>ML779351.1:18861-86033 GCA_009831015.1 Picea engelmannii
AAATGTCATATATACAACAATCAAACCCCCAATAGTCCACTCCCTCACTCGATCCAGAGTCCAAGGGGTTCCATCAATGTCTCTGCATCCTCGAGGTCAAAAATCCTGCACACTCAGGAAAACCGAGTCAATGTCATCTTTCTATGTCAATGCAGAAAAATAGCATGTCATCAATTCAGAATGCCTAATAATCATAATCAAATGCCCAAAAGTATAATAATCTGAATCACTTGCAAATAAGTGTCCTCAAAGAATAAGTTTTCTCAGCGTGCGCAAGAGCGGGATGTTACACATATCCTATGGGGCCAAGTTTGTGTTGGGAAACCTTATCTAATCTTTCCTTATTTGACTTTGATGTGTCTTTAATCCTTATTTTGGATAAATGAATCAAAGACAGACTGTGAGGGGGATTCAAATTTCACACAGCAAATTTTGAACAAAATACTATAGCAGATCTTGATTAATAGAAGTGATATGATTTTCTTTGTTTTCTACTCTTTACTATTCATGTGCCAGGCCTGGAGGGTCCACTTTCTCTGGTTCATGTTAAATTTGTAAATCTTTGTCCACTTCATTGTTTTCACTCTACATCCTTCAACAATGAATACTTTTCTTTACTTTCTTTAATTTTTGTCATATACTTATACATTGTTTCTCTGTTTATATTGCACCAAGCATTCCTTTTTATAAAATAAAACTTACTTTAAATTAAGTCTAATCTTTCTTGTTAGTAAGGATTGGAGTGGTCTGCAAAGTATATTTGCAGGCCCTTTCAACCATAAGAGTTGAAAAGAGACATTACAACCTACATTTCTACCCAAGAAGACCATAATGGATATTAATGAGCTAACTAGACTGATGCAATTGCTTTCTATTTGATTTAAATGAATAGTCTTTGTTTTTTATGCATGAATGTTAAGCTTTTTTCTCAATTATTAAACTCCACAAACGAGAACATGATATTGTTGTGAAAGCCATCTGATGCATGAGATCTCACAACATGTCTTTCTACTTACGAAGTTGTGGCAAACTTAGATTGAGAAGAATAGTATTTTTTTGCTTTGAAGTTGTTTTGCTAGTCTGTGAATTAGAATAGATCTTAGAAAAATATCTAATCCTACATGTATTTTACATGCATCTCACAAACTTACGCTCTCAAATTAGTAATAAAATGTAACAGGAATTAGAAACCTAATTTTACGGACAATGTGCACGCATGTTTCTATAAGAGAGATTATAATATAATAATATATTCGTTTGGTTACAAAAAAGGAACCATTATGCATTTCCATAAAATAATGAAATAATGATGATTCATAAATATATAGTTGCACGAGGATTTGATTCTAATAATTTTATTTGTAGTGTTCTCATGTATGGCCAGAGTTGGAGTTTACAGAGTGCACGCAATGTGTTTGAAATAATATTTGAAAAAAAGGTTATGCCATGAATTAAAATAATTTTTGGTTACTTCCATAGTGGACACTTTCATAAGGAATCAACATTCTTAAATGAAATGTAAGTGTAAGGATTTTAAAGATCAATTTATTCATCGTGGTTAGTGTCTTATCTATGTGTGTTGATTTATTGGTTATGGAAAAAGGTAAGTAGATCAATTATTTTCCAATTAAAATGAATTTGAATCTTATGTTGTTGTAGGTAGTGCACTTACTAACACATATTCCAAATGTGAGAGTGTTAACCGTGCTCATAAATTGCTTAAAAGAATGCCTAACTAAGATGGAATGATATGGAATTTAACTAAATTTTCTCATTTTTCCTAGAAAAACCACTACCATGAAGCATTGATACTCTAATGTGCAATGCAATTTCAAGGAATAAAATCCAACTCGATCACCATCTTTAATGTTTTATTATGTTCTATCATTTATTAGTACTAGAACAAGGCAAGAAAAACCGTCTGACTAAAATAGAAATAAACACCTTACATATGGCTTGGATAAGGTTCATTCATCCCTTATCCATGATACTTGTATTCTTTCTCATGGATCCCTTTGAATACTTCCCACCACCATTTACATCCAACAACACATATAGTGAGAAGGAATTTCCCCCAAAGTGAGATTCAATAGAGGACTCTAAGGTAGATTATTAGTGGGAGATGGCAATGAAGAAATGTAGGGATATAATAACTTACACATCTATGAAGATATAGGTCCATGAGAATATAGTGCATATATCACTGCAACATTTGATACATGAGAATATAGTGCATATATCACTGCAACATTTGATAAATGTGTATGACAAAAAAATGTTAAAGAGAATAAGGTAAATGATTAGGATAAAATGTAAGGATCATTTTTAATAAAAAAAAATTCCACTTAGGAGTTGAAAAAAAATAGGTAAATTGAGGTGAAACATGATATCTCTCATTATAAGAAGAAGTATACCATCATAAGTACACGAAATGAAATTACAAAAATCATATCACTCACAATATCAAAGTTGAAAACTAATGTTTATCTAATCTTCATGTCAAGCTTGTTGAACAAATCACGTATCACCACTTTGTACTAGTTTTAACTCATATCATAATCTATCTGTGTCTCAAAATTTACCTATAATGCAAGGAAAAATGATTGATTAACATTAGATTTGATATGCATATGACAAAAAGAAGAAAATATGAGGCCTCAATGAAAACCTAATTATAAACTATTTAAGGGTCCAACTCATTAATTGACTCGTCGATGTGGTACTTTCATTACTACATTGAGATTCTCTTGGATTTTAAAATGCTTTATTCTCTATTGGTGAGGCCAAATAAAAGAGGGCGGAAGCTCATATGGTGTTCTTCTCTCTATGGACACAGTTATTGAAAACAAAAAACACACTTGCATACAAGTAGTTGAGTAGAACCCATATCTATAACAAAAGAAAATATTCTCCATCTTATCCTTTCCTCATTTCCTAAATCTCCCTTCTTTATCTTTCCTACCTTTTTTATCTTTAATCTCTTCCCCAGCTAGTATTCTCCCTCTTCTCCCTCTTCTGTCATTCCTTTTTGTTCATCCTCCCTTCTATTTTTTCCCTCTTATTTCATCCATACTCTTTTTATTTCTTTCATATTTCTTAATAATTTGCATCTTTAACTATGATCATTTTTTTCCCTCTTATTTCATCCATACTCTTTTTATTTCTTTCATATTTCTTAATATTTTGCATCTTTAACTATGATATTTTTTCAAACTTTTTAGTTTTGAATAAATTTCAAATCAAAAAGTTTTCTGAAATCATACATTTGAATTAACTTATATTTCCTCTTTTTCCTTTAGTATATTAATATATTTCTAATTCATTTCAAAGTATATAAGTTCATTTTATCGATATTTTATCTCTGCTTTGAAATTTTGACTATTTTCTTTCATTCTAAAATATATAAGTTCATTTTATCTTTACTTTGAAATTTTGACTATTTTCTTTCAATGTATATAAGTTTAATTTATTTTAATAACTTATCTTTCCTCCTTGCCTTGATTATATTAATATCTTAATTCTACTTTGATCTTATTTCTATCTTATCCCAAAACATATAAGTTTATTTTATTAATAGTTTTATTCTACTTTGAATCTAATATTATTTTATTCCTATGTACATAAGTTTATTTTATTGATTTCAAAATGACTATCTTATTTCATGTTTTTTTATTTTATTCTAACGAATTTAAATTCATTTTATTTTATCAATTTTTCACAATAGTTATCTCATTTCGTGTATCTTACTTCATCTTACCCTATAACTATTTTATATTACTCATACAATTTTACTTGTCCTTGATTATGGGTGGAGTGTTCACTCAAAACGTTGGATGTTTCACAAACTCTCACATAGTTTAATCTCCAAAAGTTTCAAACAATAAAAGAAAAACATTTGTTAGTCACATCATTCATATTATATGAACATAAAAAAATATTTTATTATCATTAAAACATCCCATTTAGTAATTTTTATTATACATATAAATTTGGTGATTACTACCTATTGTAGTAGACATGGTGGTATGGTTAACCTTTGTCTGATCACCATCAACAACCTCTGTAACGAGCACATCATCCATACCAACATATTCATGGACATGTAATAACAAATCACGGTATAATTTTTTCATGTCCCACTTCAGTTTAGTTCGACCAAGGCTTCATATCCCAAGTCAAGGAAATTTTAAGATCATCTTGGGTGGGCATCTTGTTGTATGTGGTTGAGTACATATCATAACATGATTAATTTTGAATTAGATTTAAATAATAGTTGAATGATTCAGTGATGAAATGTTTTATAATATAGTACTTATCAGTATTTCACTTTGACATATCCTATGGGGCCAAGTTTGTGTTGGGAAACCTTATCTAATATTTCCTTATTTGACTTTTATGTGTCTTTAATCCTATCAAAAGTTTCAAGTGCATGTTGATGATATATTTTTGTTACTTAGGTCAAATGAAAAATTATTTATTCGATTAATATTTTATTATAATGACCTTGCTGGTTGTGCAAAGTTTTTCTTCTTCCCCTCTTTTTTCATTATCTTCTTCCTAGAATCCTCCACAACTACATCAACTCACTTTTAGAATTAATGAAGGATGCTCATAACTAGGGTAGTGTTGTAAGTGTCATGCACTATCCAAAAATACTTCCCTACCATCAAAGAAGCCACCTTTTGGTTGATTATTTGTTTGAAAAGGATAAACACCTTCTCATGCAACTTATAATATAAATGTTATTCCCTACCAAAATAATAATATTTTATTATTTAAGTTATAAAATCAACATAAGTTGAGGAATTAGTAATTATCATGAATTTTTTTTCCCTTTGGCAAGGCAAGTTCATCATCCATATGTAAAATGATAGCTAATGACATGATAGCTAATGACCTGGTGCTATTGACAATTATGACTAATGAGGGTTAATGACTCGTCACTATAGCTAGGGTATTATCAATATGTATGCCACTAGATGCGTAGAGAAAAAACATGACATTATTAGCAACACAAATAGAGACATCAATAGTATAAACAAGAGTACATGCACCAATAATGGGAGCAATAGTAGGATTAGCAGTAGAGGCACCGAGAATAGATGCAAGTGCGCTAGTCCCAATGCCCAAGACTTCCTCTCTCAAAAATTCCTATTAAAAAATAATATTTTGTTAGATATAAATCATCAAAAATAAGAAATTGCAAACATTAAAGTAATTGAGTACTTCATAAAATTTCAATTTTTTATACCTTGTCCTTATTGACGATTTTCATCAAATGTACTTGTTTAGAAATTATTTCTTGTGAACTATCTTGCATCAAACCAATGAGTTATATTATACATTTTTAAACATGTTTTTTGATTGCCATAAATTATTTAGGATGGTAAAAAATTTCATTCTTGTGACCATGCATAGGCAGGGTAGAACCTTACAAACAACTAGAAGTTAAGATGGATTAGAGTAATATTAAACATTGATTGAAAAAATGTTTAAAAGATGTATTACATTACCTTCTTTGCATCAATGTGTTTTCCGTGATAAATTTGCAATATAGACAACGATATTTAATTAGACAAAATATGCATAAGATAAAAATATTACATATCATATTCATATGGTAGTTTTTTCTACTGGACCTTAATAGAAATTGTAATCATATTTCCTTTAATATCCCATTTATAGAATTCATTTTGATACATATTTTCACATATTTTGTGAAATATTTATTTATAGATTTATGGTAATTATTTAGGTGGATATTGGTGGCCACCCACCTATTCCACTAATTTAGAATGGTTCCACATCTTGCAGTTTTTATACAGTTTTTCGGGTCCCTACTTTATGGGGCCATTTTGAGTCTCTAAATGACATTTTTTGGCAAAAAAACGCCCAACATGTAACTGAAGGTAGATGTTTKCTATTTGGAATGTGTACTTCTCATCTAGACCTTTCTGATGGGATATTGAGTGCCCCAAACAAATATCGTATGCAAAAGTTACGCCCTCAAAAAGTTGACATATCAACTAGCCACATCGGGGCYCACAATCCTTTTGGTGTTTCATCTTCTGGGGTTAGGGTTTTGGATGTTTAAGGTTTTCTCATTGATATTTTATTTTAAACAACATTTTCAACCTCTTTTGTAATTATCTTCTTGTGAATGAGCATAGCCAATGCATCTCTCTCTTCAAGGATAAGCTACCACCATTCTAGCTAGCTTGTGTGCTTTACATTTTACAGTCTTTTGTACTTCAAACAATCATTAATAGAATATGAGTTTAAATGTATTATTGTATTTCTTGCAATATCTCCACCTGTTTCATTCTTATATCTCTACTTTCATATTTTTCTCAATATAATTCGGATTAGATAACCATAATGGAATTTCGCCATATTATATCTTATCTAAGGGATGATAGAGTAACATATGTCTCGAATTGAAAGGTGGCTTAGGAAGCTTAGCCCACATTGGTGTTGAAGTTAAAGTGTATGCATAGGGATTGGACATAGGGTATAATAAGATGAAGCAACCCCAAATATCAACAACTCGGGGAGTGACACAATAAGGAATGTCTCAACTTTATCTATTTTGAACTATATGAGTAACTTTGGGAGATCTACTTTACATAAATTATGTTAATAATAGAACTAAGCCATTTTCTTTTCTTTACATTTTGAAGAATGTTGCCTTTTAATTCTTTCATAGCATAAAAGAGTAAATTAGGTCTAACGTCTTATTTTCTTATAATCAATTTTCTAGAAACCATTTTAATATATTTTCTATTGGTTTATATGGTTTCCACTTGGGACCGTTGATTGTTACTAAGTTCTAAATATTTTTTTAATAAAAAATGAGTTTTAGATTGTAATAGAGTCCAAGATAATTGATTTTCATCTATTTGTTTACAAATTTTATTTAGATAGAAGAGAACATAGCATCCATGAGACCACATATTTTTGTATAAAAACTCAATAATTTTATAGAAATGATCATTATCATAATTATATAGCCCATACTACATGTCAATATAGTGGTTAGTGCACCATCTATATGATGCGAATCAAAATATATACTACATATGGAATATGCTTCACCTCTAGAACACAAGGGTCATGGTTGCCACCCTACGCACAACTCAATGGAATTATAAATAGTGTATTAAGGTGTTGATTGGATCCTTGGGAAGGAAAGAAACTGAAATCAACCAAAATCAACCAAAACCTAGGGTTGCTTGATTGGAACCATCACCTTGAAATAGGTTAGCTACTCATTCTACTCAATTTTGGGATGAGACTTTTATTATGAATTGAATTGTGAAATTGCTAATCCGTGTATTCATGCCTCTGATCGGGTGATTCTCATTGGAAAGAATGGATTTCTTAGTGTGCATCACAACCAAAAAAATATTTTATTCAGATCGGGTTCAATGTAACATGAACAACTATCATAAAAAATAATGAACCTAGTAAAAGACGATGGTGAGAAAACCTCATAGAAGTGTAACTGATCAAATTATATTCAAAATCCCAATTGGCATTGTGGACAATTTAATGAAGGGATAACATTGTTAGGATTCAATTTAGACTAAGGATAGTGTTAGGTAAGTTGATCTATGGTAACAATATTCCCATTACGGGGAAAGCCCATCATATGGAAAACTAAAAACATAATTTCCTTCATACCATACATGAAACTAAGACCTAAGAGAATTTTATAGTCCAAGGGGGAATATGTAACCTCAACATCTAGAAGAAATTGTTTCCCTACCAACTAGATCGGACAATTTGTATACAATCATTATGGTTAAGAGAGTTGATTATCGTACACATGGAAGGTGATTATAGATGGAGTGAGTTCAGGGGAACCTAAATTCTTCTAGACCTAGGAAACCATCACATGTGTAGATATTCCTTCATCAATGATACATCAATGAATAATGAAGTTATTAATGTTTACTTGAAGTTGGAAGGTCATAGAAAGGGGTAAATAGGGCTTGGCTTTATCGATATCAAATGCAATCATCCTATCATCTGAAAGATAAATAGTACCCAAAGTAGATAGTAAAGCCTTCTATTGCGAAGGAAACATTTGGAGGACTTCCAAGGATGACATATTTTCAAGGGCCTGGGCTATATCATCTACTATGATATAGATATGGCCAGCCTGAGCATGAGGGTTAGGGAAATTGTACCATAATGGAACCTTTGGCACCTTTGGGGGAATAACAACACTAGGTTAAGGAATCTAAAAAGGTCCATTAGTTTATGGAGGAGGATCATTAGAATCAATAGGTATACTAATCGGATTAGGAACTTAGGCTTGTATTGACCAAATCCATATAAACTATTTGGTAAGTGCCATCTCTAGAAGGTTTGGAAATGACATATCTTCTAGAAGGAGGGGCTTCCGAGGTAGATATAAATCATTGAGTTGGGAAAATGTTTCTCAACATACATGGTTGTGATGAGGAATGTTGGTTAGGTTGGTTAGCTTCAACATGATCTTAGTCAGTCACTTCCTTCAAGCAAAGCAACTTAAGTAACAATAGAAAATGATGGGTATAATTTTCATAAACACCACAGATAGAGAAAGGTTTATTGGTTTGAAAATATGGGTTATTCCCTTGTTTAGGTCCAGAATCATTACCATTCCATTGGTTTGTGGCATTTTGGTTACCTCCAACATTGGTATTGGATTGTTGGTTTTGTTTCCCTTGGTTTTGCCATTGGTCATTTTATTTTCCCTTCCCCTTGTTCTTCTTTTTATTATTCTAATTGGGGGGTAGGAGTACATTTTTTTATGCATGCACTTTTCCTTGAATAGGAGGTGTGGGTTGACCAATAGAGGCTTGGGGAACCGTTACTACAGGTACTGAGGAAATTAGTGCGTAACATTCCCCATCTTAACTGAAGAACATTACTTGCGGAAAATACACATAAAAACAAAATTGTTTGCTAACTAAATTTCTTGTATCTTTTCAGCTACGAATTATACACATATTTAACTATTTTCGGATACCATATAAATAAATGCATCTACAAAATTCAAAAATAAAGTGAAGGTCACACCCTCACTGAGACAAACCACATGCGCAACAGACTTTGTACTGCATGCAACAAATTTTTCACATTGTGCACAAAAACCTTTGTACTGCACGTGACAACTATCCTTAGTGCCCATGACGATCCAAGTATCATAACAAAATACATTGCCATTACTACCAAAATCAATCAAAAAATACATTTAAACCTCAAATTACAAATAATATGACAATCAAGCTCAAGAAATTGTCCATACTAGTTAAAACGCAAATGTAGCTAATAAATTTCACCACAATAGCATGTAATTCATTCTCATGCATAGAGTAATGTACAACAGTTAAACTCATAAAATAGCATAGGAAAATAGATAAACACTTATCTTTTTAAAATCGTTGTGCAACCAGTTGTTTGGAAAGGACGTTCCACCCAACCATACACTTGTTTTGATCCAGATGGGTATCGTTGGCCACCCACCTATTCCACTAGCTCAAAACATGGTTTTCCACCTTAACATTTTTTCTACATTTTTTTGGGTCATGAACTTCTCGGGTCGTTTTGAGGCCCTAAACGACGGATTTTTGGAATTTTGGGGGGCCAAGTGTTTTCAACAGCATGTCCTGACCCATGAAAAAATATGTACTCCTCAAATCGACCTTTTGGAAGAGGTATTGAATGCCCCAAATGGAAATCGTATGAAAAATTTACGTCCTTGAGACGTTGACATATCAACTACCCCCATTGGGGCCCACAAACCTTTTGGTGCTTCATCTCACGGGGTTAGGGTTTTGGATGTTTAGGGTTTTCTCATTTATGCTTTATTTTAAAAAGGCCTTTGGAGCCTCATTGTAATCATCCTCTTACGAATGATCGTATTCATCACATATCTTATCAGAGATAAGCTGCCACCATTCTAGCGAGTTCATTCACTATGTATATTTACAGTTTCTGTACATTTATTTCATTAATAGAAATTGTGCATTATTGTATCTCTTTGTTTATTGCAATATTTCTATGTATTTCATTTTTATATCTTCGCCCTCATTTTGTTCTCAAAATAATATGGATCAGTGGTATCACAGTAGATGACTCCTTGTTGTTTCTTAGTGCATGTCCCTAACGAGGTAAGGATATAGAGAGTTGGGTCTTGAGCTAGATTCTCTTGAGGAAAACCACTCTCTCCAGCCCAAGCATCCTTCCATGGTGGAAGAAAATAGATATGAGTGAGCAAAAGATTCTATTCATTTGTTGCTCGAGGAATCCCTCACGCGATAGAGGAATGAAATGATGGAGAATTTTACCCAAATCATTTGATGACTGCCAACAATAGCAGATGCGTATTCATTAAGAAACCACTTTGGAAGTGTCTCCCCTTTCAAGGTACAAGTTAATTTTGATATTCCTGTGTTTGAAGGTTAGATAGATGTGGATGCTTTGGAAAAGTGGTTAAATCTACTAGAACGTTATTTCTCTGTCCTAAAATGTTCTAATAGAGAAAATATCACCTTTTCACTCCTTAAGGCTATCCCCAATGTCAAATATTGGTGGGAAACTTACTGGGAGAAAAATTACACAAAGGAGTCTGGAATTTTTTAGTCCAAACCCACTTGGGATTTTTTTATGGATGTCATCAAGGAACAATATTACCCCATTGGAAACTATGAGGACCAGCACATGAGATGGACCACACTATGTCAAGAGAGGGGACAAACAGTGCCATAGTTCACAAATACCTTCCATACCTTGCTCACCAAGTTGAGTATCAAAGACTTTGAGTGACATCTGTTTCTAAAATATCATGGGTCTCTACACAAGTACATCCAAACCAAAATGGAGTTTCTGGACATCTCATCACCGAGAGAGACTTATCGATGTGTTGTCAAAATCGAGTAGAAGTTTAAGCAACAAAACAAGCGTGAATTTGGGTTTGAAAATATGAAACAACCAAAGTATGGTAAAGATGACCCTAACTCATAGAATATCCAACCTCATGACAACTAGTCCAAGCTGCAGTAAAATAAGGGTAATGGGAAGATGAAGAAGGACACTGGAAAATGGTGTGATTTCCATAAAATCCATTGGCACAACATCGATCAATGTCACTTGAAACAATAATTGGTGTTCAAGATAAAATAAAACAAACTGATCCCTGACTCAGAATCTGATTCAGAAAAAAATACAAGGAAACATATCTTTGATGCAAAACATATCTTTGAAACATATCATATGCAAAAGATAGAACCTTTAGAAGTTGACGCATCAACTACCCCCATGGGGGCCCATAAGCCTTTTGGTGCTTCATCTCCCGGGGTTAGGTTTTTGGATGTTTATGGTTTTCTCATTTAATATTTATGTTAAAAATGTCTTTGGAGCCTCATTGTTATCACATTCTTACGAATGAGTGTAGCCATCACATCTCTTCTAAGAGCTAAGCTACTACCATTATAGCAAGTTCATTCTCTCTCTCTCTCTCTCTCTCTCTCTCTCTCTCTCTCTCTCTCTCTATATATATATATATATATATATATATATATATATAGTTTCTGTACATTTCTTTCATTAATAGAAATTGTGTATTACTGTATCTCTCTATTTCTTGCAATATTTCTATGTATTTCATTGTTATATCTCCACCTTCGTTTCATTCTCAAAATAATTTGGATCATGTTGTTCCAAATCTCAACAACAAGTCACCCCCGAGCTGGGGCTAGGAATTCACAAGAAAATGGTGTCTCTCACTTTCCACTCACAACTCAATATCCCACAACCCACTAGTATTCTCCTACAACTATCCAAAATTTTCTCCATCTCTCTTTCTCTTGACCTACCCAACTTAAGGAATGTACCCTTTCACTTCTCTCATTCCATCATGCATCCCATTAGTTTACTAGAGTCTCTTTGGCACAGATAACTAGGATTCTCTCTACTGGGAACTCAAGGGATATCACTACCAAGAAAACTACCAGCAACAACAACAAATACTTGTTGTTACAATGCAAATCACACAAGAGTTCACTCTTCATGCTTGATAACCCAGCTCTTCAATATTCAACTCCAAAGAGCTCCAATATGCTCCAACATCCACCTAGCCTTCTTTCTGTATCTCCAATGCTCTTTTTTTTTAGTCCCTGCTTGTTGCTCATCTAAATTGAATGTGTAAAAATTGTCTATAACTGCCCATATGAATTTCCTCTATTTTTTCTTACTTGTTTGACTTACACTCTTTCCCAAATTGATTGTACTCATCTCCCCACCCATGCTTTGCAATAACTAAGGCATGTGACTCTCACACCCACCCTCCTACATGAGTTTAATGATTGGGCTCTCATACACTCAAACAAAAAAAAAGAATTTATCCCCACTGATAATAAAATTCATGAAAATGGGTTGAATTAAAACTCATAATTAATTTCCCCCTTGGACCCCTCTTGGACACTCTCTTCTCTTGTGGAAAACACATCCCCCATCTCTATCCATATCCCCCAACAAATGGTATCACATTTTATTTATATAAAAACATAAAATACATTTGCATATTTCATTACTTGGCCATAGCCACATTTGTATCTACATTATGCATTAATTAAAATAGGGATTATAGTGGGGATGTAATATCCCTAATCCGAACCCAATTGTAAATGATATTGTAAATGTACATTTAGGCTAGTGAGACATTGGCACCAAGTTTTGGTTCAGTGTTGCACGCACTTGAAATTGTAAATGTACATTTAGKCTGGTGAGTCGTTGGCACCAAGTTTTGGTTCAGTTTTTCTCACACCAGAGTAGTGCGCGAGGATTGTTTTCTAAACAAAGAGTGCACACATTCCATAGTTTTGTGCATACCTGAGTAGTGCACAAGGATTTSTTTCGAAAGAATGAGCGTGCACATTCCATAGTGTTTTGCGCACTTGAGTAAGTGTGTGCRGATTGTGCATCAAGGGTAGGGTATGCTCATTCCATAGTGTTGTGTGCACCTAGGTGAGTGCGCGAGGATTACTTGGAAGTGTGCATCAAAACGATTTATACATACATACATGTGTGTGTGTGTGTGTGTGTGTGTGTGTGTGTGTGTGTGTGTGTGTGTGTGTATTTGAGGTCGAAGAGCCTATCTGGTTATTGGGTTGGTGAGCCGAGATGCAAAAAGGCTAGTGTGCATGTCCATGTAAAATTTAATCACACTCAAATTATTAATAATATCACATCACTACACGCCAACCTCTTAGACATAAAGAGACGGGGAGATAAACTTCACCGAACATGAATAAGGGGGGACTTATGTCTACGGGAATATTTTATTAATATTTCCGAAAAGTATAATAATGGATATTTATTTATCCTAAGTTCCCAAGGGATGGGAACGAGTCACCAAGTTTTTAAATCTAATTCTGAAGGTGAAAAGTGTCCATTTATGACCATGCAAATACATGGGCAAACCTTAGTGTATTTTGAGAGAAGAACTCATTCCTTTTGGGGGATTCACTCATTTTTCTTCATGATCCAGACTATCTGAACTTCGGATGACCATTATTATTTCTGCAAGAAAATATTGTAAAGGGGTTTTCCATTTTGTAACCATATTTTTTTCTATCGAAGAGGCAGGTTGTTGGGCCCATGCGAATTCTCTCCAGGTGAGAGATTTGTTGTCAAAGAGGTGGATTTTCAGGCCAGTGAGCATTCTCTCTAGGTGATATATTTGTTGGGAATTGTTCCTTGGTGCACTAGTCATTAGTTATAGGTATCTAAGACTTCCTCTCCAAACAATTGTTAAAGCCCTGAAAGGAAAGTGGGGCAGTTGAGGGATTGTTGAGTAGAGAAGGGGCACACTTCTTGGGGTGGGAAAAGCATGTGGGGAATGAGAGATTGTAGGATAGTTAGAATAGTTGGGAACCTTGGATTGAAAAATTATGTTGATTATAATACCTTAGCCTATCAATAGGAATCATTTTTCCCTGGTGGAGTTTAAGCCCCAACTCGGGGGTGACTTGTTGTTGAAAGTATATGAGCAACATAGTCCATGGCTGGGAGGAACGTCTAATATCTGTGTGCAGTTGGTGACTCTTTATAAAATGATAAGTGTTATTTATGTTCTTGTCTAACTTACTCATGTGTGCTTAATTATTTGTGTTTAATATGGGTTTATTTCCTGTATGATGTTGCATATGATCAATTGTCGTTATTTTGCATAATGTTGTATGCACATATAAAGCATGATGTTTTTATTCAATGTCTATTGTCTCACATGCGAAGTATGACAATTACTGAGTTCTATAATTGTCGTGCACATAGGGAAATAATTCATACGTGCATGAGGTTGGAATCATTGTGTGTAGAGGAAAGCATTATGCATGCATAAAGAGAATTGAATCTACATGTGGCACCAGAGTGGTTGCGCATGCAGTAGTAATCACATGTTCAGAGTGGTTACTGCACAATATATTTGTGTGTTTGGAATGATCGTGTGCGCAATTGTAATATATGTTAATTATGCTATTATATGTAGTGTCTAAAGAGGAAACTTTTGTGTTGCAGGTTCCAACATGGGATCATGCACGTTACCTCACTTGTTTCTGTGCAAATCAAAGTTATAGTGTACAATCTGTGCACTAGATTTTTGGAGTGGCATTGCTTAATAGTAGAATGGGTATGTTACATTTTGGTATCAGAGTGGGTATGTGACAAATTGGTATCAAAGTGCGGTACCTAGCTAGGAGGTTGGGTACGTTACATAATGGTATCATGGAATTTGTTATTATTGGTAATGGGGTAAGTTACAAGCTAGTATTAAATCTGTATCCCAGCTACAAAGCTGGATATGTCACATATTGGTATCAGAGCTCCAATTTCAACACTGAGCATGCATGGGTCGATTATCTACTTAAGGAAAAAATTCAAACTAGCAAGTGGTCGAATTTGGAATTACAATGTGGCCATGGTGCACATAAAATAAGAATGCACAAGTGTGCACACTAAATTTTTACATTGCAGGATGTGACACTGGGAATACGCAAAAAAAATGGTGCACGGGTGTGCGCACTAAAAATTTGGAGCTGCATGGAAAAAAATGGTGATGCATGTGTAATAATGATACACGATGTATATGTTAAATGTTGACAGCGTGCATTGGTGCATGTTGAATACTAGTGCATGCATGGGTTTCAGAAGAAAGTAAGAAAGAGTAAAAGGGTATTTGGGTGAATTCCAAATGACCATAATTTACCATAGAAGACTTGTAATTGCGCAAGGAAGAAGTCGATGGGAAAGTTTTAGACAGAGGAGTCCAATTATTCACCTAGAAATTTTGAATTGGGACATTAAAATCATCCAAGAAATCATAAGAAATGATTATGACAAGATTGTGCATAGTTTTCATGAAGTTGTTGCATGAATTTATCTAACAAATCTTATTTCTTGCACATTTTGCAGAATTAATAGCAATTACATCATGACATAATCAACATAGATATTCAAAATCATGGAATATGCATAGAGAACTGACAACAACGATGATGAATTCAAGGCTTTGTATATCGATATGGGTGTTGATAGTACAAAATCCAATGAGCATTGAGAAGGAAAGGACGAGTGCATAAACTTGGGAGAAACCATAAAGGGACTGCAAAAATATGTCCAAAGCTATAGATTTGATAATGAGATGCTTATGAAAGCCAAGGAGAAATAAGATGACTTCAATATCAGGTTGATGCAAAGATTGGATAGAATAGAAAAGAAAATGGATAAGGAGACAGAGTCAAGCAAGTCAAGAAGTCGTAGGTCTCATGATGAAAGAAGAAAAACAAGAAGTGTTAATATGAATCATCACCACTCACCAAAGTATTCTTGTAGGAAAGCGCACAGTAGCTCAAGTCTATCTCCTATCATAAAACATAAGAGAAGGACTAGGTTGGATGAGATACATGGATAAATGAATAAGATCAAGCCTCCTACCTTTGATGGTGAGCACACGAAAGATAAATATGCAGAGACCTAGTTGTTGGGAATGAGGAAGTACTTCCAGTTGCATAATTATTTTGCACAGGAAGAAGGGAGAATTTCCATCTATCAGTTGAAGGGAAAAGCATCAATGTGGTGGGATCAGTTTGTGCTAGTGAAACACATTGATGAGAAGAAGGTTACTTGGAGAGAGTTTAAAAGGTATTTTCAAAATAAATACTTAACCAAGCGATAATATGAAAATAAAATGGAGTTATTTGAACTCGATATTGGAAGTATGACAATAGATGAGCATGAAAGAAGATTCGTAGAACTGATAAAATATGTTTCATTCATCAAGGATGAACAAGTTAAAATTTAGATGTACCGGAGTGGACTACCATCATTTATCATTGACAAGATACAATATGTTGACCTCAAGACATAGGAGGAAACAATAAGGTGAGATAAATCTCTCTATGATCAACAAAGGGGAAGATCCACTTTCCAAGAGGATTGGTAAGACAAGAAGAAAAAAAAGGTGGAATGGAGGAACAAGGGGACTAAGCCATCATTTTCCATAAATACTTCTCAAAGACAATCATCTCCCAAGGAGCCCAGAATGACCGATACAATGGGGAAAAGACCAAGAAAACCACCCATTCAATGTTGGGATTGTGGGGGAGACCACATGCATAGAGATTTCCCTCATAGAGGTGAAAAAGTGAGGACTTCTCACAATGCACATCAAGTTGCGACAGTTGAAGACATGGAAAAAAATGCACCAAGGATCTATGCAGCCCTCAATAACAAGCAACCTAAGTTTCAATCGCACATGACCGAAGTGGGAGGTAAGATTAATGACCAACCCATTGTTATTTTAATTGATTCAAGAGATAGTCATAGTTATCTAGATCCTAAGATGGTGGGAAGATTCTGATTTCTAGGAAGCAATCTTGGAAAATCTTGGTTGGTGCAATTATCTATAGGCGAAAAAAGTAAAAGTAATGAGATGGTTAAGGCACATATCTAATGGATATGAATGGGATGAGCACAAAATATGATTTGAATATAATACCTTTGAGCTCTTATGATTTCCTCATTGGTATGGATTGGTTGGGCCAACATCATGTCATTTTAGACTATTACAATAAGGCACTTACTTGCTTGGATGAGGAAGGAAATTTAAGAACAGTTCAAGGAATTCCAAGAGATGGAACTATCAGAGAGTTTTTATCCTTGCAATTGAATATAGGCTACAAGAAAGGATGTCAAGTATTTGCAAAGTTCATGGAAGAGTCACATAAGGATAAAGTGCCAAATGTTGAAGACTACACAATACTAAATTAATTTGAATATGTCTTTAAAGAAATATTGGGGTTGCCACCAAAAAGAGATATTGATTTATCTATAAATTTGATGCATGGAGCAACACTTGTATCCAAGAATCCTTATATCATGAGTACACCAGAGCTGAAGGAATTGCAGATTCAACTTGAAGATATTTTGAAGAAGGGGTATATACACCCAAGTGTGTCACCTTGGGGTGCCCCAATATTCTTTGTGAAGAAGAAGGATGGTACATTGAGGCTTTGTATTGACTTCAAACAATTGAACAAAGTGACAGTAAAGAACATGTATCCTTTTCCAAGGATAGATGACCTCTTTGACCCACTGAGGGGCGCGGATATTTTTCAAGAATCATCTTAGATATAGATATCACCAAGTGAGAATTAAAGAAGAAGACATCAACAAGACAACTTTTAGAACGAAGTACGGACATTATGATTTTATAATAGTTCCATTTGGGTTGTCAAATGCACCAGCTGTCTTCATGTGTTTAATGAATGATATTTTTAGAGAATATATAGATAAGTTTGTCATTGTATTTTTGGATGACATACTTATTTAATCAAAGTATGAAGAAGAACATGAGAAACAATTGAGGATAGGGTTGCAAGTATTGAGAGAACATCAGTTGTATGAAAAGTTGAGCAAGTGCTCATTCTACCAGAGGCAGATCCATTACTTGGTTCATATCATTTGAGAGAAAAGGATAGTTGTGGACCTGAAGAAGGTAAAATCCATTGAAGTATGGCCAATTCCAAGGAATGTCGCAGAGGTGAGATCCTTCATGGGACTTGCAGGGTACTACAGAAGGTTTATTTAAGGCTTCTTAAAGATTATGCATCCAATTACATCCTTGTAAAAGAAAGGTGTGCGATTTGAATTTACTTCGGATTGTGTAAGGAGTTTTCAGCACTTGAATATTTTGTTGACAAGTGCACCAATTTTGAGAATTATTGATCCTGATGAAGAATTTGTTGTGTGCACGGATGCATGAAATGAAGGGCTTGGTAGAGTCCTTAGTCAGAATGGGCATGTGGTATGCTATGAATCAAGTAAATTAAAGGAGCATGAAAGGCACTATGCTACTCATGATTTGGAATTGGCATCTATAGTGCATGACTTGAAGATGTGGAGAACTACCTAATGGGGATAAGATTGGAGTTGACGACACACCAAAGTGGTATGAAATTTTTGTTTGGACAACCAAGTTTAAATGCTAGACAAAGCAGGTGGTCAAATTTCCTCAGTGAGTATGACTTTGATATCAAGCATATCAAAGAAAAGGAGAACAAGGTGGTTGACGCACTTAGTAGGAGGGTGCATGCAATAAATACTAAAACCATTAGCATGTACAAATCCTATTTGTGTGACAATTTAGGAGGTTTCCAAATCAGATCAATGTTATGTGAACATAAAGGCAAATTTACAACAAGGTAAATTGCAACATAAATTTGAAGGTTAGGAACTAAAAGAGAATGGAATCCTCATGTATAGGCACATAGTTTATATGATAAATGATCAAGATTTGAAAAATGTTACTATCAGAGATGCATAAAATTCCATATGTTGGACACCCAGGCTACCAGAAAACTATTGCAATGGTAAAAAAAACAATACTATTGGTCAGGCATGAAAAAGGAGGTTGTTGGTTTCATTTTTACATGCCTTGAATGCCAAAAGGTCAAGGTTGAACATAGAAACCTGGTTGGTTTGCTACAACCTTTACCCATTCCTAAGTGTAAGTGGGAAGTTGTAAGCATGGATTTCATTACTAAGTTTCCTAGGACTACTAAGAAACATGATTATGTTATGGTAGTGGTGGACAAGCTTACTAAAGTTTCCCATTTTATTCCAGTGAAGTCAACTCACAAGGAAACTGCCATTGCTGATATATACATGAGAGAGATTGCTAGGCTACATGGTGTACCTAAGGCAATAGTGTCTGACATATATCCCTAGTTCACATCAAATTTTTGGAAATGGTTATTCAAAGGATTTGGGACAAATCTGAATTTTAGCACCCTATCATCCAGAGTCGGATGGGAAAACATAAAGGGTAAATCAAGTGATATAAGATATGCTAAGGATGTATGTGATGGAAAAACTGATGCAGTGGGAAAAATATTTACCTTTGGTTGAGTTTTCTTATAAAAATGGGTATCAATCATCTCTAAAGATGAGCCCATTTGAGACACTTTATGGGAAAAAAAGTGCAACACACCAGTGAGTTGGGACAACCCAGCAAACCGCACAGTGGTTGAGTTAGATTTACTTAAGGAAATGGAAGAGAAGATGGGGAAGATGAGGAAAAATTTAAAGGCTTCCCACGATAGGAAGAAAAGATGCGCAGATAAAGGAAAAACCCATAGAGAGTTTACAATGGTTGACCATGTGTTCTTGAAAGTAAAATCAAGACGTAGTTCCCTGAAGTTGGGAAAATTTTCTAAGCTAGCAACACACTACTATGGGCCATTTGAAATCCTAGAGAGGATTGGTCTTGTCGCATATATGCTTGCATTTCCTGCATCCTTGTGTATTCATAATGTTTTCCATGTATCTTTGCTCAAAAAGTACATACCTGATGCTAATCATGTCACTGATTGGAATGTGATTCACGTGGATCTGGAAGGAAATTTTCGAGTGTGATTGTTTTGCATATTGGATAGGAAAATAAAACATCTCTGGAATTGATCAATGAATATAGTAAATGTTCAATGGACCTGGTACAGTCCTAATGATGCAACTTGGGAGCACAAGGATGCTATGCAGGCAGAGTACTGACAAATTTTTGAAGACTTTTGAATTTTTGTATTTACATATGTATATAATGCACTGAGGATAGTGAATAAATAAGGGGGAGGGGAATGTAATATCCCTAATATGAATCTAATTGTAAATTAAATTGTAAATGTACATTTAGGTTGGTGAGTTGTTGGCACCAAGTGTTGGCTTAGTGTTGTGTGCACCTGAAAGTGTAAATGTACATTTAGGCTAGTGATCCATTAGAATGAAGTTTTGGTTCAATTATGCATGCACCTAAGTAGTGCACGAGGATTTTTTTCCAAAGAAAGAGTGTGCACATTCCATAGTGTTGTGCATACCTAAGTAGTGCGCGAGGATTTTTTTCCAAAGAAAGAGCACACACATTCCATAGTGTTGTGCACACGTGAATAAGTGCACGTGGATTACACATCAAGGGTAGGGTGTGCACATTCCATAGTGTTGCGTGCACCTGAGTAAGTGCACGAGGATTACCTATAAGTGCGCAACAAAATGAGTTTTGTGTGTGTGTGTATGTGAGGCCTAAGAGCCTATGTGGTTATTGGGATGGTGAGTTGAGATGCAAAAAGGCCAGTATGCTTGCCCATGTAAAATGTAATAAAAATCAAATTATTAATAATGTCACATTGTTGTGCGTAGAAATCTCAGAAGAAAAGATACGGGGGGCTAAACTCCACCAAAAAGAGAAAAAGGGGGATTTAATTCCAAGCAAATATTTTATTAATATTTCTGAAAAAGTATAATTATGGATATTTATTCGTAAGTTCCCAAGGGATGGGAACATGTCACCAAGTGGATAGAGCTAATTCTAAAGGTGAAAAGTGTCTAGTTATGACCATGCAAATATGGGGTCGAACCTTAGTGTATTTTTGGAGAAGAACTCATTCCTTTTGGGGGATTCACTCGTTTTCTTCATGATCCAGACTATTTGAACTTCGGATGACCATTGATGTTTCTGGAAGAAAATATTATAAAGGGGTTTTCCATTTTGTAACCATATTTTTTTTTGTCGATGAGGCGGGTTATTAAGCCCATGAAAATTATTTCCAGGTTAGAGATTTGTTGTCGAAGAGGCATGTTGTCAGGCTCATGAACATTCTCTCTTGGTGAGAGATTTATTGGGAATTGTTCCCTGGTGCACTGGGCATTAGTTATATGGATCTGATACTTCATTTACAATCTGTAGTTGAAGCCCTAGAAGGTAAGTGGGCCACCCGAGGGACTATTTAGTAGAGAAGGGGCACACTTCCCGGGGTGGGACAGGAATGTGGGGAATGAGAGACTATAGGCTAGTTGCAACAATATTGATCCGAAAATATCTTTTAACGACAATGGTTGAATTGTAAAGAATGAGTTAAATTACCATTTAGGAATTGAATGAAATAGGAATAATTAATGAAGAAACATGGTATCCATATAAACATAATCTCTCCTATGTCTCTGGGCCTTTGTCTCAGTGGGCGAGGCTTTATTTTATGTTAAAATATTAAACAGTACATCATATCAGTGTCAAATGGCTTACAAACTGATCTGGTCATGTTCTACCAGATCTCAAGAACCCAACAAAACTGACGGCCCTGAAAATGGATGAACGAAGCTCCTAGAAATGGCCCGCAAAGGTGCTCTCCTCAATGGCTTCCCTACATAAAAATGTCTTTGGCTCAACAAATCTTTAGAATTTTTCTGTTTTGAACCTCTCCCATGGCTTCAAGAACCTATGGTTTATATATACTTGAAGTTGGAAACAACTCCCAACTTATCCCTAAGATCTGGCCTAAAAAAGGGCCCAAGATCCTCCAAAAATGGCCAAAATCTCCCAATATCAGGCCAAAAATCAATAAAAGCCATAATACATAGTGAAAAACCCACTAATGGCTAAACATATATGTCACATCCCCCAAACTCTGCGCTCATGGGCATATGGGCCCACCATGTTCCCCTGAGCTAACTGATAGTGTGTTGGCCCCCTTAACCGTTGGCCCCTGGTCCTCTTCTCTTGGCCCATGTGGCCACAACCTTATCCACGTGCCTGAATCTGTGTTAGCCCCTATTTTAAAGCCTGTGGTTATGTGCCCTTGTCGACGGGCTAGCTCGACTGACTGGGTGCTAACCCCAAATCCACGGGAAATAGTTGAAGCCAACGGTTATATGCCCAGGTCTTATGGGATGTGGATGCGACCAGGGCTAGCTCCATCAAACACACGCCAACAAGTTTAGGGTAAGGTTCTATGTAATGGATCGTATGGAGAGTTGCATCGGGGCTAGGGCTAGGCCCCAACCCTTACTCCGCCCGGATTACACCATGTATCACTTTAAATATAAATTTTTAACTATATAGTGTAAGCACTACCATGGGCAGGTTGGTAGCCAGACCCTGCCAAGACGCTCTCCCCCCCCCCCTTCCCGGAGGTCGTGAGTTTGATTCTCTTTGAACCCATAACATTTTCCACAAATCGATGACTAATAGAGGGGTGCCACGTGGCAGCCCAAGACTAGGCCACATGGCACCATGCTATTCACCCACATGTATGCCACGTGTCCAAAAATGATTTGCCCAGTTGTCCACAACATCTTCCCAATCAGCATGCCAATGTACCTGCCACGTCATCCCATGCCACTTGTACCTTCCATGTCATCCTATGCCACGTGTCACCCTTGCAATGGTGCCACATGTCACGATCTGAATTGTCCACATCTGCACCTACCCACATCAACGTTGATGCACCCTCCCATGTCAGTTGTACATCCTGTACAGTCAACTTCCACATCAACACTGTACAAACTGTACAGTCAACATATTTTTTGCCTGTTTGAAGAAATGAACAAACTGCAATATATTTCTCATACGACATTTGTTTGAGCCCATTCAAGTTGTGTTGGGTTCATATCAACAAGGCCTACACACACATCCATTTTGAATCCATTCTGAACACTTTGATTTTTAGGCCTGAATGGACCCATTTTGGTCCCGAGATCCAATTCTGGATCACACCTCCCCACTAAAGACCTTTTGTTCCTCCAAAAGGTTATTTACCAGTCATCAAGTATGGGATAGGGAACCCCACTTGTTCTATGTCTTTAAACTTTGTCATGTGCACTTGTCTCATCAAGATCAACTGTAAAACAACCATGATAACTGACAACATATTGTTAGCCACTTGTACTCTGTCACATCTTACTAAAGCCACTATCATCCATGTTGACAACATTACTAATGATAACATCAGAAATATGACTGAAAATGAGCTATTATGTTTGTAATACTTTCATGACATTAGCTTATCTTGAAGCAATGTGTGATTGATCTTCCATTCTACAATCATCTCATGTTCTTGCTTAAGATCAATTACTTGATTTGAAACAATTATAGGTGTGTTGCTTGCATGAGCTGCCTTTCTTAATTGTTCCATTGTTTGAAGAGATTGATTTGCTTTAAAATGATGAGCATGTACAACATATTCTTTGTTTTCTTTTGTTAAGTGATATTGATTCTTTTCCCTATAGAATATTGCCTTACGATAATACAAGTAAGGACTGCCTAAGACCATTCCACATTCATTGAGTGGCACCACATCACATGTTACCTTGTCCACAAATTTAGATTAAATTGAAAACTTTAATGTGCATTGCTTTGTTATGTGCAATTGATGAGTGTTGCTTATCCATTTAAGTTTGTAAGGCTTATGATGCATCTGAGTGTTTAATCCCAATTGTTTAACCAATTCTTTCAAAATCAAGTTAGATTGAGATCCACTATCTATCAATGATTCGACCTTAGTATGCCTCATTATGACCCTTATGTAAAACAATTTAATTTTAGAATCAAATCCATCACCAATTTTACCTATCAAACCAACCAATGAGACTTTAGATTCATCACCCAAATCTGATCCCAAGTTTGTTGGTCGTGTTGTTGCTGTAACTATTTGCCTCCCTTTACTTTCTTTGAACCACTTCGGTCTCTTCTTAGGATGCAATTTCCAGCAATGGTCATCATCATGCCCTTCTTTCTTTCAATGCTTGCAAGAGAGTTTCTCTTCCTTTCTTTCCACTAGATTTTCCTTCTTTCCATTCCACTTCCTTTTGTCCTCTTTTCTCGAAAACGATTCCCCTGATACACCAACCCCTATTTTCCCTGCCTCAATGTATGTCGCTTGAACATAAACCTCATTAAGATTAGTAGGCCTAAACATAAATACAGTGTTATGAATATGTGCAGGTAAACCTCCTATAAGCTTCATAAGATTTTGTTGGGTATGTAAAGGAATATCTAACATCAATTCCATTTTACGAAATCCATATGTATATTCTTGCATTGTTTGTCCCTTTCTTAGTTTAAGACCTTGCCATTCAATTAAAGCCTTCTCTTTATAACCCAAAGGATAAAATTTCTTTCTAAGTGCAGATAAAAAAAACTTTGCATGATGGAAATACATTACCCACTTGTTGTGTACCATTTTTCAACTTGCTTTGCCACCAGATGAGTGTTGTGCCTACAAGTTAAAGCGATGCCAATTTGATTTGAGTGGCCTCATATTTGATTTGTTGCACACTGCAATAAACCTCCATCTTTCTGACCCAGTTATCAAGCCTCTCTGCATTGACTTCACCAGCATACATGGGTAATTCAATTTTGACATCAAGCTTAAGTAAAGGCATATCATTTTTATGTTTATGGAAATGTTTTCTTGCGGTGGACTTGGAACTTGAACTTGAAGAATAAGAAGTTAATGGAGAAGAAGGAGGTGAAGGAGGAATTTGAGGAGGATCCTCTCCTTCTTCACTTTTTACCTTTGAATATTCACCTAGAATCAGTCTCTTCTGATCCAGGTAATCATCATATAGAACCTTCACCATCTCCAACATGGCGAAGAAAGTATTTCAAAACTCTTTCTCCTCATGAGAAAGTCCCTCTTCTAATGCCATCTTCTCACTTTGAGAAGTTCTCTTTCTCGATCCAATCTCAAGATTCTCTTCAAAAAGCTCTCCTTCACCAAGATTCAACTTTTCCATGGTAATCATGCAAACACAAAAACCAACCATCAACTAGCTCTGATACCACTTGATCTGAAAAGATCTTTTAATGGCAATGGTTGAGTTTTAAAGGATGAGTTAAATTACCATTTAGGAATTGAATGAAAGATGAAGAATTAATGAAGAAACATGGAAGCCATATAAACATATATAGATATGAAAATAAGCATAAAACAACAGCAAACCATAACAAGAGAAGTTGATAATGGAGTTCGAAAATCTCACCTACGTCTCCGGGCCTTTGTCTCAGTAGGTGAGGCTTTATTATTTATGTTCAAATCTTCAAAAGTACATCATATCAGTGCCAAATGGCTTACAAACTGATCTGGTCATGTTCTACCAGATCTCAAGAACCCTACAAAATTGGTGCCACTGAAAACAGATGAATGAAGCTCCCATAAATGGCCCGCAAAGGTGCTCTCCTCAATGGCTTCCCTGCATAAAAATGGCTTTGGCTCAACAAATATTCAACATTTTCCTGTTCTAAACCTCTCCCATGGCTTCAAGAACCTCTAGTTTATATAGAATTGAAGTTGGCAACAACTCCCAACTTCTCCCCAAGATCTGGCCTCAAAAAGGGCCCAAGATCCTCCAAAAATGGCCTAAATCTCCCAATATCACGACAAAAATCAATAAAAACCATAATACATAGTCAAAAAACCACTAATGGCTAAAAATATATGGCGCAACCCCAAAACTCTGTGCTCATGGGCATATGGGCGCCCACCATGTGGTCTCGAGCTAACTGCTAGTGCGTTGGCCCCAATAATCATCGGCCCTTGGTCCTATGCTCTTGGCCCATGTGGCCAAGTCCTTATCTACACACCTAAATTTGCGTTAGACCCTGGTTTAAAGCCTATGGTTATGCGCCATGGTTGGCAGGCTAGCCCGACTGACTAGGCGCTAACCCCAAATCCACGTGAAATATTTGAAGTCAATGGTTATATGCCCAGGTTTTATAGGATGTGGATGCGACTGGGGCTAGCTCCATCAAACATGCACCAACAAGTGTAGGGTAAGGTTCTGTGTAATGGGTCGTATGGAGAGTTGCGTTGGGGCTGGGGCAAGGCCGCACCCTTTACTCCACCTGAATTATACCATGTATCAGTTTAAATATAAAGTTTCAAATATATAGTATAAGCACTACCATGGGCAGGCTGGTAGGTCGACTCTGCCAAGATGCTGCCCCCCTCTGCCCGGACGTCGCGAGTTCGATTTTCTTTGAACCCATAACTTTTGCCACAAACCAATGACTAATAGAGGGGTGCCACGTGGCAGCCCAAGACTAGGCCACATGGCACCATGCTATTCTCCCACTTGTACACCACGGTTCCAATGATGATTCATCCAACTATGCACAACATCTTCCCAGTCACCATGCCACTGTACCTGCCACATCAGTTCGTGCCACCTATACCTTCCATGTCATCTCGTGACATGTGTCACACTTGTAGTGGTTCCCATGTGTCACAATCTAACTCATCCACATATGCACCTTCCCATGTTAGCGCCAAAGCACCCTGCCACATTAGTTGTACTGTCATATGACCTGTACATTCAGCTTCCACGTTAGCATTGTACGGACTGTACAGTCAACATATTTTTTGTTCTGTTTGGAGAAATGAACAGACCACGATATATTTCACATACGACGTTTGTTTGATCCCGTTTAGGTTGTGTTGGGTTCATATCAATGAGGCCTATGCACACATCCATTTTTAAGCCATTCTAAGCACTTTGAATATTAGGCCTTCCTAGACCCATTTTGGTCCCGGGATCCAATTTTGGATCAAGTTGGGAACCTTGGAATGAACAATTTTGTTGATTATCATACCTTATCCTGACATTAGGAATCCTTTTTCCTTGGTGGATTTTAATCCCTAGCTCGGGGGTGACATGTTGCTGAAAGTATATGAGCAACAAAGTCTATGGATGGGAGGAACGTCTGAGCTCTATGTGCAGTTGGTGACTCTTTATAAAAAGACAAGTGTTCTTTATGTGATTTTCTAAAATAATGTGTGCTTAATTATCTATTTTTAATATGGGTTTATTTCCTATATTATGTTTCGTATGATCAATTGTAGTTATTCTGCATAATGTTGTCTACACATGTAAAGCATGATGTTGTTATTCAATGTTTGTTGTCACACATGCGGAGTATGCAAGTTATTGAGTGTCCTGTTAGTTAAGTTTTTAATAATGGTCATGTGTTTCCAAGGAAAGGCTATAATTTGCGTGCATGCAGGGAAATAATTTTTACATGCATGAGGTTGGAATTGTTATGTGCATGAGAAAGTAGTACATGCACACAAAGAGAACTAAATCCACATGTGACACCAGAATGGTTTCACATGCAGTAGTAATCATGTGTTAAGAGTGGTTACAGTGCAATATTTTTGTGTGTTTGGAATGATCGTGCATGCAATTGTATTATATGTTAATTTTTCTATTATATCTAGTGTCTGAAGAGGAAAATTTTGTGTGGCATGATCTAGCATGGGATCATGCACATTACCTCACATGTTTTTGTGTAGATCAAATTTATAGTGTAGAATCTATGCACTAGATTTTTGGAGTGGCATTTCTCAATAGTAGGATGGGTATGTTACATTTTGGTATCATAGTGGGTATGTGACAAATTGGTATTAGAGTGTGGAGCTAGGTATGTTATAGAATGGTATCAAATTATTTGTTAGTACTAGTAACAGGGTACATTACAAGTTGGTATTAGAGTTGTATCCTAGCTAGGAGGTTGGGTATGTCACAGGGGATGTTACATTTCCCCTCCTCTACAAATTCTCACCTTCCTTGGTGCAAAAAACCATGTTGAATACATATATAAATTTACATCACATTACAATATTTAGAAAAGAAAGAACAATTCTGCAATTTTTACACTCCAACATCAGTTCCAACCAAAATCTCATATTTCTCTCAACCTACTAACCCAAGGAATGTTTCCCCTTCACTGCTCTCATTCCATCGGGATGCACCATTCTTTTATCAGGTCTGTCAGTGTAGGTGACTAGAATTATGAGATGATTTTCTCAAACTCTAGTTGCCCAAAAATGGAGTCTTGCATTTTCATTTTTTGTTTTCTTCAAAATTGACAAAACTTTGTAGGTATTCATCCCACATAGTTTCTTCATGTTCCCATGTTGCATCTTCAGGACTGTAGCAGGTCCATTGAACCTTTACTATCCCTATGGATTTTTTCCTAATCACTTTGACTTTATGTTTTAGGATGTGTACCGGTTCCATCCAGAAATCCCCTTCATTTTCCACCTGGATCACAGTCCAATCAAGTATGCGGTTAGAGTCAGGAACATATTTCTTTAATAATGACACATGAAATACATTATGCACTCTCATGGATGCAAGCAATTCTAGCATGTATGAAATTGACCCTATCTTCTCTAATATTTCAAAATGCCCACAATATCTTGTTGTCAACTTTGGGAAGAAACCCAATCTTAGAGAATTTCTTTTCTCTTTCACTTTTAGAAAAACATGTTCTCCCACTTTAAAATATCTAAACATTTTGTTCTTGTCTGCATTACTTTTCTACCTGTCATGTGCATCCTTTAAAGTTTACCCAATTTTTTTCATGTACTCTTCCATTTCTCTCAAAACAATTAGCCCAATGACATCTCTGTCTGTTGGGTTATCCTAGCTCACTAGTGTGTTACACTTTCTACCATACAATGCTTCAAATGAGATCATTTTTAATGATGCCTGGTACCCATTATTGTAATAAAACTATACTAAGTGGATATAATCTTCCCACTTTGATGGTTGGTACATCAGATACATTCTAAGCATGTCTTCAATGATTCTGTTAGTTCTCTTTGATTTCCCATGTGATCGGGTGATATGTTATACTGAGATTTAAGTTTGTCCCAAAAAAATTGAACAAACCTTTCCAAAAATTAGATGTGAATTTTGAATCTCTATCTAAAACAATTGCCTTAGGTACCCCATGTAGCCTGGAAAGCTCTTTCATGTAGATATACACAATATTTGTTTCCTTCTTTTTTGTCTTCAAAAGAATAAAATGTGTTGCCTCGGTTAATTTATCTACGACTTACATGATGGAATCATGTTGCTTCACTGTACTAGGCAACTTTGTGATAAAACCAATTGCAACCATTTCCCAATTCCACTAAGGAATGGGCAATGTTTATAGAATCCTTGTTGGATGTCTATGTTATGTATTCACCTTTTGGAATTATAGACACCTAGAAATATAATTAGCCATGTCTTTCTTCATTATCAACCAAAAGTATTGGCTTCTTACATCTGCAATTGTCTTCTGATATCCTGGGTGCCCAGCATATGGTACATTATGCATTTCCCTTAGCACTATATTTTTCATCTTTCTGGAATTTAGCACATATATTTTCCATTTGTACATGAGAATTCCATCCTCTTTGAGCTCATAATAATTAATTTTCTATTGTAAATTGCCTTGTTGGAATGTCTCTTTTATTTTTAGATAATGTTGATATGAACTTGCTTCTTCAAGAATTTTTTCTTTTAAATATGTCATATACATGTTGATGGTTGAAATATGCATTTCATGATATCTTCTGCTGAGTGCATTGACCCCCTGATTTTCCTTTCCTTTTATATGCTTAATTTCAAATTCATATTTGCTCATAAATTATAGCCACCTAGTTTGTCTATCATTTAATATTGGTTGTCCAAACAAATTATTCAGACCACTGTGGTCTGTCCTTATCTCAAAGATTCTTCCCATAAGGTAATTTCTCCACATTTTTAATGCATGAACAATGGATACTAATTTCAAGTTATGTGTAGAATAATTATTTTCATTCTCTTTTAGTTTTCTAGACTCATAGCACGCCACATGAATTTTTTTAATTAGGACTCCCCCAAGCCCATCCTTGAATGCATTTGCTCACACTACAAAATATTCATATGGATCTACAATATTTGATATGGGTTCACTTGTCAATATGTCTTTCAGCTACTGAAAGATTTATTCACACTTGGAATTCCATTCAAATTTCGCTCCCTTCTTGTGCAAAGAAGTGATTGGCATTGAAATATCTGAAAACCATTTTATGAATCTTCAGTAATAACCAACAAGACCCATAAATTATCTTACCTATGTCACATTTATTAGTGATGTCCATTCTCTAATGAACTCTATATTCTCAATATCAACTACTACCCCATCTGCTAATATAATATGCCCCAAGTAGTGAATCTTCTTTTGATAAAATATGCACTTACTTAGTTTTGCATACAACTCCCTCAAAACTTGCAGCACCATTCTTAAAGTTTTCTCATTCGCTTCTTTTGTCCTTGAATAGACAAGTATATCATCTAAGAAAATAATCACAAAATTGTCCAAGTACTCCATGAACACTCCATTTATCAAGCACATGAAAACAACTGGGGAATTTGATAGCTCGAAAGGCACTATCATAAATTCATAATGCCCATATCTTGCTTTGAATGTTGTCTTGTTTATATCCTCTTCCTTTATTGTCACTTGATGATAACTTGGTCTCAAGTCAATCTTGGAAAATATTCTTGCACCCTTCAACTGAAAAAAAAGATCATCAATCCTTGGAAAATGATATTTGTTCTTTATTATGACCCTATTTAGTTGTCTAAAATCAATTCACAACTTTAAGGTTCCATCTTTCTTCTTCACAAAAAGAATTGGGGATCCCCAAGGTGACAAACTTGGGCGTATATACACCTTATTTAAAATTTCTTCGAGTTGTATTTTCAACTCTTTCAAATCTATCATGTCAATTATATAAGGTGTCTTGGACACTGGGGCAATTCCTAGCACCAAATCAATAGAGAAGTCAATGTCTCGTTTTGGTGGAAATCATGGGATTTTCCCCAAACAATATTCAAAATCCTTTAAGAATGGATGGTCTTCAATAATTTCAACTTTATCTTCAGCTTCCTCTTCCTTATGGGATCCAAAAATTTGACATCCCTTCTTGAAACTCTTTTTCCAGAAACTCTTTTTCAGCTACATGGTTGAAACTTCTCTAACAACTACAACTCTCATAATCCATTGAATCTTGCCTTACTACCCTCCCTCATCAAGAGAATTTATTGTCTTTTTGTTATATTATAGGATAGTATGGTGTTTTTCCAACCAATCCATGCCAATTAGACAATCATATGAACCCAATGGTATGATGTTCACATCTACCTTTGTCTTGAGTTCATTCATGTCTATTGGAAAATATTTAACCAACTCATAGATCTTTCTCTTAACTGTTGTGGCTAACTGAACTAACCAAGAGTTATTATGCTTACTCCTTTGCAAGTAACATATTTCAACAATTTTAGAGTTTATGTAACTATGGKTAGCTCCATAATGAATTAAAATTGCTATGGGTTGGTTATCAATCTTACCTTCCACTTCAATCATGGGGGATTTATACTCTGTTTTCTTGTTGTTCAAGGATGCACAAATCATTGGAATATTTCCTCCCRTGTCTTTAATTGTTTTATCCTCCTGAATATTTTGGATAGTCCTCRTTCTTTCACCTTTGTGAGGCAGTCCCTATATAAGTGATTTCCCTCACATCCCCACATTGTATAGATTGTTGCCTTGGACTTTTCCCAAATGAATCTTCTATCTTGTGCTCATTTTGGGTTGAATTTCCTTATTGATTTACTTGGTAGTGATTATTGAAAAAGGGTGACGTAAAACCTTTCTTCATTTGATCCCTTTTTCCTTTCATCTTGCCATTCCAAGCATTTTGGAAGACTGGTCTCCCTCTACTATGCTCATAGATATTATTTTATCTTCTTATGGTCTCCTCCAAAAACTTGGGTTTATCGTACTGTATATTGTCATTGTACAAGGAGGGTAACCCACTTAGAAAAATTTGGAATTTTACCTTCTCATTCGTTATGAAGTCCACATACTTCAGCAATTCAAAGAATCGTTTCTCGTACTCATCCATTGTCATGCTTCCCAACTTGAGTTCAAAGAAATATTTCATTTTCCTTTCATAGTAAAGCTCTGAAATTTTTTTTCCTAGAAATATCCTTTGAACTACCTCCATGAGACCTTCCTCTCATCAAGGTGTTTTTCTTTCTTAAGATGATCCCACCACAAAGTCGCCTTTCCTTGCAAGTGGTACGTTGCAATTCTTGTTTCTACCTTGGAGGGATAGTCATGTAGCTGGAAATATTTATTTATTTTCAAGAGCTAGGCCTCGAAATTGGTCTCTTATCCATTCCTATGCTCACCATTGAAAGTGGGTGCCTTTATTTTCCTGAGGTCACCTTGCTAGATGTCTCCCTCACGCCTTCTCCTCCATCTCCTGAAAGGAGACACACTTGGGTTGCTCCCTAAACCTAAAATGGAAAGATATTTCCTGATGGATTTATCTAGGGAATGATGGAACCTACTCATTCTACATGACTATCTATCATTCCCATGCTCATCCCTTCTTTTATGGGATTTGGATGTTGTCACTTGTCTAGCACTAGCTGCTTGTTTTGTGCCAAAGTCTTTATTGGCTTGCCTCTGTAACATATTCAAACTCTAAAGTATCTCCTCACGAGCCTTCATCATATTCTCATTATGATCCCTATATCTCTTCACTTCTCTCTACATGCTTCTCAAAGTTACGGGATATTTTCTACCTCTTCTTCCATTAGACTTTGTCTCAACATTTCCCATGCTAACATGTACGCCTTTGAATTCCTCTTCGTGACTATAGGACCCATGGGAATCTTTCATGCATATGGTTCTCATACATGAAACAAAATTCCTTCCTGTACCTCTAAATTATTCAATAAAATTTTCATGCAAACAATTTTCTTTTGGACAAAAATATATACACGGTTTTGCAAAAGAATGCATAATTTTTTCTTCTCTCTAATGCCTCTAGTCATCTTCTTTTGCATCGACTATAACTTATACTTCCCAGATTAATTTTCTGGGTTGATACATGGATCTCCCTATCCAAGATATTTCCAATTAATGTTTCATTACTCAATTACGAGCTCTGAGAAGAAAGTTAAAGTCATATGAATATTGCTAATTCACCCCTTTTGCACACTTTTCATTATGGTGCAATTAATCCCAGACACCAACTTATGTTACTTGTAGAAGTAAATCAGTTAGAAACTAGGGAAACTTTTGTGTGATAAATAGATACTAATAATGACAAGGAATTCATAATAACTCTCATATTGTCAATTTGATGCTCCAGTAAAAAATTGCAGCAAACTACAAATAACAACTTTGCGCTTTTTCATCCCTTTTTTCCAAACATAATTTTTAGCCAAACTAGTTATCTCCCAAACTACGCACTTTTGAAAAAAATTCACTAAACCAAAGTTATCTAGATTGATGAGTATACAAAATGTCAAGTAAATACAAAATTTCATATTTTCCATCTAGGGACCCTTTTCCTCCTCTGAAAATCCTAAAAATGATCAAAATGTAGCCTGGAATATAAGTGGATTTTGTCCTATTTTGGCACCTCCACTCCAAAATACTTGGAATCGGGCCAATCCCTTCAAACAATATTTTCATGTCTTCTTTTCTGACATTCAATACAAGTTTCAATAGTAATTGTTCTCTTTCCACTGAGTTTGACCCTGATCTTTAAAAACATGTAATTTGCATTTTCTTGAAAATCATAGCATAATTGGCCAGTGACCCTATCTAGTGCTTATGTATCCCTCGACACTACACAAAAAAGAATGAAGTTTCATCTCAATCCGACTAAATTTGTTCCAGTTATTTCCAAAATATATTTTTGGCTCCAAACTTAGTTTTTTTTTAGACTATAAAACAATTTTTCTTATGTGTTATCCTAGATCTCGTCTTCCTTTTTGAAGCTTTCGCACACATAAATTATGTTTTATGCACCAATATTCATCACACGCCATATCCACAATGCGCAACACCAATATTTATCACATGCCCCAGGCACCAATATTTGGTGTGCACAACTTTTAAACCATGCACCAATATTCAATGTGCACAAATTTTCTATATCACACACCAATATTTAGCGTGTGCAAATTTTTATATTGCACACCAACATTTTGCATGCACAAGTTTTATACCATCTAACAATATTTTGTGTGCACAAAGTTTTATACCATGAAACAATATTTCGTGTGCACAAATTTTTATATCGTGCACCAATATTCAATGCACGCAAATTTTTATACCACACACAAATATTCAACATGCACAAGTTTTTATACCGTGCACCAACATTTTGTGTAGGTAACATTTTATACCGTGCACCAATATTTCGTGTGCGCAAATTTTTATATCGCGCACCAATATTCAATGCATGTAGATTTTTATATTGCACACCAATATTCAGTGCACACAACTTTTTATATTGCGCACTAATATTTAGTGTATGCAACCTTTTATACAGCGTACCAATATCCATTGTACGTAAATTGTATGTTGTGCACAAATATATAGTGTGCACAACTTTTTTATGCTGCGCACCAATATCCAGTGTGTGCAACTTTTTATGCCGTTCACCAATATCTAGTGCACATCACTTTCTATACCGCACACCAATATTCAACATGCGTAACATTTTATACCATGCACCAATATTTAGTGCATGCACCGTTTTATACTACGCACCAACATTTAGTGTGCAAAACGTTTTTTATATTGTGCACCAATATTTAGTATGTGTAACACCAATTTTGCACTACGCAATACCAATATTTAGTGCACGTATTAGGCACCACTGCGACCATAATGAAAGAATTATCACTCCTCTGTTTAAGACAAATTTGGTCGCTTGGAAGTCGAAATGACCCCTCCATAACAATTGTTCTAAGTGCAATTCCAACTTGATTTTTCATAGAAATTGAGAACTTCACTAAGATTTTACTGTTATTCAGAAATTTAGGACAACTCAACGTTGAGATGACGAATTTACTTACTTCATGTTGATCTCAGGCCCATACAATTCCAATGTTTAACCAAAAATTTCTAATACTATTATAAGATTAGTACTTGTGGAAAATACACATAAATACAAAAAAAATCTACTAACTAAATTTCATGTAGCTTATCAGCTACGAAGCATACACATATTTAACCATTTTTGGATATCATATAAACAAATGCATCTACAAAATTCAAAAATAACATGAAGGTCGCACCATCACTAAGAAAAACCACATGCGTAACAACCTTTGTACTATGCATGTCAACTTTTTCATAGCGTGCACAACAACCTTTGTACTACACACGATAACTATTCCCAATACATTACCAGAATTTGTTACCATTACTACTAAAATCGATTAACCAATACATTTAAACCTTTAATTATGAATAACATGACAATCAAGCTCAAGAAATTGTCCATACTAGTTAAAACATAAATGTAGCTAATAAATTTCACCACAATAGCATATAATTCATCTCATGCACAGACTAATGCACAACAGTTAAACTCGTAAATTAGCATAGGAAAACATATAAACACTTATCTTTTTAAAATGGTTTTAAAACCAACTTATTGGGAAGGACGTTCAATCCAACCATAGACTTGTTGTTCCAAATCTCAACAACAAGTCACCCTCGAACCGGGGCTAGCAATCCAAAATAAAAAGGGTGTCTCTCATTGTCCACTCACATCTCAATATCCCACAATCCACTGGCGTTCTCCTACAAATATCATGAATTTCCTCCAACTCTCTTACTCTTGACCTACCCAACCTAAGGAATGTACCCCTTCACTCCTCTCATTCCATCAGGTGTCCCATTCGTTTATCAGGGTCTCTCTAGCACAAGTAACTAGTAATTTCTCTACTGGGAACTCAAGGGATATCACTGCAAGTAAAACTACTAGAAATAACAACAAACACTTGTTGTTATAGTGAAACTCAAACAAGAGCTCACTCTTCAGGCCTAAAAACCCGTCTCTTCAATCTTCAGCTCGAAAAAGCTCCAATACGCTCCATGATGTGTCCATCCTTCTTGCTCTATCTCCAATGTTATTTTTCTCTTCTCCCTATTTGTTGCTCATCTAAACCGATTGTGTAAAACTTGTCTGTAACTGCCCATACAAATTTCCTCTATTTTGGCTTACTTGCTTGACTTACACTCTTTCTCAAAATCATTGTACTTACCCCCACCCATTATTTCCAATAACTAAGGGATGTGACTGTCACAACCACCCTCTTACATGATTTTAATGATTAGGCTCTCATACACTAAAAAAACAAAAATAGAAGTTATCCCCACTAATAATAAAATTCATGAAAATGGGTTGAATTGATACTCGTAATTACACTACAAATAAAAGACCTTTTAGAAGAGGTTATATGGGAGGTTTCTAGTGTTACAAATTTGGAAACAATTGTCAAAAAAACCTTTGCTACAACTTTTTTTTTCGAGAGAGGATGTCTTTTCAGATACTATAACAGAACTTGATTATAACTAAACAAATATGGGTGTCCGGAGGTGTTAGCGGATGTTTACAAATCAATGCATTTGTATAAGGAAAAAACACCAGCACGTACATACACTTACAACACTAGTGTTGTACACTTAAAGTCAAGCACTGGAGCAGTAAAATATGCAAGCATCAGGGCAGTAAAACATTTAAGCACCGGGGAATTTATATTATAAGCATCAGAGCTTTAATAGTAAAATGCATCGGGAGAGTTAAAAATAATTAAGCACCATAGATTTCTTATTAGAACGCACTGGTGCATTAATATTAATAAGAAGGCACCAATGTTGTATAAAATAATATGCACTAGTGTGTTACCTAGAAAAACCCCCTAGGTGCATTAAAATTTGAAAGCACCTGTAACATCCCGCTCTTGCGCACACTGAGCAAACTTATTCTTTGAGGACACTTGCTCGCAAGTGATCTGGATTATTATACTATTAAACATTTGATTTGGATTATGAGGCGTTATGGGTTGATGGGATGTTGTTTTGTTGCACTGACATAGAAAGGTGTTATTGACTCGATTTTACTCAGTGTGCAGGATTTTGGACCTCGAGGATGCGAAGGCATCGATTGAACCCCTTGGACTTTGGATCGAGTCAGGGAGTGAACTATTGGGGTTTGATTGCTTTATATGTGATATTATTGCATATGATTAGATGATATGATTATGGATATATGTTGACATGATTCGTTGATGATGGAGGTTGACAATATCTTTCCAACCAGACTAACATGTGGAGTAGAGGGGTCACGCAGGAATACCGAAGATGTTGAGGGAGAGGTGTGGAAAACATCCCTACCACAACCTACTAGCACTCCCGCCCTGGCTCAAACTGTAGGTTAACGATTACCTAGTTAGAGAGGACCCACGATGTCGTGAGGGAAGACTGTGACAATCGCTCACGATGATTCTAAGGGGTGCGCAATAAGGCAGGGGACTTATTCCTTAGAGGCCCTTAGTTTCCCACGAGATCACCTAGAGGAGTATTGGCTCCAAGGGTTTTAGATGTCTACCAAGTCAGTCAGGAGGCGAGTGGCACCCTTGGAGCAAGTGGTGCATCCTAAAGAGCACGTCACATTGTTAATTAATCAATGAATAAACCTAGATGGCCTTAGGAAGAATAATGTCATAATAAAAATTTAAAACTTTTTCCCTAATAAAATGTTGCCCAGCCTCGAAAATTAAAATCTAGGTCTAGGGGAAACTTGCGGTAAAAGAAAATTATGTTTGTACAAATAAAAATAAAAATAAATAGATAAAAATAATAATCATCTTTAATCATGAGTTTAGAAGGGGGGTGATTAATTCTTTTAAATTGATTTATAAAAATATTTTGGGATAAAATTTAAAAAGGGGAAATAATTGTTTTACTATATTATGCTGATTAAAAATTTATTCATTAAAAGAAAAATGGTAAGTTTCTACAGATGCCTTTTTGAGTTTAAATAAAAAGGGGAAAGAGGGAAATCTAAAATAATTAGGAAACTAGGAAAAAGCGGGAAACATAAAAAGAAAGGGGAAACACAAGGAAAAAGCAGATAGTCTAACTTAGTAAGGTATCTAGCATTTAAGAACTTTCTAATTTAAACTCAACTACTAAATTAATAAGGGGGAAAGTCATTAAAACTTGTAAGGGGATATGGGGACACCTAGGAGCGATTCTAGGAGTGCCTTTAGGTGAGTGGGGAAAATAAGGGTAATTAATTAATGAATGAAATTATTTTATGGAGGAATGAAGGGGATGGGTGACACTTGTACGGGGGGGATTTTTATGAATTAAATTATTAAACAATAATTTAAATGGGATTTTGGGAAGGTAAGGGACCTCGAAAATCTATATAATGGAGGGAGGAGAAGGATGATGGATTTCTTCTATTATGCGTAACGTTATGCTGCAGAAATTTATACTAGGATGACTTAGCTTGTGGGAGTTGGGATACCCAGTTCGGTGAGGAGTGGTAGCTCAACCTTGTGAGGTGAGCTGGGAGCTAGTCGATTCTCTGGTTAGTGTGTGTATCCCCTTTGTGGCTCGGGGGGCTAAGAGGGAAGAAGAGTACTCCTAGCATTGGCTGGGAGGTACCAATGAAGTCTCATCAGTCGACAAGCGAGAGTTGCATAGAGCGCGAGGGACATCAACTCAAAGCGGGCAACTTGGGAAATGATACGCTTCCTTTAATTATTCATGGTAGAGTGTTAGTATGATTTTGCTTTCAGTTCTGCATGTTTAATTGGTAAGGAAATTAATTGTCTTAGCATTCTAGATGATGAATGCAATTCCCCCATAGCCTTTAGCTCGATGTTGATTTCCCATGGCCTTCGATCCTTGCATGTCTTGACCATCCTGTGGTTTATTGATTGCGATGAATGTGGTTTATTTTGTTTTTCCTTTCATCCCTAGCTCATCATTCCTCGCCTGAGTAGTCGGTCAGGAGCCTGATCTATGGTCGTCACTTTGGTGTTAATAGACCTATGGATATCAACACCCTTCTTTTTTGTGAGTGGATGAGGAGCAAAGGAGGCCCTTTCTAGTCATCTACCCTTGTTGATTGTTCCAGGTAGCATGTTGTCTTGCGCTTTATTATGTTGAGTAAATCCACCATTGCTATCATTCCTAGTTCCATAAATATAACTCTGCATTTTTATGTATTGATGGATAAATTTTAACCCTGCGTTTTATATTCTTGGATAAATTAAATCTATGTTGTATATTGATGGTCAATTTATCTCTGCATGGGATACCTCCCTTGCACCATAACCCTATGTGTTTTTCTGATGGCCATTTTGATGTGTCCCTTTTTCATACCTATGCACCTTAAATTTTTGAAGACGATGTTAGTATGCGAGTCCAATTGATTGACAGTCTTCGCTTGAATAAGTTTTGTTTGACAGCCTACACGAGGGAATTAACCCATCTCAAAATATAACCAGTTGCAAATGAAACCTCATTCCTTGCATAAGATAGCAGCTAGACACCAGCCTCCAAGAATGTTAGAATGCCAAATTCCTTATTGCATCCATGTGACGGTTATGTTCTCTTGTTTGACTTTTTTCTACCAACAAATTTTGTTTTTTTTATGGACTCCAGGACTGCTAAATTTTGTTGTAGAATAAGAAACAATCCTCAACCTGTGACCATATCCTATGTAATCCTGTGTTGATTCGATGGTTTAAAATCTAGCGATGATGACAATATTCTCTAGGTGTCTAGGCCTTCTCTGTTCACATATTTGTGTGGATTGACTTTCTGGACAAATGTTCATTGTACTGCAGCATGTTTTTGAATGTGAATAGTGAGTAAGATCTGGTACAATCAATCGATTTCAAATATTTACGAGTGGATGGACATCTAGAAGTCTCTTTTTCAGAAAAAAAATATTTTCCTTATATGCATCATAGAATTCCGACTCTCTGGTTACATGCTCCACTACTTGTTGACTAGTTTGGGCCTGTGTTTTTCTACACCTAGCCAATGAAATGTTTCATTGCAAATTAATCTGATTCCGAGGGTGAATCTACCTGCCCCTTGACTACATTTTTCCTTTACTGATGCTCGAATTTGACAGGTCGACTTTTGGATTTAGATTCATTTCCGTAGATGGGACCCCAACATATTTACATATTGAATATATATTACACCGATTTTTACTGTACATAGATTTTATTTCATTATTGTTGCATGGATTTTATTACCAAGAAATGCCATTAAAGATGACTGTGTCGCTGCTTTAAAGACCATGAGTTTCCTTAAACATTGTCTGTGTTTTGCTGTTGAATGGACACGTTTTTCCCTTAATTGATTAACTGAGTTTTGTTATTGAGTAGACATGAAATTGCCTTAATTATCGAATGTGTTTGGTTGTTGAATGACCACGAGTTGATCCATTTGTAGTTCCGTATTTTTTTTATTTTTTTTTTCTCCTGCAAATTGAGTCTCTACCCACCATTCTCACTATCAGCCATCAATTGCTACAGCGGTGTCATTGGTCCATTAATTGCCATGTTATTTGCTACAATGAGTTAATGGTCAGCAGATTCCTTCTTAATGATTAATTTCCACAACGAGTTAATGGTCAGCAGTCATGTTAATGGTGATATTAATTGCTACAGCGAGGTTACTAGTAATGTTAATTGCCTTGTTAATTGCAATATTAATTTTTATGTTAATTGTTATGTTAATTGCCATGTTAAATTGCTATTGAGATGTGAATAGTTAGCAGTTTCCTTCTTAATGTTAATAGACATCTAGTATTGTTAGTTCGGTCAATATAGCTAGACGACATGTTGAGATTTAATTGTTCATAAGTGTTATAATGGTAGAATTCTACATTAATATTGTTAATGTTGTTATTTAAGTTAATGGCTAGTTGGATGGATATTTTGGATTAATTTAGAATTTTCCAGTTAGGTTGTAATATGATTAAAATTAGATTGGTGAGTAAAGACTAAATTTCAAATTTTAGACTTGCTAATTTGATTTATAATTGAGGTTAGATTGTATTTATAATTATAGTTCTAGTATTGATTACTTAGACTTGCTAGATTGATTGTATTAATGTTAAATTAGCAGGTGCATTAACGACTAATTGTAATTTAGACGTGCCCCGTTTAGAATGGTAACCCATGTTAAAATAGATTGTAATCATTGGCTAGTTTAGACTGGGTGATTGGTTGGGTCATTGACGATGTCATGTATTGGCTTGTGTCATCTCTTGTCTTCGTCCTCTAGCATTTTGTCAACCTGTTGTTGGGGTATCGACATGGTTTTCCTCTCGGTATTCAATTCTATAATGTTGGATTTATCTAGAGTCCTTGGTCCAGATAGGATGTGATGTGCCAAGGCTATTGACGCGTCTATCATCTGGGGATGACATGATTTGTGATGAGGGGATCATGGCACGCCCTATGGGATAGTGGAGATCGAGACCTTGGCCAGAGTTAGTGTGTTCTGAGTGAGTGTGGATGAGCGTGGAAAGTTGCTTTAGGAGCATGGGTGTAACGCCTTCATGCGTTTGGTTCACGCGCCTTGAGGTTCTATTCTTTTTTGTCAAGACCGTTGTGTCAGGAGGGGATGTTGTCCTGTAATCTTGTAGGCATGTCTTGTTTGTGTCGAGTGTGTAATCATTTTCTTCTTGTTGTCTACACATGTTTCGCTCAGTTGCTCTTGTGCCAGTGCGGGAGTCATAGTAGCATGTTGCCTGGACGACGTGCTTGTGTTCATCGTCAGTGTGTTGTTGTTGTTAACAGTTGTTTTCATCACCATATTTCCTTTCAAAAAAAAAAAAAAACACTTATGCTTCGCTTGTAGTCGTAACGAAGAGGGGTCGTTACATTTGGTATCAGAGCAGGGTTCAACCCACGACTTGGGATCACTATGGCTTTCGTTATTATGATTTAATTATAATGATGCTAATTGAGTTGACTTGTGTCCATGCAGGTGATCATTGTTAGAGGACGTCGCAGAGGAAGATGATGGGGTTCTAGGGGAGGAGGCACGACGCCTCCAGCAACATCCACACCTGAGGGGTCCAACCCACAAGGAGACGAACAAGTTATTGGGCAAGAGAAGATAGTGGTGGGTGACGTGGTTGGGTTGATGAAGTATTTTCAATGGATGTATGAGGCACTGATCAGTCGTTTGGACAAAGATGAGGCCAGGGTGTCGGCACCCCCTGAGGGTCCACCGCACACTCTAGTTGGTACTGGTAGCATTCACTGTGAACTCGAGAAGGTAAAATTTCCAGAGTTCTTTGGTGTCCTGGATGGCATAGCCGCCAAGGCATGGTTGGAGAATATGGAGATGTGCTTTGCACTTTGTGACTATACCTCCAACATGAAGGTCTTTCAATTGAAAGGGAGTGCTCTTCTATGGTGGAAGACACTCCTACCACAATTGAACATGGTCGTTGAAGACGTGTCATGGGAACTATTCGAGGAACAGTTTCGAGAGAGGTACCTATCATAGGAATTCATTGAGCATCATCTCAACAAGTCAATGCCTTACGACATAGCAGCCATATGGTTCCCGAGTAAGAGGCCCTCTTTATGGGGCTTCTCTGGTATGCTCTGCATCTTAACATTGAGAAAATTAAGGTCAACAGGTTTGTGTTCAGCCTTAATGGAAGCATACGTGCAAAGGTTAGGATTCTGATGCCGCAAACCTTGCATGATGCCATCTAGAAGGCCCTCATAGCAGAGGAGGAGCTTATCAGTGGGGGTTAGATCAGGACTCTAGTGAGACTAGCATGGTAGGTGTCATCTGGTTGGAAACAGCGTTAGACACCAGCCAGACATATGCCAGGATATCATGGCTTCCATAGGGGATCATATTTCACTACACCTTGGTGACCAACGCCTCAGTAGTGGACAACTTATCGGGGACCACATCATCAACAATAGTGTTGACCATAGAAGCATCATTTTAGGCCTGTTCAGCAGAACAAACCAAGATTCCAGGCCGGTGGGCCATCATCTTATACTTCGGGTACCAGTAGTACTAGACCGAAGAAGGAGTGTTGGATGTGTGGGGAGTCACACTACCAGAGTGACTTCCCAGTGGAGAGGACTAGAGCATCTGTATCAGCCGGACCCACTATCATGGGATATTTTGGCAAGGCCCATCAGATTCATGCAGCGGTGAATAACCACCAAGAAGAGCACCAGTCGACTGTTCTCAAGACGTCAGGTACCGTCGTTGACTAGAGCCTTATTATTTTGATTGATCCCGGTGCTACCGAGAGTTTCATTTCTAGTGCAGTGCTAAAAAGGATTAAGGTAAAGGTAGTCGAACAACATGAGTTTAGCTTCATAGAGATGGATTCTGGAGCCAAACAGAAGGTTGGAGGAAAGGTTACGATATGTACCCTCAACCTGGGAGAGTTTGTCACCAGGGCCAACCTGTATGTCATGATCTTAGGATCTTATGATGTCGTGATTGGTATGGACTGGTTGGAATCGCATGAGGCAATACTCAACTATAATACAAAACAGTTGAGCTTGGTCGATGATGAGGGACAAAGATGCAATATTGTAGGTTGGAACCAGGGAGTTTCCCTGAGGTTCATCTCTTCCTTACAGCTACGGAAGGGCATGCACAAGGGGTGCAAGCTTTATGTGATCCTTGTGTTAAACGATAAGGGAGTAGCGGAAGGTCTAGAACACCTTCCACTGGTGAGAGAGTTTGTAGACGTCTTTACAGAGGAGTTACTGTTGTGGGTGGGAAATCCCTCCTACAGCCTAGCACTAAGGGTTTTATCATGCATGCAGAAATGACCTAAGATTCTTACTTTTTACCATCATCCCGTGCCTAAACCCCATTACTCATATGTAAATACAAGGCTCAAGAGATTAAGTTGATGTACCTTATTTTTCATTTTTTGATGTCAATCCCTTTTTGCGCTTGGTCGTTCTTTGACTGCAACTCTCCTCCCAATGCTAACATGCATTCAATAAATAAAAAAAAATAACTCCACATGCATTTGATCTATGAACTAATAGGTTAGAGATTGAATCAATCATACAATCAATATTCCAATAATGACAATCTCACATGGCGGGACGGGAAAAGCAATTCTTTTATTAACTTCACAATGATACCTTACAATGATAAAGTCGGCCACTTCTCCTCGATCCTAGTCCTAGGCTCTTCTTCCATTGTCTTCCAACTGCTTTTCTCTATACTTCTCTTTGCACAAGGATGGCTAAAGGTTGGGGCAAAGGGAATGATCAATCGGGTATAGTTTCTATACTATGATTTTCCTCCTTTCAAATGGGACCCCTACCCCTTCTTTTATAGGTTAGAAGGAGCTAGGTATTTGGTCAAATGACTGGCCATGAATGGCTGAAAGGTTTAGTTAACTTACCCAAAGCTGTGTGTTCTGTCAACAACTTTCCTTTTTTTGTGCTTTTGTAGGTACACATGGGTTATCTTGGGTCATCTAGCGTGTACACGCATGCAGTAATGAAGAAGAGCACATGGGCCTTTATAAAAGAGGTTTTTAAGAAGAGTTATTCAACAGTGTTTTGGCAAAGAAGGAATCTGAGATGGCCTGATGCCAGATAAGCATGTTTGGTGCAAATTAGGGTTTTAACAGATGCCCCCTAATGTGTGAGGTCAGAAGAGCATCTGATGGCCGAAATACATTAACAATCTTCATCTATGTTCCGAACAAGTGAGCCCGAGGACCAAAAATCAGGAGGTGTCGTCTACAAAATAATAATTGTCTCACCGAGATGGGCATACCCATGCTCGGGATAAAATAAATCATGGCTACCAATCAAACACACTGTAGCCATGATTTGTTTTTTCAAAACCATTTTAATGAGTGTGATAAAGACAAGATCACTCGGCCATTTTTTCATTTTTAAGGAGTCTGAAAAAACCTTAACTATGGACTCCGTCGGGAATTTTCTTCTGGAACATTTTAACGAGTGTGAAAGAATAAGGTCACTCGACGATCTTTTCAATTTTAGGGAGTCTGAAAAGAGCTTAACTATGGACTCCATGGGGGTTCCTTTTTCATAAATTTAGTCCCTCAGGCCCAAAAAGGGGTTAAAATTATACCTAAGAGTACTCTTATAGATAACCGAGGTTTCTAGAGTATACCTTTGTTCGTACAATTGACCATCTGAACTGAAAAAGGGGTAAACTATTGCCGAACAGACGTGACTTCAAATTTCAATTTAACGAGCGTGAAGGACAACAAGATCTCTCGACAATATTTTCATTTTTAGAGGGTTTGAAAAGGGCTTAAAAGAAGACCTATGGGGGCTACGACTCATGTATGAAAATCGTTCAGGTAGAGCCCGCTACTAGAATCAGACCAGAGTCTCTTCGATAGTCAACTTGTAAAGTCTCCCAAAAGGGAAGAAAACACAAACCATGGTGTAATTCCTCCCTCGGTATAGAAACCGTATTCATGGCTTCAAGGATAGCCTCATCTGAAGGCAATTCAAAATCTGATAAATCACACAAACGAGTGTCAATAGTCCCAAAGAGTGAAGTAAACTAACCATACTCCATGTGACGATGGAGGTTCTGGCTAGGACTGGTAGAGTCTATCAACAAAGAATCACAAGCATGAGGGCTTGAGGATCTACAAACAACGAGATCAGACTCGGAAGGATACTCAAGCCCACTTGTACCAAGAGAGGGAAGCAAGGGTTCCCATGCCCCCATTGGATAAACTAATGGATCAATTGTTGAGACCAAGTTTCAAGAGGGAAAACATGATTGCACAGGTTCCTTCTCAGAAGAAATTGAACATCGAGGATAAGACACCACATAAGTAACCCGTGGTGAGGTGGAGTCTACATGAACACTAGGAACATATAAAGGGGTAGCCTAAACTAACGTTGAATTAGGATGGTTATTATCAGATGCCAGCTGGTCAATAGTGACAATGCTTCCATTGTGAGGGAAATGCATCACCCGGAAGAGCGTAGATACCACAACGTTCATAGCATATACATAATCACGCCCGAGAAGCATATTGAAATCTAACGGGCCTTGCACCACTATAACATCGACATGAACAATCTTCCCTCCTAACGAGATAGGAAATTGAGGAAGAATCCCCAAACATTCACTGGAACGTCTGTCAAAAGCCAATAGCTCATGCAAAGCAGACACAAGCTTGGGAGATCCCAATACTTTCCAAACCGAGGAGGATAAAATACTTGCAGAGGCTCCTTCATCCACAATACATCGATAAATGTTTGTTGAATTAAATTCAACCCTTATTTGAAAAGGTGCGGCAGAAGGAAGACGAGGCTCAACAAGGTCATTACAATCAAAGGAAACCATCCTAAGGCTTGGAGAGGGTGTTCTCGGAACGAGCAGAATGCCCCCTTGTTCTGAAAGTACTGAACTGGAAATACTAAAAACATAGTCGGTAGACACGTCACTCCCCAAAGAAGAGTGAGATCATTCGATGACTGCATTGGCATGACCACTTTTGCAACCAATGGATGAATAGGCTGTGGGACTACATGGTCTAAAGGTACCTCACCTCCCAGAAGAGAAGTGGGATCAGACAATGACTACATCGGCATGACCACTTTTGCAACCAATCCCTGAATAGGCTACACGACTACATGGTCTAAAGGTACCTCACCCCCCAGAAGAGGAGTGGGATCAGCCGATTACTGCATCAGCATGACCACTTTCGCAACCAATGGTTGAATAGGCTGCGAGATTACATGGTCTAAAGGTACCTCACCCCCCAGCAGAGGAGTGGGATCAGTCGATGACTACATTGGCATGACCACTTTTGCAACCAATGGATGAATAGGCTGCGAGACTACATGGTCTAAAGGCACCTCACCCCCCAAAAGAGGAGTGGGATCAGCCAATGACTGCATCAGCATGACCACTTTCTCAACCAATGGTTGAATAGATTGCGAGGAAACCTAAAAAGACTCAAAATCAGAAGAGCTTGTAGACATGGACCACAATCTTTGTACCTCTAGAATTCCAAGGCACAACTGAGTAAGGTGATCTCCCTTACAAAGCTTACAAGGGAACTTAGGCTTACGCCCTATCCGTATAGGTTTCTCAACAGAATCGATGCCCCCAGCATGACTAACAGTGGTTGGTTGCACATATCCAACATGACTTGCAGAGGTTAGTGATGGGTCGATAACATGACTTGCAGAGGCTACAGTCCTATTACCAGTATGACTAGCAATGACTGAACTTTTTCCCCGAGCATGACTTGCATAGGGTGGGTGTGTGCCCCTAGAATGACTTTCAGAGACCGAGTGTTGGTCTTCAACGTGACTTGCAGAGGTTGTCGACCTATCTCCAACATGACTCACAGAGGTTGGTGATTTCTTCTTCCTATTATTCCTCTTTCTATTTCATTTAGACTTCCGGTTACTAGTAACTATACTTTCACCATAGGTGGGAGAAGGAGGAGGAGAAGACTTTGTTGATGAAGAAACATCAACAGGGTGCCCATGACTTAAGGTGCTTAACTGAGAAGCATTAAGAGCATTCCGGACATTTGGAATGGTACCCAACCAAACCGGTAGTCCCACATTCAACCCAGGAATGTACAAAGTGGCCATCAAAGGGACACCAACATTCCCGAAGAAAGGAAAAGCACAAGAATCCCCTTGCAAAGGGGTTCCTTGGTTGGTATCATCAGGAACTTTAGCCATGAATATCTTATGCACAGGTTCTCCCTTTGCGGGATCATTCAAGTCCATAAGAGTCACACACATTGACTCTGAAGAACCAGTGTTATCAAAACAATGCCTATAAAGAGGCGGCTCCACGTTTCTAAGTGGAAGACTGAAAATTCCTCTCAACCGGTGGAGTGGGAGGTCTACCACCTTAGTTCAGAGACCCAAATCCAAAACTAACTAACTCACTATGGAAAACTAGGGAGCACAGAGCACACACTAAAAGTTCCTAAAGGCAACTCAAGCAAACGACTAACTAGTTGGAAGAACAGTTACACCAACCAATACTAGAGAAGCTTACCAGTGCAAGTGCAACTCGAATACGGAAGCACCCTCTGGGTATACTCTTCAAAGTGTGGCCTGATGTCTACCCTAGGTATTGAGGTATACCCCCATGGTCACCTGTGTAAGTCCCTAAAACAAAGGAAACTAGGTTTCCAGCTCGTGAACAATCACCAGGCGGGTACAGTTGACAGTCGGGTGGACCGCAATGAGCAGGGTATCAAGCCCGAAACCTATCAAGGGTATCGAAATAAAGTGTTCTAAAAGATGATTGAGGACCTTGAATGGATTCAAGACCCATGAATATCCGTGGCAAATGTGATCAATGGAACCCAAGACAAGTCCTCTATATGCGTTCCCCACTACGCTTGGTTTGGCTTTGGAGGGGTTACCTCCGCTACCTTTCCGCACGCGACCTCGTGTTTATCCCCTGTGTTAGAGGGGGGTCCTAGATAATTTCCATGTTACTGGACATCTACACTCCTTATCACAGACTCGTATGTTTGTTTTATAGCYTTGAAGAGTTTCCTCTCCAAACTAAATCAAGGCTCTAGCCTAATCTAATTGATGGACCCTACAAACATAAAGTCTAGTAAATTTTAATTAKCGTTCTTTTTACTGGCTTGATTTACTCAAAAAGGGTACGGTAGTGCAACTGATGTTGTTAAGACTCTTGCGAAAAATGATGAAACTTATATGAACACYGGAAAAGAATGATTATATWTCWTTTWTTTWTTTTTTTGAAATGCTTTTAAAATTAGAAGAAAACACAACGCTATGCTAATTTCTTTTTCTTTTTTAAATAAMAATGCAAAGAAAATKCCAAGAAAGAAAKATATCTAACAAACTAAGTTTTCTTTTAATATATTTTCTTCCAATCAAAGCAGAAATAACAAAATATTCTAAAAGAAATTGATGAATGCAACTCATTTTTCTTAAAATTTCAAGCTAAAAATAAGTTTAAAAAGCTAGGAAACACAAGAAATGTTCTAAATGAAAAAGCAATCTATAATAGAGTCCAAACTTAGGCTAAGCTTCTATGACAGAGACCAAGAACCCTGAGAGATATAACTCTGGACAAGGAAAATGATGACTTCCTCTCAAACAAATTTTTTCTCAACAGGTACGCCACTGACAGTTCAACAGCCAGTGTGTGCACGCGAGTTGTGTAAGGTCAGAGCGCATGTACACGCATGCAGACCGTATGCAGGCCACGTGTACCTTTGCAACTCTTCAAAAATGAAAAGACAAGCAATCAAGAACTGGTAGAGACTACTGGTATTGAGAACCAAAATCTCTTGAAGACTCAGAAACTTACTTTGACAGAAAAAGAAAACAATTGAAGGAAAATTTCATAGAACAAAACCAATATGAGGTGAAACCTAAGCTACAAAACTGCAAAAATAGAGACTAGAATGAGTTCCAGAAAACCCCTGAGAAGGATTACTTCTGACAGGGGAGAGGATGACTGCCTCTCTAAAAGAAATTTTCTGAAATCATACACGTGACTGACACTTCCTCAGCTAGCGTGTAAACGTGGGTTGTGTGAGGGTAGGGTGTGGGTACACACGTGCAGACCTTATACAAGCCGCATGTACCTCTATGGGTGTCGGAAAAAAAAGATGCAATCAAGCAAAGAAACAGAGATAACTAGTATGGAATACCATAATTGCTGTTAGCTCAAACTTTTGTAGAAACTTTAAAAACAAGGAATGAAACTAGTTTTTAAAAATACCCAAGAAAAATATTCCTAGAAACCCTAGAGATCCCCAGTATGGTCGCCAATTCTGTTGTGGGTGGGAAATCCCTCCTATGGACTAGCACTAAGGGTTTTATCATGCATGCAGAAATGGCCTAAAGATTCTTACGTTTTACCATCATCCCATGCCTAAACCCCATTACTCATATGTAAATACAAGGCTCAAGAGATTAAGTTGGCGTACCTTATTTTTCGTGTTTTGATGTCGATGCATTTTTGCGCTTGGTCGTTCTTTGACTGCAACTCTCCTCCCAATGCTAACTTGCATTCACTAAAGACAAACAAATAAATCCACATGCATTTGATCTATGAACTAATAGGTTAGAGATTTAATCAATCATACAATTAATATTCCAATAATGACAATCTCATATGGTGGGACGGGAAAAGCAATTCTTTTATTAACTTCACAATGATACCTTACAATGATAAAGTCGTCCACTTCTCCTCGATCCTAGTCCTGGGCTCTTTTTCCACTGTCTTTCAATTGTTTTCCACTGTCTTTCAACTGCTTTTCTCTATACTTCTCTTTGCACAAGGATGGTTAAAGGTTGGGGAAAATGGAATGCTCAATCAGGTATAGTTTCTCTACTATGATTTTCCTCCTTTCAAATGGGACCCCTACCCCTTCTTTTATAGGTTAGAAGGAGCTATGTATTTGGTCGAATGACCGGCCATGCATGGCCAAAAGGTTTAGTTAACTTACCCAAAGTTGTGTGTTTCGTCAACAACTTTCCTTTTTTCGTGCTTTTGTAGGTACACACAGGTTGTCTTGGGTCATCTAGCGTGTACACGTGTGCAGTAATGGAGCAGGGTGTGTGGGCCTTTATAAAAGGGGTTTTTAAGAAGAGTTATTCAATAGTGTTTTGGCAAAGAAGGAATTTGAGATGGCCTAATTCCAGGTAAGCATGTGTGGTGCAAATTAGGGTTATAACAATTACCTGGGATGCCACCAGAGAGGGAATTGGAGTTTACTATAGACCTAAAACTGAGGACTGAACCGATAGCTATAACGCCTTATTGGATGTTGACCCCGTAGTTACAGGAGTTGAGAATGCAACTGGAGGAATTGTTGGACCTAGGACTGATACGTACAAGTGTGTCACCATGGGGGGCGCCTGTTATTTTCATACGGAATAAGGATGGGTCATGGAGGCTTTGCATTGACTATCATCAATTGAACAAGGAAACGATCAAGAATAAATATTCGTTGCCGAGGATTGATGATCTGTTCGATCAAATGAACGGTGTGACGATGTTCTCAAAAATCGATTTGTGATCAGGGTATCACCAGTTACGGATCAAGGAGGATGACATCCCTAAGAACACCTTTAAGACGAGGTTTGGACATTACGAGTTTATTGTTTTACTGTTTGGACTGACAAACACCCCAGGGGTATTTATGAGTTTGATGAACAGGGTGTTCCGCAAGTACTTGTACAAGTTCATCCAAGTATTCATTGATAATATTTTAATTTACTCTCGGACGACGAAGGAGCATGACGAGCACTTGCACTTGTTACTACAGTGTCTCCGAGAGCACAAATTGTATGGGTAGTTGTCCAAATGCTCATTTTATCAATCGAAGATTCACTACTTAGGGAATATCATCTCTGGTGAAGGTATCGCCATGGATATAGCGAAGGTCGAGGCTATTATGGAATGGATTGCACCGACAAACATCTCGGAAGTACGTAGCTTCATGGGTTTAGCAGGATACTATCGACGGTTCTTCGAGAGATTTTCGAAGATAGAAAATATGATCACGGAATTGCAGAAGAAGAACAAGAAGTTTGTTTGGACTGAGAAATGTGCAGTAGCATTTCAGAGGCTCAAGGAGATATTGAAAACAACACCAATACTAAAGGTCCCTGACATGGATGTGGACTTCTTGGTATGCACTGATGCATCCAAGGAAGGCTTAGGCGAAGTCTTGATGCAAGATGGTCGAGTGATCGCATACATCTCGAGGAAACTGACAAGGCATGACGAGAACTACGCAATGCATGATTTGGAGTTGTTAGACATCATATATGCCTTGAAGGTTTGGAGACACTACCTTGTTGGACGAAAATTTGAACTAAAGACGGACCATTGTGGACTACAGTACATCTTTACACAAAATGAACTGAACACGTGACAACAACGTTGTTCGTAATTTCTTAGCGAGTACGACTTCAAGATTACTTACATAAAAGGAACAATGAAGTGGGTGGAAAATGCATTAAGTTGGAGACCACGCATCTTTTCGGTGTTGCCTCTTCAGATGAATCTGCGTGAAATGATTCTAACTTTATAGCATGACGATGACTGGTACAAAGAGGTTGAGGGTTTTATCAGACAAAACACAATGATGGTACAAGTATTTGAAGGATTTATGTTTGACGATGATGGATTATTGAGGTTTGAAAATCAAATTTACGTACCACCGAACGACGAGTTGAGGAGCTTGATCCTAAGTGAGGCTCATAGAGTAGTATACATGGCTCATCGAGGAGTCACGAAGATGAGGGTAGACCTTAAACCCTTATTCTTCTAGAAGGGAATGAAGGAAGACATAGTCAACTATGTGGCCAGATGTCTAGAATGTTAGTAGGTAAAGGCTGAACATAAACACCTAGTAGGATTACTAGAGCCACACAATATTCCAGAATCAAAATGGAAGGTTATTTCGATGGATTTTATTGTTGGATTTCCACTGACAGCAAGGAAACATGACTCGATTTTCGTAGTAGTAGACACTCTGACAAAGATTGCTCACTTTACTCCTATCTGTAAGACGTATTAGGCACCTGACATAGCTAGAGTTTTCATCAGTGATATTGTGAGGTTGCATGGAGTGCCTAAGAGGATTATATCTGATCAAGGATCAATGTTTACTGGATGATTTTGGACGAGTTTCCAAGAGGCCTTGGGAACCCAACTTAACTTCAGTACTGCGTATCACCCGAAGACTGATGGGAAGACCAAATGAACAAACCAGGCCTTGGAGGACATGTTGCACATGTACATGATGGACCAATAAAAGTGTTGGGAAGAATTCTTGCCACTAGTGGAATTTGCTTATAACAACAGTTACCAAAGCACCATTAAGATGGCGCCTTTCGAGTTTATTTACGAGTGACCATGTCGGACGCCTTTGAGTTGGGATTGGCTTGAGGATAGGGTCCTGGTGGGACCAAAAGTGATCCAAGAAATGGAAGAGAAAATGAAAACAATAAGACAAAGGATTGAGGAAGCACAGGATCAGAAGAAGAGTTATGTCGATGCGCACCGTGTCGACCGTAGTTACGAGGTGCGTGATCGAGTCTTCTTGCGGGTTAAACCGCATAAGAGTTTGATCAAGTTTGAAAGGGAGATAAAATATCTGCTAGGTTCGTGCGACCTTTCGAGATCGTGGAAAGAAAGGGGCCTGTGGCCTATCAACTAGCCTTGCCTGATTCCTTGAGGCGTATGCACGATGTTTTGAGACATTATATTAGTAATCCTACACATGCTATTGACATGAGTTCCTTGCAGGTATCAGACGAGGGGTCCCTCATGGCTGATCCGATCCGCATCTTGGATCATCGCATTCAACAACTACGACGTCAAACAGTAGAGCAGGTCAAGGTCCAATGGGTTAGCTATAGTCCACACTCGGAGACCTGGGAGGATGCATATGATATGCGCCAACAGTTTCCATTTTTGTTTGGTAGATAGACTTATGATACTGAGATACACATTATTTTGGCACTTATACTGTGAAACTTTGGGACGAAGTTTAGACCAAGAGGGGGTGTATGTAACATCCCACTCTTGCGCACACTGAGCGAACTTATTCTTGAGGACACTTGCTCGCAAGTGATCTGGATTATTATACTATTAAACATTTGATTTGGATTATTAGGTGTTATGGGTTGATGACATGTTGTTTTGCTGCACTGACATAGACAGGTGCTATTGACTCGGTTTTCCTGAGTGTGAAATATTTTGGACCTTGAGGATGTAGAGGCATCGATGGAACCCCTTGGACTCCAGATCGAGTTAGGGAGTGAGCTATTGGGGTTTTATTGCTTTATATGTGATATTAGTGCATCTAATTAGATGATATGACTATGGATATATTTTGACATGATTCGTTGATGATGCAAGATGATGATAGCTTGCCGACCAGACTCACATGTGGAGTAGAGGGGTCATGCAGGATTACTAGAGATGTTGAGGGAGAGGTGTGGACAACAACCCTTCCATGACCTACCAGCACTCCCGCCCTGGCTCGAACTATAGGTTAACAATTACCCAGTTCGAGAGGACCCACAATGTCGTGAGGGCAGACTGCGATAGTCGCTCACGATGATTCTAAGGGGCACACAATAAGGCAAGGGCCTTATTCCTTAGAGGCTCTTAGTCTCCCATGAGATCACCTAGCAGAGTATTGACTACAGGGTTTTTATATGTCTACCAAGTCAAACAAGAGGCGAGTGGCACCCTTGGAGCAAATGGTGTGTCCTGAAGGGCACGTCGTGCAAGAAAAATGGAAAGAGGAGAGTGGCACCCTTGGAGCACGTGGTGCATCCTGAAGGGCATGTCATATTGTTAATTAATCAATGAATAAACCTAGATGGACTTAGGATGAATAACGTGATAAGAAAAATTTAAAACTTTTTCCCTAGTAAAATGTCACCCACCCTCGAAAATTAAAATCTAGGTCTAGGGGAAACTTGCGGTAAAAGAAAATTATGTTTGTAAAAACAAATAGATAAAAATAATAATCATATTTAATCAAGAGTTGAGAAGGGGGGTGAGTAATTCTTTTAAATTGATTTATAAAAATATTTTGGGATAAAATTTAAAAAGGGGAAATAATTGTTTTACTATATTATGCTAATTAAAAATTTATTCATTAAAAAGAAAAAGGGAAAACGGGTAAGTTTTTGCACATGCCTTTTTGAGTTTAAATAAAAAGGGGAAAGAGGGAAATCTAAAATAATTAGGAAACTAGGAAAAAACGGGAAACATAAAAAGAAAGGGGAAACACAAAGAAAAATCAGATAGTCTAACTTAGTAAGGTATCTAGCATTTAAGAACTTTTTAGTTTAAACTCAACTAGTAAATTAATAAGGGGGAAAGTCATTAAAACTTGTAAGGGGATATGGGGACACCTAGGAGAGATTCTAGGAGTGCCTTTAGGTGAGTGGGGGAAATAAGGGTAATTAATTAATTAATGAAATTATTTTATGGAGGAATGAAGGGGATGGGTGACACTTGTACGGGGAGGATTTTTATGAATTAAATTATTAAACATTAATTTAAATGGGATTTTGGGAAGGTAAGGGACCTCGAAACTCTATATAATGGAGGGAGGAGAAGGATGATGGATCTCTTCTGTTATGCATAACGTTACGTTGTAGAAATTTTTACTTGACTGACTTAGCTTGTGGGAGTTGGGGTACCCAGCTCGATGAGGAGTGGTAGCTTAGCCTTGTGAGGTGAGCTGGAAGCTAGTCGATTCTCTGGTTAGTGTGCGTGGCCCCTTTGCGGCTCTGGGGGATAAGAGGGAAGAAGAGTACCCCTAGCATTGGTTGGGAGGTATCGGTGAAGTCTCATTGGTCGACAAGCGGGAGTTTCACAGAGCACGAGGGACATCAACCCAGAGCGGGAAACTTGGGAAACGATACGCTTCCTTTAATTCTCCATGGTAGAGTGTTAGTATGATTGTGCTTTTAGTTCTGCATGTCTAATTGGTAAGGAAATTGATTGTCTTAGCATTCTAAATGATGACTGCAATTCCCCCATAGCCTTTAGCTCGATGTTGATTTCCCATGGCCTTCGATCCCTGCATGTCTTGACCATCATGTGGTTTATTGATTGCAATGATTGTGGTTTATTTTATTTTTCCTTTCGTCCCTAGATCATCAGTCCTCGCCTGAGCAGTCGGTCAGGATCCTTATCTACAGTCGTCGCTTCGGCGTTAATAGACCTATGGATCTCAACGCCCTTCTTTTCTGTGTGTGGATGAGGAGTGAAGGAGGTTCTTGCCAGTCATATACCCTTGTTGATTGTTCCAGGTAGTGTGTAGTCTTGCGCTTTATTATGTTGAGTAAATATGTCATTGCTATCGTTCCTAGTTCCATAAATATAACTTTGTGTTTTTATGTATTGATGGATAAATTTTAACCCTACGTTTTATATTCTTGGATAAATTAAATCTACATTCTATATTGATGGTCAATTTAGCTCTGCGTGGGATACCTCCCTCACAGCGTAACCTTGTGTGGTTTTTTGATGGCCATTTTGTTGCATCAGTTTTTCATACCTTTGCACCTTAAATTTATGAAGACGATGTTAGTCTGCGAGTCCAATTGATTGACATCCTTCGCTTGAATGAGTTTTGTCTGACAGCTTGTGCGAGGGAATTAACCCATCTCAAAATATAACCAGTTGCAGATGAAACCTCATTCCTTGCATAAGCTAGTAGCTAGACACTAGCTTCCAAGAGTGTTAGAATGCCAAATTCCTTATTGCATCCGTGTTACAATTATGTGCTCTTATGTGAATTTTTGCTACCAACAAATTTCTATTTTTCTATGGACTCCAGGACTGCTAAATTTTTTTGTAGAATAAGAAACAATCCTCAACCTGTGACCATATCCTAAGTAATGTTGTTTTGACTCGATGGTTTAAAATCTAGCGATGATCACAATCTTCTCCAGGTGCCTAGGCCTTCTCTGTTCACATATTTGCGTGGATTGACTTTTTGGAAAAATGTTCATTGTACTGCGGCATGTTTTTGAATGTGAATAGTGAGTAAGATCTGGTATAATCAATCAATTGCAAGCATTTACAAGTGGATGGACATCTAGAAGTCTTTTTTTTAGAAAAATTTATTTGCCTTGTATGCGTCATAGAAGTCTGACTCTGGTTACATTCTCCACTTCTTGTTGACTAGTTTGGGCCTGTGTTTGTCTACACCTGAACAACGGAATTTTTCATTGAAAATTAACCTAATTCCGAGGGAGAATCTACCTGCCCCTCGACTGCATTTTTACTTTACTCATGCTCGAATTTGATAGGTCGGATTTTGGATTTAGATGCATTTCCGTAGATGGGACCCCAGCATATTTACATACTGAATATCTATTTCACTGATTTTTACTATACACAAATTTTATTTCATTACTGTTGCACAGATTTTATTACCACGAAATGCCATTAAAGATGTATGTGTCACTTCTTTAAAGACCACGAGTTTCCTTAAACGTTGCCTATGTTTTGCTGTTGAATGGACACATTTTTCCCTTAATTGATTGTCTGAGTTTTGTTGTTAAGTGGACACAAAATTGCCTTAATTATCGACTGAGTTTGGCTATTGAATGACCATGAGTTGATCTATCTGCAGTTTCGTATTGTTTTTTTTTTATTTCTCCTTCAAATTGAGTGTCTACCCAACGTTCTCACTGCCAACCATCAATTGCTACAATGGTGTCATTGGTCCATTAATTTCCATGTTATTTGCTACATCGAGTTAATGGTCAGCACATTCCTTCTCAATGATTAATTGTCACAACGAGTTAATGGTCAAAAATCATGTTAATGGCGATGTTAATTGCTACAACGATGTTAATTTCTACAGCAATGTTAATTGCTACAACGAGGTTACTGGTCATGTTAATTGCCTTGGTAATTGCAATATTAATTGTTATGTTAATTGCTATGTTAATTGCCATGTTAAATTGCTACTGTGATGTGAATAGTTAGCAGTTTCCTTCTTAATGTTAATATACATCTAGTATTGTTAGTTCGGTCAATATAGCTAGACAACATGTTGTGATCCAGATTATTTTCGGCACGAAATGAGAGCAGAGATATAATAAAGAAATGCACAGAGATATCGTAGATATTCAATAATATAACAAAAATGTATCAGAGATGAAACCATAGAACAAAGATATACAGTAATACACAATTTCTATTAATCAAAGAAATGTACAGAGACTGTAAAAATACAGAGTGCAAGACTTGCAAGAATGGTGGCAGCTTATCTCTGAGAAGAGATGTGACGGCTACTCGCATTCACAAGAAGATGATTACAATGAGGATCTGAAGGCCTTTTTACAATAAACAGGAATTTCAAAAACCCTAGATATCCAAAAACCTAACCCTAGAAGATGAAGTGCCAAAAGTCATGTGGGCCCCGTTTGGGTAAGTTAGTACATCAACTTCCCGGGGTCATAACTTTTGCATACGATCTTCGTCTTAGGCGTATGATATCTCGTTGGAAATGTATCATCAAGGAGATTCATTTTGGGTTCTCAATCTTTCCTTCGGCTATCGTTGAGAACCTATATCTTGAAAAACCTTCATTTGGGCCCTCAAAATGGCCCCGAAAGTTAAAAACTATTAAAAATAGTAAATTGCCAAAATTGCCAGAAAATTGCTTTGAGCCAGTCGGAAAAGGTGGGTGGCCACCGATATCCACTTGGATCAATCCTCCCTCCTTATGAAGCAATGGTCTCCATTGCATTGAGTTCTCGGGGGAGAGGGAAAAGTGTTTGTTGAATCTGCATCTTGGTGAGCTGCTTGCCTTGTTGGAGACGTCATGCTGCTTAGTTTGTGAAAGTTTGTCACGAACCTGTTGAGACTGAGGTTGTTCAAAAAGTCAGGCTACATGATAGGAGGGTGTGTAGAAGGAATATTTTCACTTTTCTACAACCTTTTCGACCTGCTTCTCTTGGATAGAAGGTGCTTGGGGAGAGGTTGTAGTTGTTGCAGTGTCCTTTTGTTTCCCTTTCGAACAGATTGTAAAGAAGCTAAATGTTGCAATATGAGATACTACCTTGCGACACTTTTTAGGTGGAACAATAGTCAGAACTACCTATGGTATTATGTATAGATGACCCCCCAGAGAAACAATGACACTATGGGGTCGAGACTAATAAACAGCATGACGCTTCCACATATATGGTTGGCCCAAGAGAACATCACAGACATCCAATGGACCAACATCATATAATACCTCATCCTTGAAGGGCTGGATGTTGTATGACAATCTACACTGTTGGCTGACATGAAGATTTTGTCCTTGGCGAAGCCACCCGATGTTGTATGGTTGCGGGTGTGGTATTTTCAACAATCTCAATTATTTGACAACCCCTGCTGAGATGAGGTTCTTTTGGCTTTTGCTATCAACAATAAAATGGAGTGGGGTCCCCTTCAGCCACATCTGTGAATGAAAAAGGTGCTCCCCCTCTTCAGGATCTGTTGGTTCTTCTGGTTGAATTGTTGCAGTCACAACACTAGCAGTGGGGTCTACGTCGATGATCTGTCTTTTACCAGTATTTTCATAATCATATTCTAAATCAAGGTTCGGCTCCTTGTCTTTGATCTTGACCACCAATGATTGTTTTGTGCGACATTCATCGGTGTTGTGCCAGGGGATTTTGTGGAAATCGCACCATTCTCTGGTGTCCTTCTTTATCTTCCTGTGACCCTTCTTTTCATGTGGCTTGGACTGGTTTTCAGGAGATTGTTTGTTAGGGTTGTGTTTGTCATACTTTGTTTGTTATGGATTTGCAGACCCGAACTCCCGTTTGTTCTGGTGCCTAAATTTCTGCTCGATTTTAACAGCATATCGATAGGCAGCACCGAGTGATGATATGTCCAAACAATCCATTTCAGTTTTGATGTATCTGTGTAGAGCCCCACGGTATTTCAGAACCAAATGTCGTTCAGAGTCTTTAATACCTAGCTCAGTGCGCAATGTATGGAATGTATTGGTGAACTCCGGAACCGCTTGGCCCCTCTCTTGCCACAATGTGGTCCATCTCATGTACTGGTCCTCATAGTTTCCAACAAGGTAATACTATTCCTTTACCACATCCACAAAAAAATCCCAAGTGGGCTCGACCCCATATATTCCAGACTCCTCTGTGGGACTCTGCTCCCAGTAAGTTTCCCACCAATTTTTGACATGGGGGAGAGCCTTAAGGAGCACAAAGATGATCTTTTCTCTGTCGAAAAAATTGTGAACAGAGAAATAACCTTCTAACAAATTTAACCATTTATCTAGGGCATCTGCATCTATCTGACCTTCAAATATAGGAACATCAAAATTGACCTGTACCTTAAAAGGCGACGTGCCTCCAAAGTGGCCACTTGATGAAGATGCTCTTGATGCTATCGAAAGGCATTGAAGGATGTGGGAAAAATTATCCATCATTTTGTCCCTCTGTCACGTGAGAGCTTGCTCAAGCAACACACTTATAGGATCGTCTGCTCCGTCATTTTTATTTTCTTCCACCATTGAGGGTTTCTTGGGTGTGCGAGAGTGATTTTCCTCAAGAGAGACAAGATCGAGACCCAACTTGATATACTCAAACCTCATCGGGGACATGCACTGAAAAAAATGATCAAGAACAGCCTGCTCTGATACCATTGATCCAGATTATTTTCGACACGAAATGAGAGTGGATATATAATAAAGAAATGCATAGAGATATCGCATATATTCAATAATATAATAGAAATGTATCAAAGATGAAAACATAAACATAGATATATAGTAATACATGATTTTTATTAATCAAAGAAATGTACAGAGACTATAAAAATACAGAGTGCAAGATTCGATAGAATGGTGGCAGCTTATCTCTGAGAAGAGATGTGACGGCTACTCGCATTCGTAAGAAGATGATTACAATGAGGCTCTGAAGGAATTTTTACAATAAACAGGAATGTCAAAAACCATAGACATCCAAAAACCTAACCCTAGGAGATGAAGCACCAAAAGTCATGTGGGCCCCGTTTGGGTAAGTTAGTACATCAACTTCCCGGGGTCGCAACTTTTGCATATGATCTCTATTTTAGGCGTATGATATCTCGTTGGAAAGGTATCATCGAGGAGATTCATTTTGGTGGCTCAATATTACCTTCAACTATAATTGAGAACCTATATCATGAAAAACCTTCATTTGAGCCCTTAAAATGGCCACGGAAGTTAAAAACTAAAAAAAATAGTAAATCACCAAAATTGCCCGAAAACGGTTTTGAGCCAGTCAAAAAAGGTGGGTGGCCACTGATATCCACCTGGATCAATCCTCCTTCCTTAGCAAGCGATGGCCTCCATTGCGTTGAGTTCCTGGGGAAGAGGGAAAAGTGTTTGTTGAATCTGCATCTTGGTGAGTTGCTTGCCTTATTGGAGACGTCGCGCTGCTCAGTTTGTGGAAGTTTGTCACGAACCTGTTGAGGCTGAGGTTGTTCAACAAGTAAGGATATATGATAGGAGGGTGTTCATAAGGAATCTTTTCACTTTCCTACAACCTTTTCGACCTGCTTCTCTTGGATAAAAGGTTCTTGGGGTGAGGCTGTAGTTGTTGCAGTGTCCTTCTGTTCCCCTTTTGAACAGATTGTAAAGAAGCTTAATTTTGCAATATGAGATACTACCTTGTGGCACTTTTTAGGTGGAAAAGTAGTCAGAACTACCTCTGGTATTCTGTACAGATGACCCCCTAGAGAAATAATGACACTTCGAGGTCGAGACTCATAAACAGCATGGTGCTTCCACATATATGGTTGGCCCAAGAGAACATCACAGACATCCAGTGGGGAAACATCACATAATACCTCATCCTTGAAGGGATAGATGTTGTATGACAATCTACACTATTGGTTGACACGAAGATCTCATCCTTGGCGAAGCCAACCGATGTTGTATGGTTGCAGGTGTGTTGTTGTCGACAATCCCAATTTTTTGACGACCTCTGCTAAGATGAGGTTCTTCTGGCTTCCGCTATCAACAATAAAATTCAGTGGGCTCCCCTTCACCCACATATGTGAATGAAAAAGGTGCTCCCCCTCTTTATAATCTGTTGGCTCTTATGGTTGAATTGTTGCGGTCACAACAATAGTAGTGGGGTCTGTGTCGATGATCTGTCTTTTACCAGTATTTTCATAATCAGATTCTGAATCAGGGTTTGGCTCCTTGTCTTTGATCTCAGCCACCAATGATTGTTCTGAGTGGCATTCATTGGTGTTGTGCTAGAGGCTTTTGTGGAAATCAAACCATTTTCCGATGTCCTTCTTTGTCTTCCCGTGACCCTTCTTTTCCTATGGCTTAGACTGGTTTTCGGGAGACTGTTTGTTAGGTTTGTCTTTGTCATACTTTGTTTTTTGTGGATTTATAGACCCAAACTCTCAGTTGTTATGGTGCCTAAATTTCTGCTCGATTTTAACAGCATATCGATAGGCAGCACCGAGTGATGAGATGTCCAAAAAATCCATTTCAGTTTGGATGTATCTGTGTAGAGACCCACAGTATTTCAGAACCAAATTTCATTCGGAGTCTTTGATACCTAGCTTGGTGCGTAAGGTATGGAAGGTATTGGTGAAATCCAGAACCACTTGGCCCCTCTCTTGCCGCAGTGTGGTCCATCTCATGTACTAGTCCTCATAGTTTCCAACAGGGTAATACTGTTCCTTTACCGCATCCACAAAAAAATACCAAGTGGGCTCGACCCCATATATTCCAGACTCCTCTATGGAACTCTGCTCCCAGTAAGTTTCCCACCAATGTTTGACATGGGGGAGAGCCTTAAGGAGCACGAAGATGATCTTTTCTCTATCGAAAAAATTGTGAACAGAGAAATAACCTTCTAATAGATTTAACCATTTATCTAAGGCATTCGCATCTATCTGACCTTCAAATATAAGAATATCAAAATTGACCTGTACCTTAAAAGGTGAGGTGCCTCCAAATTGGCCACTTTATTAAGATGCCCCTAATGCTATCAGAAGGCATTGAAGGATGTGAGGAAAATTATCCATCATTTCATCTCTCTGTCGTGTGAGAGCTTGCTCAAGCAATAGACTTATAGGATCGTCTACTCCGTCGTTTCTCTTTTCTTCCGCCATTGAGGGTTTCTTGGGTGTGCGAGAGCAATTTTCCTCAAGAGAGACAAGATTGAGACCCAACTTGCTATACTAATACCTTTTCGGGGACATGCACTGAAAAAAACGATCAAGAACAACCTGCTCTAATACCACTGATCCGGATTATTTTCGGCATGAAATGAGAGCGGAGATATAATAAAGAAATGCAACGAGATATCAAAGATATTCAATAATACAATAGAAATGTATCAGATATGAAAGAATAAACAAATATATACAGTAATACATGATTTCTATTAATCAAAGAAATGTACAGAGACTGTAAAAATACAGAGTGCAAGACTCGCTAGAATGGTGGCAACTTATTTCTGAGAAGAGATGTGACGGCTACTCGCATTCGCAAGAAGATTATTACAACGAGGATCTGAAGGCATTTTTACAATAAACAAAAATTTCAAAAACCGTAGACATCCAAAAACCTAACCCTAGGAGATGAAGCGCCAAAAGTCATGTGGGCCCCATTTAGGTAAGTTAGTACATCAACTTCCCAGGGTCGTAACGTTTGCATACGATCTCTGTTTTAGGCGTATGATAGCTCATTGGAAAGGTATCGTCGAGGAGATTCATTTTGGGGGCTCAATATTTCCTTCAGCTATCATTGAGAACCTCTATATCAAAAAACCTTCATTTGGGACCTCAAAATGGCCCCGGAAGTTAAAAACTGCTAAAAATAGTAAATTGTGAAAATTGCCAGAAAACTCTTTTGAGCCAGTCGGAAAAGGTGGGTGGCCATAGATATCCACCTGGATCAATCCTCCCTCCTTTTGAAGTAATGGTCTCCATTGCGTTGAGTTCCCGAGGGAGAGGGAAAAGTGTTTGATGAATCTGCATATTGGTGAGTTGCTTGCCTTGTTGGAGACGTCGCGCTGCTTAGTTTGTGGAAGTTTGTCACGAACCTGTTGAGACTGAGGTTGTTCAACAAATCGGGATACATGATAGGAGGGTGTGCAGAAGGAATCTTTTCACTTTTTTGCAGTGTCCTTTTGTTCCCCTTTTGAACATATTGTAAAGAAGTTGAATTTTACAGTATGAGATACTACCTTGCGACACTTTTTAGGTGGAACAATAGTCGAAACTACCTCTGGTATTCTATACAGATGACCCCCCAGAGAAACAATAACACTGCAAGGTCAAGACTCATAAATAGCATGGTGCTTCCACATATATGGTTGGCCCAAGAGAACATCATAGACATCCAGTGGGGCAACATCACATAATACCTCATCCTTGAAAGGCTGGATGTTGTATGACAATCTACATTGTTGGCTGACACGAAGATCATGTCCTGGGTGAAGCCACCCGATGTTGTATGGCTACGGGTGTGGTGTTGTCGAGAATCCCAATTGTTTGATGACCTCTGCTGAGATGAGGTTCTTCTGGCTTCTACTATCAACAAGAAAATGTAGTGTGGTCCCCTTCACCCACATCTGTGAATGAAAAAGGCACTCCCCCTCTTCAGGATCTGTTGGTTCTTCTGGTTGAATTGTTGCAGTCATGACAATAGAAGTGGGTCTACGTCGATGATCTGTCTTTTATGAGTATTTTCATAATCAGATTATGAATCAGGGTTTCGATCCTTTTCTTTGATCTCGACCACCAATGATTGTTTTGAGTGGAATTCATCGGTGTTGTGCCAGGGGATTTTGTGGAAATCGCACCATTCTCCGGTGTCCTTCTTTGTCTTCCCATGACCCTTTTTTTTGCTGTGGCTTGGACTGGTTTTCGGGAGACTTTTTTTTAGGGTTGTCTTTGTCATACTTCGGTTTTTGTGGATTTGCAGACCTGAACTCCCATTTGTTCTGGTGCCTAAATTTCTGCTCGATTTGAACAACATATCGATAGCCAGCACCGAGTGATGAGATGTCCAAAAAATCCATGTCAATTTGGATGTATCTGTGTAGAGCCCCACGATATTTCAGAACCAAATGTCATTTAGAGTCTTTGATACCCAGCTTGGTGTGCAAGGTATGGAAGGTATTGGTGAACTCCGAAACCACTTGGCCCCTCTCTTTCCGTATTGTGGTCCATCTCATGTACCGGTCCTCATAGTTGCCAACGGGGTAATATTGTTCCTTTACCGCATCCACAAAAAAATCCCAAGTGGGATCCACCCCATATATTCTAAAGTCCTCTTTGGAACTCTGATCCTAGTAAGTTTCCCACCAATGTTTGACATGGGGGAGATCCTTAAGGAATGTGAAGATGATATTTTCTCTGTCGGAAAAATTGTGAACAGAGAAATAACCTTCTAAGAGATTTAACCATTTATCTAGGGCATCTGCATCTATCTAACCTTCAAATATAGGAATATCAAAATTGACCTGTACCTTAAAAGGCGAGGTGCCTCCAAAGTGGTCTCTTGATTAATATATGACTAATGCTATCAGAAGGCATTGAAGGATGTGGGAAAAATTCTCCATCATTTCATCCCTCCATCAAGAATAGCCTGCTCTGATACCACTGATCCAGATTATTTTTGGCATGAAATGAGAGCGGAGATATAATAAAGAAATGCACAGAGATATTACAAATATTCAATAATATAACAAAAATTTATCAGAGATGTAACCATAAACATAGATATACAATAATAGACGATTTCTATTAATCAAAGAAATGTACAGAAACTATAAAAATACAGAGTGCAAGACTCGTTAGAATGGTGGCAGCTTATCTCTGAGAAGAGATGTGACAGCTACTCGCATTCGCAAGAAGATGATTACAATGAGGCTATGAAGACCTTTTTACAATAAACATGAATTTAAAAAACCCTATACATCCAAAAACCTAACCCTTGGAGATGAAGTGCCAAAAGTCATGTGGGCCCCGTTTGGGTAAGTTAGTACATCAACTTCCCGAGGTCGTAACTTTTGCATACAATCTTCGTTTTAGGCGTATGATAGCTCGTTGGAAATGTATTGTTGAGGAGATTAATTTTGGGTGATAAATATTACCTTTGGCTATCATTGATAACATATATCTCGAAAAACCTTCATTTGGGCCCTCAAAATGGCTCTGGAAGTTAAAAACTGTTAAAAATAGTAAATTGTCAAAATTGCCAGAAAACTGTTTTGAGCCAGTCGGAAAAGGTGGGTAGCCACTGATATCCACCTAGATCAAGTTGAGATTTAAGTTTTCATAAGTGTTATAATGGTATCATTCTACATTAATATTTTTAATGTTGTTATTTAAGTTAATGGCTAGTTGGATGGAGATTTTGGATTAATTTAAAATTGTCCAGTTAGGTTGTAATATGATTAGAATTAGATTGGAGAGTAAAGGCTAAATTGCAAATTTTAGACTTGTTAATTTGATTTATAATGGAGGTTAGATTGTATTTATAATTATAGTTCTAGTATCAATTACTTAGACTTGCTAAATTGATTGTATTAATGTTAAATTAGCGAGTGCATTAATGACTAATTGTAATTTAGACGTGCCCCGTTTAGAATGGTAACCCATGTTAAAATAGATTGGAATCATTGACTAGTTTAGACTGGGTGATTGGTTGGGTCGTTGACGATGTCTTGTATTGTCTTGTGTCATCTCTTGTCTTCGTCCTCTGGCATTTCGTCAACTTGTTGTTGGGGTATGGGCATGGTTTTCCTCTCGGTATTGGGTTCTAGCATATCGGATTTATCTAGGGTCCTTGTTCCAAATAGGATGTGATGTGCCAAGTTTATTGACATGTCTATCATCTGGGGACAGCATGATTCCTGATGTGGGGATCATTGCATGCCCTATGGGATAGCGGCGATCGAGAACTTGGCCGTAGTTGGTTCATTCTGAGTGAGTGTGGATGAGCATGGCAAGTTGCTTAAGCGCATGGGTGGAACTCCTTCATGCATTTGATTTGTACACCTTGGGGTTATAGTCTTGTTCTTCAAGGTTGTTGTGTCGGAAGGGGATGTTGTCCTTTAATCTTGTAGGCGTGTCTTGTTTTCATTGGGTGGGTAGTCATTTTCTCCTTGTTTTCTATGCACGTTTCGCCCAATTTCTCTTGTGCCAGTGCGGGGAGTCATAGTAGCCCGTTTTCTAGACAGCGTGCTTGTGTTCGCCATCAGTGTGTGGTTAACTCTTGCTTTCGTCACCATCTTACCTTTCAAAAAAAAAAATGCACTTTTGCTTCACTTGTAGTCGTAACGAAGAGGGTTCATTACAACACCGGTGTTTTTTAGTAATAAACAATCCCCATTTCTTATCAATAACACAATAGCACTGATGTGTATTAATAACATAATTTTTCTTATAAGAACCAGGGATTTAATAATAAAACACATTGGGAGAGTTAAGAATAATTAAGCACCAAGGATTTTTGCTTAGAACACATTGATGCATTACTAATAAGAAGGAACATATATTGTATAAAATAATATGAACAGGTGCGTTACCTGGAACCCCCCCC
>ML779351.1:97488-123966 GCA_009831015.1 Picea engelmannii
AGCATCAGAAAACAAAACACTTGCAAATAATCAAGTCTTCAAAAACCTATGCTCTGATACCAACTTGATCTAAAAATGAAGAAGACATGTATTCTTGAAAATATTTGCAAGTTAATTTTATGTGTTAAAAGCAAATGGATCAACTTTGAAACACAAATTTAATAGGATTTACTCATTCAAGATGCATATAAACAGCAGCATAATCAATGAACAGAAAACACATAACACAACAAATGATAAAGGAGTTCACCCCTCTCTTGGGCTACATCTCCTGTTCCAGCTTCCAATGGATCATTTTTATTATTTTCTCAAAGTTCTCAAAAATGTTCTTTACAATGCTCAAAATTCCAAATAGACTGCTCCAATGGCTTCAGAACATCCAAAAACCCCTAGCTGGGCTTTTTCGGCACCTTGTTTGGCCAAAAAATGAAGTAGATAGGCTTCCTGGAAGTCTCCCCTTTAAGCTTGTTGTCTCTGCATCTACAAAACGCACCTCCCTTGGCTCAATCTAGCCCACGTGCAATTTAAAGCGTAAAAACTTGGCACTAGGTGCAACCACACTACCGGTCCAAACTGTCAAACAGTTACGCACCAGCCCTAACTACCAAGGCCCGTGGGCACATGGTTGTCACATGACCACGTGCTATACAATAAGGCTTAAGTTTTTTAAACCGTTTGATAACCATAATGTTAAACCTGCACGCATATATATGTTGGTCACATGGCATACCAAACCGTGCATTATGCAAACGGTTATAACATGGTTACGGTGGGTCTAATCGACGTAGCTCCGGTCACATACAATATAACATATAACCATGGGTCGGGGCTTAGCCCTGGCCCAGTCCACGCCCCCACATACATTTAAACAATGTTAAATACAATGCAATACATATATATAACAAGGAACATGTGTGGGCGCGCTGGTTGGGCGGGTTTTCCCAAATCTTTACCCTCCCTCGGAGGTCACAGGGTCGACTCCTGCTGAGTGCAAAGATTTTAACCAACAAATAGGTGACACGTGGCGGCCTTTGATTGGGCCATGTGTCGCCATCCCATTCACTGCCAACAAACTATGTCACATGCCAACTACCCAATAATTGTCTGCCACGTCAGCATACGGCCTTCCACGTCATCGTACGGCCTGCCACGTCATCGTTTGTACAGACTGTACAGTTAGCATCCCTTTTTTGTTTGTTTGTCATTTTGAACATAACACGATATCTCTCACTCCCGACGTCTGTTTGAACCCAAACGAGTTGTATTGGGTTCGCAACGACGAGGCCTACGCTCTCATTCGATTTGAAGCAATTCCGAGCACTTTGAATTTTTGAGCAAAATTTGATCACCTGATCATACATAAATGTTCGATTCAAATGGGGAGCCTATGTTCAATGATCCATAATTATTTGACACCTATGTAGAGAAATTTCCCATTAGAATGAAAATGAAATCTATATTTTATGAGCTCCCATATTGGGAGCATATTAAGATTTCCCACTTACTAGATCCCATGCATATATTTAAAAATGTTTCGTCTTATCTATGGAGGAACATATCATCGAAATAAAGTGACACATTGGCTATGATGAGAGATCTTATTTATTCAAAAACTAAAAAGAAACATTGACCAAAACAAGAAAGTAGAGGAGAGGTTGGTCCCTCTTGGTCTTTCAAAGAAGGTGATGTCCCATGGATTTTGAAGAAAGAATATATTTCTTTGTTAAAGGAAGTTATATTGGGTGTGAAGGTTCCTTCTTTATATGGGTCTTCCCTACGACGTTGTTTCACTATGCATCAATACCATTTGTCGGGGTTGAAATTACATGACCATTTGAACCTTCTAAAGGTACGACGTATGTCAAAAATATGATTTTATTATTTGTAATTTTTATTTTTATGCCATGGGATAAAACATAATTATTTTTTTATGTGTTTACTTTGTAGTGTCATTATCCTCTACTCATGCATGGGTGTGTGAACCGTGACTTCCCCCATGACCTAAGGTGTGTCATATCTAAATTATCTTCATTTGTACATTGGATCCCATCAAAGGATATTCATATTCCTAGCATTCCACGGTGGCATCAATAGATAGTTGACATTGTTTGTATGTTTGAGAAGGAACTACCACCGAGTTTCATGGACTTGTAGGTTCATCTTCTAATTCACCTAGTAGACTGGGTTGAATTATTCGGGGTGGTCTCCTATCGTTGGATGTATTTTTAGAGAGGTGCATCAATAAATTGAAAGGATTTGTGAATCAAAGGGAAAAACTCGAGGGGTCTATGGTGGAGGGGTACATATCATATGAGTCTTTCCATTATGTCAATGAGTACATCAAACAGATCAAGAACACACCAGGTGCAATGATTTGGGACGATGAAAGGGATGAATACAAAAGAGAAGGGGAGCTTCTCCAAACGAATGGAAAAAGATGCTTGATAAAGAGTAAGTGACTTATCGTTTGTCAAATTTCTACACAATAACTATTCACAATGAACTTCATAATGTATGTTTTCATGATATTATATGCACTATATGTTGGTTTGATGTCATGAATACATCAACGAATTAAGAAATTGATGCCATCAATATGTTCATTCTTTACAATTCGGAGGCAACACAGCCGTGGGTCGCATTATATGAACAGAAGAGGAGGAAATGGAAAAGTGATAGGAAATAATTTAGATGGTTGAATGGTAGAAGCATGCCTTATCCTAATCATTTAAAAGAAAATATGCCAATGATATGCTCGAACAGTTGGGTTGTTGACCAAGTTAGAGAGTAATATGGTGCATTTGGTTGTTACCCACATGAAGAAGAGGATACATTAAACATAGGGATTGGTTGCAACAACTCGGTAATAATCTCTTTGTGTACATAATTTTTAACTTCATAATGCACATTTGAAATGTAAGTACATCTATATTATTTTATATTTTAATGGTCGGGTTACTAGACACATATTGATACTGTGATTTGTTTACTTTTTGATAGGTTAATTTGTCCCCATCTATGTGGGCATATGGACATCATTTTCGCACATATGATGTTGATGATGAACATGTGACAGAATACTATGGAGTGGAAGTCGATTTCGACCAATCTAGTCGTGCTAGCCACCACGATCAAAACACCATACAAGGGAAGTTAGGTTACGTCGGAAAGATACAAGAGATCATTCGAGTGGACTTATCTTCTTTCCAATGTGTTATTTTTAGGTGCAAGTGGTGGGACACCTTTTATTGGAATAATGTAAAGGAAGATTGTGATAGTGGGATGATATGTATCAACTCTAAAAAGATGTGTGATAAAGCTAAGGAGCCTTATGTTTTCTCAAAATACTGCAACCAAGTGTTTTCTTACTCAGATGTGTTGGATAGGGATTGGTGGTTTGTATTAAGACACAAACCTCTAGATCAAAACATATTTTTGAGAACAATAGTGTTATCATGCCAAGCGAGGAAGATAATCAAGGAAATGACAACAAAGAGGGATATATTATACATGTTTTATTCTTTAATTACTTACTTTTATGTTTTCAAATCTATAGTCGATTTAAAAAATTGATTATTAAATTTATAATGCTTTTAGTATTTAATATTTCATATGAAATATTATTAATTTTTTGATTGGATGATATAATTAAATGTTATGTGTAAATGATATAAATATTTTTTCATTGTAAATCTAGATGATATTTGTACTTATAGTATTTTAATTTTAACTTTTACTTTAAAAAACAATATGTTATTGTATTGTAAATATCAAATATTTTATATCATAATTTTAAAATTTATTTTTGCTACCCACCATTTCATATCATTACCAATGTCGTATTATATTGTATTAGTTTTTAATTTTGAGTTCATACATACTAATTAGGGGAATATTTGGATCTAAAATGAGCCTCCTAAGTGATGTTTTTAAAAAAAACATCATTGTCCTTAAATAACTAATGCATGTGTCCCTCTCTAAACCCATATAATACTATATACTTAAGATATTACATAAAAATCAAATACATAATATATTATGTAATATAATAAATATAATATAATATAGTATGTTATGTATTAATTATAATATAATAAATATAATATATTATGTTATATATTAATTTTATATTATAAATATAATAATATAATATATAATAAATAAATACAATATAATATAAATAATATAATAAATATAATATATTATATTATATATTAATTATAATATAATATATTATATTATATATTAATTATAATATAATAAAATATAATATATTAAGTTATATATTAATTTTATATTGCATATAATATATAATACTAAAATATATATCTAATTAAAAATTGAATTAAACATGTAGATCATAACAATTTTTTATCCTTTATCTCTTATATTTATCCCCTATTTTTATTTTTGGGTAAGAAATTTTAGGGCTCCTAATAGCTAATTGGATATCAATTTTAGGGATCCTAATAGCTAATTCAATTCTTAATATCGATTACAACAACAATTAACATGTAACATAGGATATTTTTATGTTTACGTACATGTTTCTTGATTAATTTTAACATCCATGCATCATTATAATATAGAAAAAAATTGTTGAATTAGAGATTTTGAGACTTGCATTAATTGTGGGAATATAAAAAAATATGACCAAATTACAATTAAAAGAAAGTTAAAATATCACAAAGATTTTATAAATGCTAATTGATCTTATCATAACTATTTTTAATTATTCATTATGAACTTACGAACAAAAGCAATATTCTCAAAAAGAGGACAAATTCTCACATTGTACTTTCAAGTAAACTAGTTTGTAAAATTGTGATACAAAGTAAGGTTGAATATTAATATAATTTACTTTTAACTTGCCCAAACTTTACTTAATAACATAAGACATATCTTTACCCATTTTTATAGCTTATTTACTTTTCTTGGTTAAGTTTGACATTCATGAATCCTTATAGTATAGTAAAAAAATGTTGAAATAGAGATTTTGAGACTTGTATTAATTATGGGAATTTAAAAAAATGTGACCAAATTAAAATTAAGAGGAAGTTAAAATACCACAAAGATTTTATAAATTCTAATTGAGCTTATCATAAAAAAATTTAATTATGAACTTATGAACTTATGAACAAAAGAAATATTCTTGAAATGAGGACCAATTCTCACATCGTACTTTCAAGTAAACTAGTTTGTAAACTTGTGATACAGAGTAAGGCTGAAGATTAATATAATTTACCCATTTTTATAACATAAGACATATATTTACCCATTTTTATAACTTGTTTACTTTTCAAGACCTCTTAACTACAAAAACATGATAAACTTGGTATTTTCATTTTCATCATGTTCAAATATAAAAATGACAACATAATAACTTAATTAGAATTGTTGTAATCTAACATATTTAAATCTATCATTTGTACTATATAAAGTTAATACATCAAAACATTTCTAAAAGTTAGGTATAAGTAGCTTTGCTGCTAATTTCACTTGTTTTAGATGTGAGTACTTTATTTTAGATATATTAAAAAATAAAGTACTTAATTAAGAGTACTTTACTTTATGGAGAAAATTACATAACATGACCTAACATCAACATATAAATTAAGTACATCAACATGAACAAAAAAATGTTATATATATATATATATATATATATGAACAAGTAAAATAACTTCTATAATGTACATATCTAGTCAACAACACAAATAATTGTTATAACTACATATCTAGTCGTAGTCTCTCAGGAGAAGCATGCTATGGAGGAATAGGTGATGTGCCTTGCTCATTTGGGCGAGGTGAAGGATGAGGAGGAGGAGGAGGAGGTATTGAAGAAGAAGTGTCATCACCACTCTAATCAACATCACCACCCTGATTTGCAACATTTCCATGATCACCTGCACGATGATCAACATCAACACCCAAAGGACGAGGAGGAGGTACTGAAGAAGAAGCTGCATGATCACCACCCTAATCAACATCAGCACCCGGAGGAGGTACTGAAGTAGAATCGTTGATATCACCACCCTCATCATCATCAGTTTTGGAGGACGCCATCCCTCATCCCTACTAGTAACCTGGTAGATCCAACGATATGATGTATAAGAGACGTCATATCACGTGGAAATTTCGTTCAGAGATGAAAGATATTACGGTTATCCCTGATGTCTCGCATACGGACAGGGAGAAATCTTGCACCAACCAAAATTGCACTCAGTCTGTCACACACCTCCATCCTATATCTGAGATCTAGGCTATGTTGCATGTCGAGTGGTATATTTGGTTGAGGAACCTAACCCGCCACATCCTCAGTCATCTCCTCATATGCATCAGGAGGTGGGGGAGGAGGCAATTCCCCAAAAAATGTGCCAATATCTGCAAAATATAAAACAAGTTAATAACTAGTCAACAATTTCATTAAACAATTTAATAAAATACGTTAAAGAACATGCTAGAATAAAATTTGTTCTATTTAAGTAAGACAAAAAAATGAAAGTATAAAATTAATTTAAATCTTACCTCAATCATTTGGTGGGTCATCCATTGTCAAGAGGATGTTGGTACATCCTCGCCAATCCATCCCTGCGTAAGGGCACGACACCCTCACGAACACGTGATCTGCCTCACTGGCTAATAGTTGAAGTTCCTCCCTAGAAATCCTAGTTGGAAAATCGGGCATGACCCTCTTGGGCATCATCTCACCCCACATGTACATCTGCACCTCAGTCATCGACCTAGGAAGTTGATAGACAAAACTAGGTCTCGTCTCTGGGAACCTCTCAAAAAAAAAAAAAAAATCTGAAGAAAATGGGAAGTTTGCCCTCCCATCTATCATAACACGAAATCTATCCAGTTCTATACAAAAATACCTCAATAAAATGGAACACCACCTAATAAGTCATGGCATGTGTATCAAAGAATCAACATAATATAAAATCATGCAACTAATGCGTTGGTCATCACTAGTAAAGTGTGAAATGCTCCATAGTAACCTAATGTCCTCTGCACCAAACGAGGCGATCTGTAACTGTCCATTATCCACCTAAAAATCACCAGGAGAAGGTATATCACACGCAATATACCTATGATAGTAGGCAAGATGAATCTCATCAGCAACACCCACTGGGACATCAGGAAACTGGGGGAAATCCTCCCCTCTCTTAGATATCCTAGTGATAAAATACATATCCTCCTCAGTGGGATGGTACCACTGATGAGGACTGACTCTGAATGACTGTTGATGGGAATCCCATCGAAGGATCATCTCCACAAGAAAGGCAGAATTCCCCTTCAGGAATGTAGCTTGAAGGATCAGATCTTGTCATTGAGAGGGGGGGGGGGGTGAATCAGTGACACAACAATTATATCAATTTTTCATTTATTAATGCACACAGAATTTTAACACAGTATTTTATCGTGGAACCCAATTGGGAAAACCACAAACTCTTTTCTATTAACTGCAAAATTTGTTTTACATGTTACATAGAAGGAAGATGTACTTCCTTTTCGATCAACACCAACTTATCAAAATGAACCCACACCCTGGTTCACTAGCACAAACTGGTAGGAGGCTATGACTCCCTGTTTAGTCAGCTACAAATGAAAAGGAAGCACCAATTCCCTCTGCAGGCACCATCCTACCCTTGCACCACCCAACCACCCTTAATACATAAGTATCTTTAGCTTTTCTTTCTGGAATCTACTTCAGCTTTTGATCTTTTGATCTGGATTGCAGACTCACTTCCTTCTCACTTCTCTTTCTTGTATATATATTCTTCAAAATGGAGTGAGTGTTATACATAGTGTCCCTTTATTTGGAGCATCTCACCTCCTCATTTAACTTAGCCATAATCATTGTTTTAACATTTTTATCGTGAAGGTTTTTCAAAAATTGATCATAGATATGGATCAATTTCAACCTTTAAACTCAATCGAATCTCTGCTAATTTCACAGAGACCAAATTATACGGAGGCACTTTCTTCAATTCATTATCATGGGACTGAGCGTTACAGAACCTCGGGTTTACCAACTATAGCGACGTATTATAATTTTCCTTTTAAAACTCTTATAGCATATGACCATCGGTGATGACCAAACACTAGGCCACGTGAGTGCTTGAGCGCTCATGAAATCAATGGCGATGATTCAATCTTCTGATGTGATGGATGGTTCATGGAAATTCGCACTTCGAAACTTCAGGTTTTTAACATTTCAAAACTTCTGAATCAGATTTTCCGAACAAATCGAACGGTTAACGTCTATTTCACTAAAACGTATCAATCGTTATATTTGATTTTTCACAAGGCTTAATCTGAAGGCCTGGACTTAATCAGATATTGATATGGATGACCACCATTTACTCCGGGTCTTCGGACTTTGGAGATTTCATATCTCAACACCTTCTTTCCTCCGGAGTGATCACCTAATGTGGTAAGGCATAATACGGTGGAGACCGCTTGCTGTCGGTTAACATTTCATCTTACACTATCCTTCCACTGTAGTAGATTGACGATCGAGAATACACCTGACATCGGATCGACGGTCGAGATCTCCTTTGGGTCTCCAGACTTCAGAGATTTCAAGTCTTAAGCCCTTTCTTTCCTTTGGAGTGATGTCAATTACTTACGTCACTTGATGATGTGTCATGATCCTAGTATCTACCACGTGTCACTCAGATTTGTGATTTTCACGTGCCTGAGATGTCGAATCAGCTTGACACTTGTCATTGTCTGATTGCACCATGTGTCCTTGCTGACATGGATCCTCATGTGGCATATGTTCATGCTGACATGGTCTGGCACATGTCCTTGCTGACGTGGTCTGATGACCAACAACCCTGATCCAACGGTCCTCGTGTGTCCTCCAAATCTGACGGTCCTTATTCATTTCAAATTTTCAGGCTTCGTGTATTTCAGATCTCAAACTTTCCAGAGCGTAACCTCCTCACTTATTTATACCCGAAGTGAAAGATCTTTGTTTGATATGAATCTTGGATCAACGACTCGATATTTCGGCGATGCCGCTTTTCTAGATTATCCTATCCTTCCACTCGAAAATGATTCGACGGCTGACAGAAATTCGCATTTCGGAAATTTCAAATGTTAACTTTATGGAGCATAACCTCCTCACAGATTTAGACCTGAAGAGAATGTTGTTCATTGATCAAGGTCTCATATCGACAACTCAATCTGTCTATGGTGTTGCTCTTCTAGCTTATCCTATCCTTCCACTTTAACAAGATCTGACAGCTGACGGGAATCGAGTTTGATCCGACGGTTGACGAGAATTCGTGCAATCGAATTCTCAATAATTTTTCTCACTTATCCTGTCCTTCCACTCAAAAGTGATCCAACAGTTGTGAATATTCTTGAAGAAGATCCATGATCAAGAATGATTGCACAACCACAATCTACGAGTGTTTTAACTCGTCACCCAACTCCGCAATGGGAATATGTGTGTTATGGGAGAGTCAACCACAAATGTTGATCTTTGAAACTATAAGATCGGACGATCCTAACTAATTGAGATATTGGAACAAGCGTGACGTTTAATTGTCCTTTCAATCTCCGCAATATATCTCTGTTGTAGATTTGGAGATTGCGCATTCGATGGTTATGATTTAATATGACTTAAGCTGGTCATTTTTTGAATCAACCGTAGTCATAGATCTTTGAAGCTATGAGATCTGACAATCTCAACAAATTGCGGGATTGTAACTAGCGAGTAGTTTAATTCAGCTTCTGATCTCCGAAATTTATCCCTACCGTAGATTTGGCGATTTCGCATCAACAGTCTTGATTTGTTCTGTGTTTCATCGCGCCATACCTACTGATTTTCAACGCACCATATCTTTTGAGCTTGATCTCTACATTTGCTAACCCTCCTGAGATTTTATCATAGGAACATTGTTGATTGTATCGTGATCAACAATAATCACGAATTTCTTTAGCTTTAAGGTGATGTTCTTCTGTCGATTCTTTTTCTTCTTGAGATTAACCTTACTGCTCTGCTTACTATGATTGTTGACATCAATGACAACACATGAATGACAATTTTTCCAACAATCTCCCCCTTTTTCATTGAGGGAAACACACCAACTTTATACACAATCTCCCCCTATGGTGATGCTTTTGTCCTCTAAATTTACTCTCCCCCTTCGGCATCAATGGCAAAGGGTTTCTTCTCCGATGATCTGTCTGTATAAATATTTCTTTGACCATTGGTAACTCTTCTTGCAATCACACTTTTCCTATCATAACTGAATGACTCCTTATGACGTTGATTGCTATCTCCCCATGAATAGGTGCCAACGGATGCCTTATTTTCTTGAGAGATTTAGGTAGAAAGAAGGATTACTCCAAATGTTTTCCTGAGATATTCAAATACATCTCTGCTTAAGGGTTTTGCAAAAATATCTGCCACCTATTCTTGTGTTGGAACATATTCCAATTTAATGTTTTTGTTTTCATATTGATCTCTTATATAGTGGTACTTTATGGGAATGTGTTTCGATTTTGAGTGTTGGACAGGGTTCTTAGAAAGACTTATCGCGCTTGTATTATCACAATGGATAGTAGTGGGTTATTTTGATGTCTTGTAGAGTTTGTTTCATCCATTCCACTTGTGTGCAACATTTTTCTGCTGCAATATACTCAACTTCAGTGATAGATAGAGAAATTGAGGGTTGTTTCTTCCTTATCCAAGAAACCAGTGATTCCTCCAAAAAGAATGATCCTCCACTTGTACTTTTTATGTCATCTACACTTCCTGCCCAATCAACATCTGAATAGGCTTTTAATGTGAATGAATCCTTGCTAGGGTACCATAAACCAAGATCTATGGTTCCTTTCAAATATCTAAAGATTCTTTTTACATATTGAACAAGTCTCTCCTTTGGTACTGCTTGGAATCTATCCACCATCCCAACAACTTGCTTGACATCAGCTCTAGAAGTTGTTACATAGAGAAAATTCTCAATCATTGATCTGTAGTGTTTTGGATCTACAGCTTTGGACTCATCATCCTTGCTTAGTTTGCATCCAACTATCATAGGTGTACTAACAGGTTTGCAATCCTCTAACTGGAATCTCTTAAGCATATCCTTAACATATTTAGACTGATGTATAAACACTCCTCTTTTGGACTGAATTATTTGTAATCCAAGAAAGAAATTCAGTTCGCCAAGCAAAGACATTTCAAATTCTTGTTGCATCATCCTAGCAAAGTCATTACTCATTTTATCATCACCACTGCCAAATATAATATCATCAACATATACTTCCACAATAATCATGTTATTACCATCAATTTTACAGTAAATATTGTTGTCTGTTAATCCCCTTTTTAGGCCCTGTTTTTGTAAGTAAGAATATAGCATGCTTGTTTTATCCCATGGAGTGATTTCTTTAGTTTACAGACATAGTCTCCTTTGTTGGTTAATTGGAATCCTTCTGGTTTCTCAATATAGACTTCCTCTTCTAAATTTCCATTGAGAAATGTTGACTTGACATCCATTTGGTACATTTTAAATTTTTTGTAGCTGGAGAAAGCTAAGAACCTCCTAAATGCCTCTAATCTAGCCACAGGTGCAAATGTTTCTTCATAGTCTACTCCTTCAACCTAAGCATACCCTTTACATACTAATATGGCTTTGTTCCTGATTACTTTCCCATCTTCATTAATTTTATTTTTATATACCCATTTAGTTCCAATGACATTTTTATTTTTTGGTCTTGGAACTAGTTCCCAAGTTTGATTTTTTTCAATTTGGTCCAATTCTTCATTCATAGCTTTGATCCAATTTTCATCTTTACATGCCTCTTTTATTGATCTAAGATCAACATGTGACAACAATTCTATTTATGTTTGATATAGTAGTTGTCTTCTTGTGTGCACTCCATCATTCATATCTCCAATAATCAAATCTTCAGGATGATTCTTTTGAGTAATTCTTGAGGGTCTCTTTCTATCTCTTCTTGGGAATTATTCTCTTATCTCTCCATATTGAACATCTTCTTTTCTTTCACTAGTATCCATATCATCTTCTTCCCTTTCTTTTTCGTTCTCTTCTACTTCTTCTAGTTGTGTGTCGAATGTCTCATCATCATCTTCATCTTCAATTTTAGGTATGGTTTCTTGATTTTTGATCCTTATCATTTTTAGGTCATCCACCTTGACATATGCACTCTCGACAATCTTATTTGATCTAATATTCTAGCATATGTATGCTTTCGTTTTTGAAGCATATCCAAGAAAAATACCTTCATCAGATCTAGCATCAAAGTTTCCAAGACTCTCATCTAGTCTTTTGATGTAGCATTTACTTCCAAAGACCTTGAAGTATTTTACTGATGGATCTCTTCCAAACCATAGTTCATAAGGGGTCTTATCACTATTAACCCTGAGCTGACCTTTATTCAATATGTATATTGTTGTGCTTACAGCTTCCCTCCAGTATCCATCTGACAATTTTGCTTCATTGAGCATAGTCCTTCCAGCCTCCTGAACTGTTCTATTCTTTCTCTCAACAATCACGGTTTGTTGAGGTGTTCTGGCAGTAGAGAATTTTCTTTTTATACCATGGATTTCACAAAAGATATCAAACTCTTTTGAGGTGAATTCACCACCATTGTCTGATCTAAGACATTTGATTTTTGTCTCCTATTCATTTTCAAAAAGGGTTTTAAAGGATTTGAATTTGTTGAGTGCTTCTGATTTTTCATTGACAAAACATATCCAACCCATTCTAGTAAAGTCATCAATGAACAACATAAATTAAGACTGTCCTTGCAAACTCTTGGTCCTCGTAGGTCCACATAGGTCAATGTGAACAAGCTCTAAAGGTTTAGAGGTTGTGTATTTTTTTTCCTTAAATCTTATTCTAGTTTGTTTCCCTAGTTGACAGTGTCTACACATAGCATTTGAGGGTTTTATGATTTTTGGAAAGTTTCTTACTGCACCAAGTTTGTTGAATTTCACAATATTTTCAAAGTTAATATTCCCCAACCTTCTATTCCATAGCCAACTTTCATCTACTGAATTTATATGAAACTCCTCATTCAATTTTGCATCTAGTATTTATACATTTTCAGGAGTTCTAGGAGAAGTACCAACTAATTTTCATGTGTCTTCTCTCCTAATCTCACATTTTTGGGAATCAAAGATGCAGAAGTGCCCCTGATCACAGTTTTGACTGACACTTCATAAACTAGGCTTTAGTTTTTCGACAAGTAGCACATTTTTGGCTTTGTCTTTTCCCAAGCTCACAGTGTCTTTCCCAAGTATGTTACTTGAAGCATTATCACCAAATGTAACTTTACCTTTTTGTTTCTTTAAGTCTAAATACTTGTCCTTGTTATCTGTCATATGTTTTAAGCACCCAATGTCAACATACCAGAGATCCTTTTTATCTTGAGATTTTAGGGCAATAAGACATTCCTTTTTTGATGTTTTTTCTCTCCAAAGTTTCTTTCGATCTCTAAAGAAATTTAGTTGTTCTGAGACTTCCATTAATCTGCAATTAATGGCCTTATGTCCATGGTTATGACATTTGAAGTATTGTAATTCCCCTTCTTATAGAGGCACAAAGGAGTTATAGTTTCTACTTTTAACTCGATTTGTTGCTTGTTTATCCTTAAGGATATAGTTCTTAACCTTCAAATTTTTCTTTCTATATGCTCTACAATTTATAGCTTTGTGTCCGAAATTAGAGCATGCAAAGCAATAAACAAGGAAAATGCGAGGATACATGTTTTGATAAAACTTATTTGGTATTTTCTTGTCTTCCTTCCTGATGGGTGGAAGTAATCTTCTAAAGTTATGATCATTACTTATCTTCTCTTCATTTGTCTACTTGAATGTATTGAGGAGAGTATCTGCATAAGATTTTGAGTTAACATGGATTTCCTTTTGAGAATAACCTATTCCATTTTTATTACCTGAATCCCTTTGCGTGGTAATAATCTTATCTAGTATTTTAGAGCTATTTTCATAATTTGTTTGAATGATTTTTGCATCCAAATCCTTTTTTAGATGAACTATTTATGCCTCCATTCTTTCACAAGTTTTTTTTTTTTTCCTTAAGAGACTTTTCTAGACTTTCTTCGATTTCATTTGCTTCTAAGATTTTTTTTTTTCAGATTGCTCATGAGTTTTTCCATCTCCTTTTCTTCTTGTTCATGTTTTTCCTTTTGTTCAACTACAAAACTTTTCAATTTTCTATATCTGGTTTTGTATTTTCTTAATTCATCCAAGGCACTGAGAAGTTCTTCCTCCATATTAACTTATGCTTCATCTTCTAACTCCTTCTCATGTTTAATTTTTTCTATCTCATTAGATTCTTCAATACCTAAGAAAAGGAATTCATCATCATCATATTCATTGTTGTCACTAGACTCTGACAAGCTGTTGTTTTCTTCTTTTGAGTAGAAATTATTTTTCCCTTTGTAAAACCTTTTCTTGTAGTTGGGTTTTTCCTTCTTCTTGTATTGTTTGGTTTTATTTTCTTCATCTTCAGGGTCCTCCTTGGGATAGGGACACTTGGATGCAAAATGACCAACTTTTCCACAGTTAAAACATTTGAAAGGAAACTTGCCTTTGTACTTCCCCGATCCTTTATGAATTTTTCTAATGAAATTGGCTTCTTCCACATCAGATTCTTCATGATGGCAAGATTTCAGTTTTTGCATCTAATTTATCTTTGTCTTAGATGCTTTGAAAATTGTTTCATCTTTTATTGACTTATCATTCCTTTTTCTCATTTCATATGCTGTAAAAAATCCATGGAGTTGATCAACTGTGAGTGTGTCTAGATCAGATCTATTTTCAATTGAAGAAATATTTGCATCATATCTCATAGGTAATGATATTAGTATTTTTTTCAAAATGGTTTTATCTATAATATCTTCTCATGCCGCTCTAATTGAGTTAACCACTTTATCTACCCTATGAAAGTACTCAACAATATTTTCTTCTTCTTTCATTTTCAGATTTTCAAACTGAGCTCTATAGGTTTGTAGTTTGGCTTCTTTGACTTTGTCATATCCTTCATATACAACCTCCAACTTGTCCCAGATTTCTTTGGTTGATTTGCAATGCATAACCTTCACACATATAGAATTAGTCAACCCTGCTAGAATTCCATTAACTACTCTTGAGTTGTCATTATAGATTTTCTTTCTTGCAGCGTCTTTGGGTGGAGTAGTTGGTGCAGCGTAACCATCTACAACAGATTTCCAGATATCAAAACCAAGAGCCAACAGGAAGTTTTTCATTCTTATTTTCCACAGGGCATAGCCTCCTCCATTGAACAATGGTGCTTTGTTGTTGGACATTCCTTCTTATTGATCCATCTTCAGGATCTACCTTCAAGTTTGTTAGACTGTGTTGAAGGAACCTCCTCTGATACCAATTGAAGGATCGGATCCTATCATTGAGAGGGGGGGTGAATCAGTGACACAACAATTATATCAATTTTTCATTTATTAACACACAGAATTTTAACACAATATTTTATCATGGAACCCAATTGGGAAAACCACAAAATATTTTCTATTAATTGCAAAATTTGTTTTGCATGTTACATAGAAGGAATATGTACTTCCTTTTCAATCAGAATCAACTGATCAGGATGCACCCACACCCTAGTTCACTAGCACCAACTGGTAGGAGGCTACGACCCCCTGTTTAGTCATCTACAACTAAAAAGGAAGCACCAACTCCCTCTGCAGGAACAAACCTACCCTTGCACCACCCAACCACCCTTAATACATAAGTATATTCATCTTTTCTTCCTGAAATCCGCTTCAGCTTTTGATCTTCTGATCTGGATGACAGAGTCACTTCCTTCTCACTTCTCTTTCTTGTTTATATATTCTTCAAAATGGTGCGAGTGCTATACACAGTGTCCCTTTATTTGGAGCATCACACCTCTTTGTTTAACTTAGACATAATAATTGTTTTAACATTTTTATCATGAAGGCTTTTCAGAAATTGATCACAGATATGGATCAATTTCATCCTTTAAACTTGATCGAATCTCTGCTAATTTCACAAAGACCAAATTCTATGGAGGCGCTTCCTTCAAACCATTATCATGTGACCGAGTGTTATAGAACCTTAGGCTTACCAACTATAGCGACGTATTATAATTTTCCTTTTAAAACTCATATAGCATATGACCATCGTCGGTGACCAAACGCTAGGCCAATTGAGTGCTTGAGCACTCATCAAATCAACAGTCGTGATTCAATATTCTAACGTGATGGATGGATGATGGAACTTCACACTTCAGAACTTCAAGTTTTCAACATTTCAAAACTTCCAAATCAGATTTTCTAAACAAATCGGATGGCTAGCGTTTATTTTGTGGAAACGTATCAATCCTTAGATTTGATTCTTTATAAGGCTTAATCTGTCGGCTCGGACTTAATCATGTGTTGACTCTTTACAAGGCTTAATCTGACGGCTCGGACTCCGGGTCTTCGGACTTTGGAGATTTCAGATTTCAACACCTTCTTTCTTCCAGAGTGATAACTTGTTGTGGTAAGTCATAATACAGTGGAGACCGCTTGTTGTCGGTTAACATTTCATCTTACATTATCCTTCCACTATAGTAGATCGACGGTTGAGAATACACCCGACATAAGATCAACGGTCGAGATCTCCTTCAGGTCTCCAGACTTCAGAGATTTCATGTCTCAAACCCTTTCTTTCCTCCGGAGTGATGTCACTTACTTACGTTACTTGATTACATGTCATGAGCCTAGTAGCTGCCACGTGTCACTCAAATTTGTGATTTGCACATACCTGAGATGTCGAATCAACTTGACACTTGTCATTGTCTAATTGTGCCACATGTCCTTGTTGACGTGGATCCTCATGTGGCACATGTTCAAGCTGACATGGTCTACCACACGTCCTTAGTGATGTGGTTTGTTGACCCACAACCTTGATCCAACGGTCCTTGTGTGTCCTCCAAATCCAACAATCCTTATTCATTTTGGATTTTCAGGCTTCGCGTATTTCAAATCTCAAAATTTCTAGAGCGTAACCTCCTCGCTTCTTTATACCCGAAGTGAAATATCTTCTTTTGATCTAGATCTTGGATCAATGTATCGATCTTTATGAGATGCCACTTTGTTAGCTTATCCTATCCTTCCACTCGAAAATGATCTGACTACTGAAGGAAATTCGCATTTAGGGAATTTCAAATGTCAACTTTCTGGGGCATAACCTCCTCATAGCTTTAGACCCAAAGCGAATTTTGTTCATTGATCAGGGTCTCAGATTGATGGCTTGATCTGTCTACGGTGCTGCGCTTCTAGCTTATCATGTCCTTCCACTTTAACACGATCCAATGGCTGACGAAAATTGAGTTTGATCCGATGGTTGACGAGAATTCACACAATCGAATTCTCAATCATTTTTCTCTCTTATCTTGTCCTTCCACTCAAAAGTGATCCAACGGTATTGAAGATTCTTGAAGAAGATCCATGATCAAGATTGATTGTGCAACCACAATCTGCAAGTGTTTTAACTCGTCACCCAACTTCACAATGGGAATATGTGCACTATTGGAGATTCAACCACAATCATTGATCTTCGAAGATATAAGATCCGATGGTCCTGACTAATTGCGGGATTGGAATAAGCGTGATGTTTAATTCTCCTTTCAATCTCCACAATCTATCCCTGCCATAGATTTGGCCATTGCGCATCTGACGGTTACGATTTAATCTGACTTAAGTTGGTCATTTGTTGAATAAACCGCAGTAGTAGATATTTGAAGCTATAAAATATGGCGATCTCGATGGATTGTAGGATTGTAACTAGCAAGTAGCTTAATTTTTCTTTTGATCTCCTCAATTTATCCCTACTGTAGATTTAGCGATTGCACATCAACGGTCTTGATTTTTTTTACGTTTTATCGTGCCATACCTACTGAGTTTCAATTATCCATATATTTTGAGCTTTATATCTACATTTTCTATCCCTCCTGATCTTTTATCATAGGAACATTGTTGATCCTATCGTGATCAACAATAGTCATGAATTTCTTCAGGATTAAGGTGATGTTCTTATGTCGATTATTTTTCTTCTTGAGATTAACCTTGTTGCTTTGCTTAGTATGACTGTTGACATCAATGAAAACACATGAATGAAAATTTTTCCAACATAGCCTCCTCGTAGTACTTGAGGATGCCTACATTCCTCAAGAGGACCCATGTAGTTGCAGTACTAGGTAGAGGGTACTAATCCCTCTCCCTGTCTCTGGCCTCCCACTCCTGAACCATATTGTACTAGTCCAGTGTCTCTTTCTGCTCATGATCCATGCGTCGAAGTCTCTACATAATTATCATATAAATTACATCAACATCATACATAAAAACATTAAAAAAAATCAGTAAATGAGAAATTTATTTCAAAATATGCAAACTTAATTTTTTTTCAAAAAAAACAAAAAAATAACCCTCAGTGTGCCTGAAAAATAGTCACGCATCTCACACGGTGCGCCCACATATCTTACACACCGCATGCAAAATGTAATTTACTTTAAGGGGGTACGTAGTAATTGTCAACGCATATGTGTGCCCCATTGTATACAATGCACTGCAAAAGCACGGTGCATCTAGATACTACAACGCCATGGTGTGTTCCATTCATCACGACACACCACTTAAAATAGAAACTCATTTTAAATGGCGCACTGTATCCATTCTTGTGCACCGGTTGTTTTGTATAATCCATGCACCGATTGAAAAACAAAATAGTGTCCATGGTGCGTAGTTTATTGTGTACACATTCGTGCGTTAACTATCAAGGGTGCACTGCGTGAACAAATATATCTTTTTAACGGTGCGTACATTTTCATGAACACACTGGTGCATTCATTATAAGCAACAGATCGGTGCATTTATTAGGAACACATCGTCGAAAATAAATAGTTTCCATTAAACAGTGTGTATAGTTTTATGAATGCACCGGTGCGTTAACTATAATCAACTCATTGTTTAATGGAAACTATTTTTTTTATGGTGTATCATTTATTGTGAATGCACTGGTGCGTCATTTATAAGTACGCCCTAGTGTGTTTCTTATTACAATGCACTATAGAAAATGAACTATACATTGTTGGTGCTCCTTATAAAATTTGCAGGGTGTGAGCCGAACGGCTTGACCACACCGCACAGAAAAAAAAAATTTGAAAAATAATGTAAATTTTACTCAATTTCACAATTTAATCCAGTAAAAATACAATGTACAAAGAAAGAAATAATTTACCCAGACATTGTCTTGCCGAGGAGGCATGGTTGGGATGTAGTGAAAAAAAAGAAATTTTCCCACCGTATGGAAAAATTGGAATCCCATGAACCGAGCACCAAACAAAAACAAATAAAGCAATGAAGGCATTGATTCCAGTGCGCTTCAGTTGGGAAAAGGTGGCACGGGTTCTTTAGAGCTTCTCTACACTCAAAATGGTAAAAATGTTTTTTTCCCATCGATTTTTTTTCATTTACCCTTGTTCTAGTGCACGCACGTTAAGCACACCAGTGCTCATCGATGAAAACAATGCACCATTATTTTTAAAAAACCTTGTGACAGTGCACCATATGGAACGCATCGGTGCACCAAGAGTCTAAAGGCACACTGGTGTGATTTAAAAAAAATACGTAGACTGTGCATTTGTTTTTTGCGTACTGGTGTGCCCGTTTAGTGCACACCGGTGCTTGTGAGCTTCTTTTAAATGATGTGCACCATAGTTTTTTATTTTTTTTAATTAAATCTGCAATGGTGCACCATTGTATTTTCGCACTGGTGCATTGATTTCTGGTGGCACACCACTGCAAAAAATGCATTGTTGTTTCTTTTAAAAACCTTCTGACAGTGCACCAGTTTGGAATGACCAGTCAACCCAATGGACAATGGTGCATTGGTATGCATTTCTAAAAGGAAAAACATGAAGTCGATGCACCTGTTTGTTGCACACCGGTGCTTGCGAGATTCTTTTAGATGATGTGCATCGTTTTTTTTTTTTCTTTCTTTTAAATAACTCTGCAACAAGGCACCATTGTCTATTAGCACCAGTGCATTGATTTCTTGTGGCACACCGGTGCGGTAAAGTCTTATGAACGCACCGTTAAAAAAAAATTTGCTAAAACATCCTCCCACGTACCTTCGCTAGTGACCTCTGCTAGAAACAGATTTTTGGGTTATTTTTATAGGGGCTTCCGCAAAACTCCCACTATAGGGTATTTTCCTTGTAGTGATAATTCCCCCCTTGGAACCCTCTTAGACACTCTCTTCTCTCATGGAAACTCATCCACTATCTCTATCCATATCCCTAGCAAATGGTATCACATTTTATTGATTTAAAAACATAAATCTATTTGCATATTACATCACTTGGCCATAACCACATTTGTATCTACATTATGAATTAATTAAAATGGGGATTATAGTGGGGATGTTACATAGTGGAGGGTTAAGAAAATGATAGTACATATTCATGGTTTCCCTAGAAAAAGAGAAACTAGTGAAAGAATGCACATGCTGATGTGAATGGGGTGTAGCATACAAAGTGTCATTGCCTACATGAGATGAGGAATGAGATGAATCCTAATGGGGGTTAGGATAACTATAAGTTGTTGCAGGACACCCACTAGGGGCTTGATATCAAGAGGTGATAACCTCACCATATGGGTTACCATATCCACTAGGTCTAGGGGGATTATGATTTGGATACTTATGCAACACACCAATAGTTGCATGTGATGCCCTCAATGCAGACATGTCACTTGAGTGAGGGAAAGGGGCATCAAGGAGAATGATATATAAATACCCAAACTGAGCATGAATGAGGTCGTATTATTGTGCCTTTTGGATGGATTCCTCCTCTCTCCTAGGCATAGACATGGATACATCCTTAGCAATGGGAGGATGAAGTGACTTCATGAACCAACCCATTAGGAATATTTCATTAATATTATATTTTCACAAGCCGTGTTTTCTATGCCATTAATGGATGTGATCCATGATATGTGTGGTTGTATTATGATGAAAGTTGGTTGTAATTTCAAATCCTATGTCATGGTAGACCATAATATAAAATAATGTTAATAAAACCAATGCTAGGGATTCAAAAGTGGTATGCGTTCGGCCAAGTTGATTTATGTACCATTTGGCAGTTGCAACCATAAAAGTGAGAGTAAAAATTCTATTGAATATTCCATTATGTTTTTTGAGGAACACAAAAGGTGAAAGGAATTAATGTGATTGGAGGGATGTTCTCTTAGAAAACCCTCAAACTTAGGGATGTCATAGGGTAGCTTGGTTGGCATATTGGACCAAGTGGCATTGTGTCCGATAGGATCATTGATTAGTTTTTTTAAATCAAGGAGATTCATATGTACCATGTAAGGCAGACACAATACCTTCACTTAGTGAACCCATGACATGTTCGTTCATGGGATATTAAAGAATACCCCTAATCTCACTAAATAATGATAAATACATCCCAAAATTATTTTGTTGAACCCCCCTCCAAATACATATTTCTAATAAAAATATTTCTAATTTTACAAGATATCCCTAATTTTTACTAGATACCCCTTTTTATAACCCCCAATACCTATAAACCCCCTTATACCTTACATCCATCCCCCAATACCTATATATTGAATTTATTTTTCATAAGTTTAAAACCCCCTTTATGAATAAATATGATAATATATTAGTCAACAAAGTGAAGCCCCCATGAAGGCAAAGTGAGTTGGTTGGCACAAAAATTAACATATGTAGAGAAATTAACATGATGATTCATTGAAAAATCATAAAGAGTGAACACAGACTTGAAAATCCAGTTTTAAACTCAATGCCTGGAAAATTGTTGGAGTTACTTCACACACACCTAGGATTTCTTTTTCCTAAGGTTTTTATTTGTTTATTAGTCATAATTAGTCATTACCCAGTCTCCTATATTTTAGGAGACAATATTCCACCTAGAAAATATTCTCTTTCAGTTCACACTTCAATTTGACTAGTTGAGTTGAGTTTAGATGTTGCATTGGGATCATCACCATGCTAATTCGACCTTGCCTTGGTATCATCACAAAAGTGGCACATTAGCCTTGATTCGTTGAGTTAACTCCTCACTATTTTATGTTCAATCAATTAACTGAAGACTAGTTGACTAGTTAACTCAACTAGGTGGCAATTCACTCTCGTAACTGCCTGAGAGACTAGAATAGGTGGCAGTTCACTCCCGTAACTATTGGTGTGTGTTCAGATCACTCTAGACCACCACTATGGAGACTTGGTTCACCTCAAGTCGAACTCATTGAGTAATACAGAGTACATCATGTGTAAATTATTCACTATTCACAATGGTTAATGAGAATTCTTTCCATTCTTTCTCTCCTTCTTCTTATTTTTCCAATTCTCTCTACAAATGTGTGTATCATTGTTTAGCTAGATATATTCTGTGTAGGTCAACACATTTACATGGTGTCATATCCAACAGACCGCTAAGAAAAAGCTACACCAAAAATTTTTGCAGGTACAAAAGATCGAAGACCGCGAAAAGATGGAATTCCAAAAAGAATTCATTCTTACACCTTACAACTATTTTGCATGGAAGGAGAAAATATTCATACATATCCGATCCAGTAGGTTGTATAGGTTAACCATGAATACAGATATAGAGCCGACATCAGCCATAGAAAAATCCAAGTACTTAAATCGCATGGATGAGGCACTCGGAACAATTTGCAGTCTTATTTCTCCCGATCTCCTTCTTCATATATCTTCCTGTAAGACTCCCAATGAATCTTGGACCATATTGGAAGGGCTCTTTGGAAAACAATATGAGGGGACACATGCTGGAGGTGGAGATGCTCACATTAGATCCAAAAAGCTTCGAGAATATCCAAGATTTCTTTACAAAATTCAAGGATTTACCGTCGCAACTCAAAGCTTGCGGGGTTGATAAATCAAAGGAGGAGAAACAAATGGTTCTCACCATTCTCTCCAATATTGGTCCTGAATTCTCATTATTCCTATCCACATTCCATACTTTCAGATTCGCCTCTGGAGCCACCTGGAATATGCATTCTCTTGAGGACTTTATCGAATCCCTGACACAAGAGCAAACCAAGCTCATCAACATGGGCGCAATCAAAGGCCCAAGGGCGCATGCACTCACTGTGCATGATGACAACCACAAATATCAGAAACCTAAAGATAAATATAAGTGGAAAGATCATGCACATATGAAGAAGGAAGGGTACACAAAACCCTTCACCGATGCCTCCAGATCCAAAGGAGAAAAGGGAAGAAAAGGAGAGAAATGCACATACTGTCACAAAGGATTCCATTCAGAATATGCATGCATGGAAAAAAAAATAGATCTGATGTCTCAAATACTTCATCAAAACAACCTTGGAGATCGCATCCCCGAGGGTGGAAAGAAGAAGAAGACAGAAGATCCGAATTCCAAGAAAGGCAATTCTAGCCATGCCTTGATTTCCATCAACTCCTCTCCCAATGTTTGGATCATAGATTCAGGAGCATCACATCACATGGCTTCCTCAGAAGAAGTCTATTCTTCTTTGGATTCATGCAAAGGTCCTCCTATTCTGATGGGGGACAACTCTTCTGTCAAAGTCACCGGCAAAGGAAGGATTGAACTCACCAATGGAAGCTTCAAGAATGTGCTCCATGTTCCCAAGCTTTCTGTCAACCTTCTCTCCATGTATCAAATGACGAATTCCGAAAATGAAAAGAAATTCATATTCACACCAAATTTCATGGACATATACGACATGCAAAACACCTCCAGGGTTTCTACTGGTGAGGTAAATCATCAGTCTAGATTGTATACATTTTCTGAATTCATTGAACTTGATTCTTCTTTACTGCTTACTCATGCTGATGAAAGTAGTAGGATATAGTACAAAAGGTTTAGACATTTGAATTTCAAATACATGCAACAACTTAGCAAGAACATATTATTTGATGGTCTACCATGTTGAAATTACTAAAACAACTGAGCGGGGGGGGAGGGTGGGGGGTGAATCAGTTGTTATTGAGCTTAAACAATATTAAGTCTATTAAATGATCTTAATCTTTCTTCAAGTGATCATCAACATTATACAGCATATGGATAGTAAAAGTAAAGAGCATCAGTCACACATAAGGTATACACAGAGATAGATTTTCATGAGGAAACCCATAAAGGGAGAAAAATTCTTCTTCTTCAAAATGATAGGCAGTCTTTTAAGTTATGTACATCATCTATAATTGAGCACCAACTCAATGTGAGGCTGCTACCTCTGTTTTACAAGATACAACTTGTTTGAGAGCACCGACTCTCTTGTTTCTCTAGCACCCACTAGAAGGAATCACCAACTCCCCTAATGTTCCATCACCAACTGGATGGAAGCACCAACTTCCAGTTACACAGGCTCCAACCTGTATAACAGAGAACACTTGTTCTCCGTTGCACCACCCTGTCACCCTTGTTTCTCTGGCTGCAACCAGATGGAAGCTACAACTCCCTGTGTTCAAGCTCCCACTTGAACCTCTGAGGATAACAGTCCTCCCCAGCACCTCCCAACCACCCTGGAATATGAATGAATAAATAAACAGACAACTACACAGATAAATCAATTCTTACCACTTCTTCTATGTTCTGTAAATCTGGTCTTGTTCAATTTGTTTTGTCATTCTGCTCTGCTTCAACTTGTTATGTCATTATGCTCTGCTTCAATTCGTTCTTTCATTCTGCTCTGCTTCAAGTCTTTTCATCATCTGTTACTCTTCTCTGAGTTTATCTCACACTGCGCATATTCCCAGTCTCACTCTGCGCATTCTGTGATTTCCCTTTCTTATCGTTGAATTCATTTTTCATCCAAAACAACAACAACCCATGCACAGTCTGTATCTTTTTCTTTTATACACACACCCACGGCGGTTCACCTTCGCATCTCCTTAGAAAAAATAAAAAACAACCATCCGAGCAACTAAAACACCAACCGATCGGCAATCATGAGTCTATTTCGCTAACAGATTCATAACTGAGGAGTTAACTGTGAGAGAGAATAGTAACCCTCCGATCATATTCCAATTTATCTGCTCCGTTGGATGAACTTTATTAACATTTCCTTTAAATCAGGTTTCGGCATTTCAGTAATCCTGTGGCCGAGTGTCTTGACACTTCATGTCATGATCTCTGAAGCTCTGATACAGAGATTTTCTACACTAGCTCCTTCCCCAATACGACCAAGGCTATGATCAAGCACTTATGCAAAAAGTTCTTTTCGCGAAATCGCCTTTTGTGAGTCTGGAGATGAGGCATCTCGACTCTCCAAGTCGTGATCCCCAAAACCTCGAGATGGAGCTGAGATCAACGGTCCATGATCTCGATGAATCTACGGTCCAGATTTCATTGTGAATTTGCATCTCATGATTCCTTCGATGGAGGTCCTTGTCACTCCAAGTTGCGATAAGTGAAACTCCAAAATGTAGTTTAGATCAACGGTCCACGCGTTCGATGAATCTACGGTCCAAATTTCATCGTGAGTTCGCATCTCGCGATTCCTTTGATAGAGGTCCTTATCACTCCAAGTTGCGATAGGCGAAGCTTCGAGTTGAAGTTTAGATCAATGGTCCACGTGTTCGATGAATCTATGGTCCAGATCTCATCGTGAATTGATGGCTGGGATTAAATCGTGATTTCTCATATCGCAATTTCAATGGTTTTGTTTCTTACCTCTCCAAGTCGCGAGTCGCGAAACTCCGAAATGGAGTCAACGGTCCAAATCACACCTTGATCTGACGACTGCGATTAAATCGCGATTTCAACTGTCAAATTTCTTGCCTCTCCAAAACGCGAGTTGCGAAACTCTGAAATGGAGTCGACGGTCTAGATCAACCTTGATCTGACGGTCATCGGGAGCCTACATCCAGAAAAAGAATTTGCGATCATCCTCCTTGAATTTCAAAATGTACACTCGCTCGAGGGCTTCTTGGACCTTTTCAAATACATCTTCATCTGGAAATACAATTTGATCAACTTCTACCACATTACTTGTTCGATTAAGCCATTGAAAGTGAAACAAACCCTCATCTCCCCTAGCTGCACGAACATGTCCTTTCCGAATATCTGGCACAACTCGTGTCCCCTCCAGAGACATCATTCTAGCCCAAAACTCCAGCATGATAGCATGATCTCCTGACAATTGAATCAGATGATGCATTACAGCATATAGAATCCGTTATGACCAAACCCTACAAACCCTTCCTGCAGCGTCTTCTCATAATGCCAATCTATTTCATACTTCCTGTACTATGCCATCTACATTGTTGTACTTGCCATCAATGACAAGTATACAAGCATGCATGCACTGTCTGTTAAAGATTTGCCAACATTTTCCCCCTTTGGCATTGATGGCAACTCAAGCACCCACATG
>ML779351.1:129004-180428 GCA_009831015.1 Picea engelmannii
AAGATAGCATTCATTCCCTTAGCATTAAAACTAAAATCTAACTTATGATCCTTGGAGGCTAGCACAACAGGCTTTGTATATCCAGTCTCTACTACATCCCAAACATCAGCACCCAAGGCCATTAAGTATGTTCTCATTCTAATCTTCGAGAAGGCAAAATTTGTTCCATCAAACAGAGGGGACTTAGAGGCTGAAGTCCCTTCATGAATTGTCATGTTTAAGCTTACAGATCTACCTTTGAATAAAAGGAACCCGCTCTGATACCAATTGTTGAAATTACTAAAACAATTGAGAGGGGGGGGGGGTGAATCAGTTGTTATTGTGCTTAAACAATATTAAGTCTATTAAATGATCTTAATATTTCTTCAAGTGATCATCAACATTATACAACATATGGACAATAAAATTAAAGAGCATCAGTCACACATAAGGTATACACATAGACAGATTTTCACTAGGAAACCCATAAAGGGAGAAAACCTCTTCTTCTTTGAAATGATAGGCAGCCTTTTAAGTTCTATACATCATCTATAATTGAGCACCAACTCAATGTGAGGCTGCTACCTCTATTTTACAAGCTGCAACTTGTTTGAGAGCACCGACTCTCTTTTTTCTCTAGCACCCACTAGAAGGAAGCACCAACTTCCCTAATGTTCCAGCACCAACTGGATGGAAGCACCAACTTCCAGTTACACAGGCTCCAACCTGTATAACAGAGAACACTTGTTCTCCCTTGCACCACCCTGCCACTCTTATTTCTCTAGCTACAACCAGATGGAAGCTACAACTCCCTGTGTTCAAGATCCCACTTGAACCTCTGAGGACAACAGTCCTCCCTAGCACCTCCCAACCACCCTGGAATATGAATGAATAAATAAACAGACAACTACACAGATAAATCAATTCTTACCACTTCTTCTCTGTTTTGTAAATCTGGTCTTCTTCAACTTGTTCTGTCATTCTACTCTTCTTCAACTTGTTCTATCATTCTGCTCTGCTTCAAGTCATTCTTTCATTCTACTCTACTTCAAGTCTTTTCATCATCTGTTACTCTTCTCTGAGTTTTATCTCACACTGCGCATATTCCCAGTCTCACTCTGCGCATTCTGTGATTTTTCCTTTCTTATCGTTTAATTCATTTTTCATCCAGAACAACAACAACCCACACACAGTCTGTATCTTTTTCTTTTATATACACACCCACGATAGTTCACCTTCGCATCTCCTTAGACAAAAGAAAAAACAACTGTCCGAGCAACTGAAACACCAACCAATCGGCAATCATGAGTCTGTTTCACTAACAGATTCGTAACTGAGGAGTTAATTGTGAGAGAGAACAGTAACCCTCAGATCATATTTCAATTTATCTGCTCTGTTGGATGAACTTTATTAACATTGCCTTTAAATTGGGTTTCATCATTTCAGAAATCCCGTGGCCAAGTGTCTAAACATTTCATGTCGTGATCTCCGAAGCTCTGATACAGAGCTTTTCTACACTAGCTCCTTCCCCAATACGACCAAGGCTATGATCAAGCGCTTATCCAAAAAGTGCTTTTCGCGAAATCGCCTTTCGTGAGTCTGGAGATGAGGCATCTCGACTCTCCAAGTCGTGATCCCCAAAACCCCGAGATGGAGCTAAGATCAACGGTCCAAATTTCATCGTGAATTTTCATCTCACGATTCCTTCGATGGAGGTCCTTGTCACTCTAAGTTGCGATAAGTGAAACTCTGAAATGTAGTTTAGATCAACGGTCCACATGTTCGATGAATCTACGGTCCAGATTTCATCATGAATTTGCATCTCGCAATTCCTTCGATAGAGGTCCTTGTCACTCCAAGTTGCGATAGGTGAAGCTCCGAGTTGAAGTTTAGATCAACAGTCCACGCTTTCGATGAATCTATGATCCAGATCTCATCGTGAATTGACAGTTGGGATTAAATCATGATTTCAATGGTTTTGTTTCTTACCTCTCCAAGTCACGAGTCACGAAACTCCAAAATGGAGTCGATGGTCCAGATCACACCTTGATCTGACGGCTACGATTAAATCGTGATTTCAATTGTCAAATTTCTTGCCTCTCCAAGACGCGAGTCACAAAACTCCGAAATGGAGTCGACGGTCCAGATCAACCTTGATCTGACAGTCATCAGGAACCTGCATCCAGAAAAAAGAATTTGCGATCATCCTCCTTGAATTTCAAAATGTACACTTGCTCGGGGGTTTCCTGGACCTTTTCAAATACAACTTCATCTGGAAATACAATTTGATCAACTTCTACCACATTACTTGTTTGATTAAGCCATTGAAAGTGCAACAAACCCTCATCTCCCCTAGCTACACAAACAAGTCCTTTTCGAGTATCTGGCACAACTCGTGTCCCCTCTAGAGACATCATTCCAGCCCGAAACTCTAGCATGATAGCATGATCTCCTGACAATTGAATTGGATGATGCATTACAGCATATAGAATCCATTATGACCAAACCCTACAAACCCTTCCTGCAGCGTCTTCTCATAATGCCAATCTATTTCATGCTTTTTGTACTATGCCATCTACACTATTGTACTTGCAATCAATGACAAGTATACAAGCATGCATGTGTTGTCTGTTAAAGATTTGCCAACATACCAGACATCCTCTTCTCCAAGGGAGTATGTGAGGGATGTGTTCTTGGAAAACACCCTCAAGATAAATTCATCAAAGGAAAGTCTTAGTGAGCTTCCACACCTTTAGATTTGATCCACGGTGACCTCATGGGTCCTTTTCTACATCCATTAATCAATAAAGAGAGGTTTGTTCTCATTTTTGTTGATGATTTCTCACATTTTACTTGGATCTACTTTCTCAGGAAAAAATATGAGGTCTTTCAACACCTCAAAGATTTCAAAGCTTTGGTTAAGACACAGTCCAAAAAGAAGATCAAAGTCCTTCGAATTGATAACAGGGGAGAGTATGTGAATCATGAGATTCATAATAATTTAAATGAGGCAGGGATTGAGTTGCAACATACAGTTCCCTACACTCCGCAGCAAAACGGAGTTGCCGAGCGGAAAAATAGATCTCTAAAGGAGATGGCATCTTGCATGTTGCATGCAAAGTCACTACCACGGAGAATATGGGCCGAAGCACTTAAATATGAAACATACATCCAAAACAGATCTCCTCATAGATATGTCAAGGATAAGACCCCCTACAAGGCTTGGAGCGGCCTCAAACCGAAAGTGGCCCACTTTCGCATTTTTGGTTCACGTGCATGGGCCCAGATTCCCTCTGAAAAGAGGAAGGCATTTGATCCACATAGCACTGAGTGCATTTTTGTTGGATACCCTGACAGTGTGAAGGGATATCGGTGTATTGATCTTTCCTCAGACCGAATCATCATTGAGCGTAGTGTCTAATTCGAGGAAAGTGTCTCGCATGTACCTTAGCAGCTGCATGCAGACACCTTTACTCTTACACATGTCTAAGATGATGAGAATGCACATGCTGACTCTTCTTCAGACGATAGTTATGATTCAGATGACTCATAGGATTCAGATTTAGATTCAGATTTAGTACAGTCAGATGCAGAGTCAGAGCATCTAGATGCAGTTGCAGAGCCAGAGCAGAGGCCCAAGTGGGCACAAACTACTCTTCAGGATGCAGGGGATCTCGTTGGTGATCCAGCCGATACTAGGAGGACTCAATCTGATTTCGAGGAGCCTCCTATTTCACTCACTGCCACTGAACCATTGCCTTCCAGGCATATTTTCTTGGTTCAGTCTTCATATCCACAGTCTTATGGCGAGGCTGCTGGAAATGCCTTTTGGGAATCCTCCATGCAGGAGGAGTACAACTCCCTCCTCGAGAACTAGACTTGGGATCTGGTTCCCCTTCCTTCTGGAAGGAAACTTCTCAGATGCAGATGGGTCTACAGGACCAAGAGCACAGCGGATGGAAAGATCAATAGATACAAATCCAGGCTTGTCGCCAAAGGATTTCAGCAGGTTCATGGTATTGACTATGATGAGACCTTCGCTCCAGTAGCGAAGATGGAGTCCATACGATTGGAACTTGCCATTGTGGCAGCCAAGGGATGGGAAGTCCATCAGATGGACATGAAGAATGCATTTCTTCACGGTGATCTCTTTGAGGAGATCTACATGGAGCAGCCCCAGGGATTTATGCAGAACTCATCTTTGGTCTGTCGACTAAAGAAGTCACTTTATGGCCTCAAGCAGGCTCCGAGGGCATGGTATGCCAAGATGGACTCCTACCTATTGTCACAGAACTTTGTACATTGTAAATCAGACCCGAATGTATACATGCTCAGGACAGTTGATTCACTTCTACTTTTAGTTCTATATGTCGATGATTTGTTGATCACTGGTTGCTCGACTTCAACGATTGTTGCAATCAAGAGGATTCTTCATGACAAGTTTTTGATGACGGACATGGGTTCGCTACACTTCTTCCTTGGACTTGAGATCATTCAGGATGCATCAGGAATCAAACTGTCTCAAGACAAGTATGCATGAGATATCCTTAAGAGATTTCACATGACAGACTGCAAGTCTTCTCCGACTCCTTTCCTATCAGGATTCAAACTTGAGGATGACAGGGAGACTCCATTGGTTGACAGCACACTGTACAGATAGCTAGTGGGGAGCTTGTTGTATCTCACACACTCCAGACCAGACTTCTCATATGCAGTTGGCACAGTTTCCAGGTTCATGCAGGAGCCGCATGAGATACATTGGAAATCTACAAAGCATATCCTTCGATACGTACAGGACACCATCACCTTTGGGATTCATTATGCAGCAGACTCTAAATTAGATCTCATTGGTTTTACTGATTCCGACTGGACTGGTGATAGCATTGATCACAAGTCCACATCTGGTTACTCACTCAGTCTTGGTTCCGGGCCTATCTATTGGTCAAGCAAGAAGCAAGCTTCCATTGCTCTATATTCATCCGCGGAAAAGTACAGAGGGGTAGTTAACATAACCATTCAGACTATGTGGCTACAACATTTTCTCACTGAGTTGGGCATTCAGTTTCATCGGTCGATCATCATCTAGTGTGACAACCAAAGTACTCTAATGTTATGCAGAGATCCAGTTCAGAGGCATCGGACCAAGCACATCGAGATACACATGCATTACATCTGGGACTTAGTACACAAGGGGATCATCGACTTACAGTTCTGTTCTTCAACAGAATAGACGGCGGATATTTTCACCAAGACCTTCACTGAGCAGAAATTCCATTCTTTGCAAGGTCATCTTGGAGTGAAGGACACAGTTGCCTAGAAACTGTAATTCTTCTTTTTTTACATACATTGTACCTTGAGGGGGGGGGTTTCCCATGAGGTTTTCCCTCTTTCCTCACTTTATTTTTAGTTTATCTTTTGTACTTGGGTACCTAACATGGCCTCGTTGTCGGGACCCAATCTTTATTTTCACCATAGTGATGTTCAGGGGGGGTGTTGGAGTTACTTCACACACACCTAGGATTTCTTTTTTCCTAAGGTTTTTATGTGTTTATTAGTCTTAATTAGTCATTACCCAGTCTCCTATATTTTAGGAGAGAATATTCCACCTGAAGAATATTCTCTTTCAGTTCACACTTTAGTTTGACTAGTTGAGTTGAGTTTAGATGTTGCATCGGGATCATCACCATGCTAATTCGACATTGCCTTGGTATCATCACCAAAGTGGCGCATTAGCCTTGATTCGTTGAGTTAACTCCTCACTACTTTATGTTCAATCAGTTAACTGAAGACTAGTTGACTAGTTAACTCAACTAGGTGGCAGTTCACTCTCGTAAGTGCCTGAGAGACTAGAATAGGTGGCATTTTACTCCCGTAACTGTTGGTGTGTGTCCAGATCACTCTAGACCACCACTATGGCGACTTGGTTCACCTCAATTTGAACTCATTGAGTTATACAGAGTACAGCATGTGTAAATTATTCATTATTCACAACGATTAATGAGAATTCTTTCCATTATTTCTCTCCTTCTTCCTCTTTTTCCAATTCTCTCTACAAATGTGTGTATCATTGTTTAGCTAGATCTATTCTATGTAGGTGAACACATTTACAAAAATCACTAGCCATCTATGCCTAAGCAGTTATTCGGCAAGATAAAAAAAATATGCAATTTTCTTTTAAATAATGTTTGTAAAAAGTAAATGCATTTGTCCAAATGGATTGGGATTGGGGCTCCCATGGACCATTAAATAGAAGAAATACCCGGAAGAAAGAAATAAAGATAGTTTGAAACCAATGTTAGGTCTTCAGAGGTCATAAAATAAATAATTATGAGCAATTATCAAGTCAGCAAAATAAAAGGATAACATAAGTGGATGCAATGGATCCTTGAATACTTACCAAGAAGAAAATGTTTTGTTACTCTCATTTGTGTTTTGTTTTTGTCTATGTGCCTTTATAACATTTCTTGCTTTGGGATTCTTTTAAGTAACTGTCTATGGTGGCTATTCTGGGTTAAAAATTTGTTCGAAGGCATTATTGACCCAATGATTAATATAGTTCTTTATTGGTGGGATGGTGATTTCTTACTTAACTTGAAGCGTGAAAATATCCTCCTTTACTTATTTTCATTCCACTTGAAGTTGTTCGATGTCTGACAAGTTCTCTTCGTTGTCATTAACAAATGTAACATGCCATTGTTTCAGTTCTTCTTCAAGAAAATCCTCGAGGTTGTCGAATTCATTAGCTAATGAAGTCTTCATTTCCACCAAGTGACTATCAAGCTCCTCTTTAGTGATCATAGCTGAATTTCTAAAAATTTGTGGACCCTGCATTTATTTAATGACATCAAATGATTTTTAAATAGAATCGCCTCTCATTTCATTGATTTTTTGGCAAGTAGCACTTGCATATTGTATTATTTTTACTCATTGTTCCAAACCTTCCTTTGTTTGCTTCATTCTTGTGCTTGTGGGAAGTCCTTTATGATTTATTTGATGGTCATTGATACTAGTGACCCGTCTAGCAAAAGTGTTTAGATTTTTTTTGTAGTAGGATTCATCATGTTGCAAGTATCTTTGCAAATCTCTAGTAAAAATTGAAATCCTTTGTGAAATATCACATAGACTAGTGTTGGCCTCGCACACTTGTCTAATTATATTGAGTCTCATGTTAATGTTATCAGCAGCATAGATTCTAACTCCATTCAACAATTGAAAGGATTTCCTAATTGGCTTTGAGGTTCCTGGAGTACTTGGAGGAGTCTGTTCTACTGAAAGTATGGCCAATGGATATGAAAATAGTGGCTTAGGAGTTAGTGAATCCTCAAGTTCACTTATTATTTTCTTCAATTTAATGGTTTTCAAATATTGTTCTGAAATTGAATCTGCAAGAGCATCTCTTATAGAACAATGTAGTTGCATGAGTTCATATGTTGCAACTCCTGACATATAGACTATTGACCTTAATTTATGAATGGAATTTTTTTGTTTGACACAGACCCTCTCTATCTACAGCTTCTTTCCATGCCTCTTGTATTGAGTATTGTTCAATGTTAAGGATTGGTTTTCAAAGAACATGGGTTCCTCTGTTGCAAGGTCCTATGTAATTTCTTGGCTTTCAAAAATTCTCTAGGCTACCCAGCCTGGTAGCTTTGAACTCTTGATTTCCATATCTTCAAGATTTCCTAGACTTCTCGTACCTTGTGAATTGTGTCTATTTGGGATTCGTTTCCTTTTCTGCTAGGACACTGTATGTGCTTGTTCAAGATTCACATGAGGTGGTTTCTCTCCACTGTAATATCCGATAGACCTTTCATTACTCTCTTCTTCATTTACCTTCTGTTGTTTTTTTCTTTGTTCAAAGGAAGAGCTCTTAGGTGGTTGGCGATTGGAAAAATATTGGACATTGGTATCGCTTCTCCCCCTTTGTCTTTCTTTGCCCTGGATTTTGGTATTTGAACTTATTTCTATCAACAATCCATCACTACATGCATTCTTGTTTTTTTTAATGGATTCTCACCAATTTCTTCATCAAATCTTGTAAAAAGGTTGTTTTACCTTATTTATGCTAAATGTCATGAGAACAGGCCCTATGGATCCAAACCTCCTAAGGGTTTTTCTTCGATTAGATTATATATATTAAGTGTGTTTGAGACGTCTTTCAAATGCGCTAGATTCATGACCATTGTGTCCCCAACTCAAAGAGGCAAGGTAATGAATTTCTTTTTTCTTTTTCTATCAAATAGAATACACCAAGATTTATATTAGCAATAAGCCTCTGTGAAAAAATATCTACCTCAAATAAATATAGGGAGTAGAAGTGATTTTTGTTGACAACCATACAAGCAGATATAAGTATGGTTTTTCTCTTGAATGAAAATCCCCTTTCCCTCAAGAAAATCCTCAGCTTCCTGGGTTATTATCTTGGGCTCTGTCCCAACCAACATGTGTCTAAACTATCTAATAAACTTATATTGAACAATGTAAAAATTGAACGGTGCTTTATGTTTGCATAGCACAGGATGCCATAACTGAATTAGTTCGTTGTGTGTATTTACGATAACTTTGATAGGGATATTGTCAAATAAATTGCAAAATACAATTGTGAATACCACATATGTGGTGATGAAAAATATTTGAGTGCTAAAGTATTTAATTAATTGAAAACAAAGTTCATTTGATATACCCTCTTCCAAATTAAACATGGAATCCTTCCGAAAGGAAAAGTACAGTGCATATAGAGTTGACTTGGGTATGTGTGAAGTCGAATCATGCCTAGCCACATGTGCTAACAACCATGAAAAGTCACGATATGGTTCTTGTAGCAAGCTTTATATTGATTGTTGAAAGGTTGGTTAACATCTTTGCAGAGGGTAGTAGAAAGACTCCCAATACATTGGAACTGACTGCTTAAGAAGACAAGAAGGTGTTTTATTGTCAAGATGAAGATTTATATTTGCAGATGGAATATGGATAATTTTCTTGAACATATTCAGAGTAAGGATGATTGGATTCTTTGTTCTTATTGTTACTTTAATCATTCTTGTCTCGGAATTGAACCTTTGAGCACACTAGGTTGTTGGGTATGTGTTATATTCTTTGCACTACTATATTTAGTGTCTACGTTGCACCGAGAATGTTGGAGGGATGATAGCCCCCTCTTACCCAAGGGTTCACATGGTGGCGGGGTTTCAGGGGTAGCTCCCTCGAAAAAAAATGACATTTTTTGTATCCATTTTTTGCGGCTTTTCGGCACATGGTTTTCACCGATGGTTTTTTAATTCTAGTTAAGGAATTATGGTTGTTGACTAATCTGGTTCAATGGATTAGGGGTTTTGTATGTCACGAGATCCTATATATGTATTGTATTATAAACAATGAATATATGATTAATAGAATATTATAGGTGCGGCTCTAAAAAGGTTGTTGGTTTTTCCGATTTGGGTTTATAGGGTAAAATATCCATGTAATGTGTGTGTGTGAAATTGTATCTTTTCTATTTTTATTAAGAATATGTTTTCATTAATTAATAATACAAGGTGAAAATCTACATTTGGTATCATAGCAATTTTTTTCTTCAAGGGGACGTTTTTGTGGTTAAGGGTTTGGATCAAGTCTATGATAAGCCTTGTTATAGTGGGAGATCTGCGGTATTGATTCTTCAGGTGAAAAGAAATGACGAACAGTTTGAAAATAGATATTGAGAAATTTAATGGTAAAACTTTTGAGTTGCGGAAGCTCAATATGGAAGATCTATTGGTAGAAACATATTAGTGGATCCAAGTACTTCACCTACAATAATGTCAGTAGAAGACTGGAAAAAGTTGGATTGGAAGGAGAAGAGCACAATTTCGTTGTGTTTGTTAGATTCAGTATTACCGAATGTGTCAGGGGAAGCTACAACCAAGGAATTATGGGATAAGTTGGGGACTTTGTATTAGTCTAAGTCCCTGGTAAATAAATTATTCTTGGGAAATAAATTGTAAAAATAAACTGTAAATAAATTGTTCCTGTGGAAGATATTTTAATTGTAAAAATTGAATACAAGGACAATGCAATGTTAACAATGGTCAATAAATACTTTGGATCCAAAATGAATATAAAATGAAAATGATATTTCTACTATGAAAACTATATAGATAACATGTATATACAATGAATGTATTGTTATGCATCGACATTTAGATAAATTTAAGAAACAATTAAATTATGGTTCTAGTTTATGCACAAAGAAATGGAAAACAATACACATAACTCATCGCAGATGTAGCACCACATTGTTTTCATTTACTGTCTATGAAAAATGTGTCACCACACTGTACTCTTCAATATAAATTTTCCATGCACTCAAAAATCACATAACATATAAAAAAAATCAGATTTTTTTTGCAAGCATATTTCATATGGCATTTCTCTCAAGAGAGAAAGTAGATCGCATAGTATAGGTTCCTTGACAATGCATTGAACACTATTATTGACCATAGTGCATGTAATGGCACCCAAGAAATGTCAAATCAAAATCCTATTCACATAAGCAACAACAAATTACACATCCCAATATTGACCATCTACGATATAGAAACCGTCTTTTTAGATTAGATGCATTTTTTCATACACTCTTACACATTGTTTGTTTGATGGATTCCACCTCCCATTTACATTTCCATTACTCTTCCATTGAATTGTGGAGTGCATCAATACAACATTGCTTTATTTGTCTAGACAACAAAGATATAGACACATTGCAATCATATCAATATGAACTAAGATCCTATTTCTTGCAAGAATTGCTTCATACTCCTGACATTAAGACATATCTTTCAAAAATGAAACTATCTACATATTCAAATGTAAATGAAAATGAAAGAGAACTATCAACAAATACATTTCTTGCAATAATTGCATCAGATTCCTAACATTAATACATATCTTTCGAAAATCTAGCTATGTGCATCTTCAAATATAAATGAAAATGAAAGAGAACTATCGACACATACATTTTTTCATATGATGAACAAGCATTGAAAATACATCAGTTCTTCCTATGCTATCCATATACCTCTGTGAAATGCGGAGGTGCACAACACATAACTGCATCAAGTCCGGACATGTGTTGATACCAAAATCCTTGCGAGAACCTGAAAAAAAAATGCCCATGTAGAAAAGGATTATTGGCTATGTGATTATCCAAATATCAGTACACTACCAAGGTGAATTTCTTTGATTAGGGCTGTCCAACTATTGGAACTGTGGGGCTTCGAAAATGCACCATGATAAATGGTATAAATTCACCTCACAAGTATTGAAAAATACACAAGTCCTGGATGCACTAGTGATATGTGTCTACACAAAGCGAACGTGCAAAAGACATAACTACACTGAATGTTAGCATATGTTCATAACAAAAGCCTCTGAACAACATGGGAAAAATCCATGGTCCAAAAATATTGCAAGTGGCAATGTGCGAAAGCACCACAATGTAGGGATGCCATAGAATTAGTATCAATTCTTCGCACAGGAATTGAAAATAGACCAAATTTTCACTGTGCCAAGAAAAAACCTATACAAAGCACAAAATATATAGCTATGTGGGATGTGTAAAAATTGTCAAATAAAATGTCTCCACATATTAAAAAAAACGCATTTCACATCGCAATATTGACCATCTACTACAGAGAAATTGTCTTTTTAGATTTGATGCATTTTTTCATATACTCTTGCACAGTCTTTTTTTGATGCATTCCACATCCCCCTTTCATTTACGTTATTCTTCCATCGAATTGCAGAATGCATCAATACATCATTTCTTGGTTTGTCTAGACAACAAAGATATATATGCATTGCAATCATATCAATATGAACTAGGATCCTATTTCTTGCAAGAATTGCATCAAATTCCTAACATTAAGACATATCTTTCAAAAATTGCATCTTTATGCATCTTCAAATGTAAATGAAAATGACAGAGAACTATCAACACATAATTTTTTGCATACGATGAACAACAAAAGGGTTAAATAAAACACTAAATAAAACTCCAATAAAATAGAACACCTACACTATACATAAAGTATACACTATTAGTCAACAATAACACAAATTAATTTCATCTATCCAATAAACATAAGTGAATATCCAAGGCAATTGCTCAATGGAAAGGTAATAAATGGACACCCTCGCTTTCTTATTGCACATACTTTGTAAACATAACTCACAGGAAACTTTATCCATTGCTTTAGGCTATAGCATCAAGCAATTGCAAAATAAAAAGAACGATACAAGCCTATAACAACACACATTTTTTCTTTCTATTTAACTTTGATTCTTCCTGACCCATGCAGTCTCTAAAAATATCCCTTGAGTGACTTAAATTAATTCTAAAAATGAAAAATAAGAATCACTTTCTAATCTTCCTTGGCATATAGCACACAATGCACATGATTTATTGCCCTCTTACATAGATTTACAGAAGTCCAACACCACAAGTCCTACAACTTGCAAGCCAAAACACTTGAAAATTGAAAATGACTTTGTATTTCTGAACTGTAACAAAACACAAGGTGGATAAATGCATTTTGCAACCCAAAGACAAAGTAAACAACACATGCTCAAACCAACACACCTTTTTTTTTTAACCTTTGATTTTTTTCGGCCTACACAAATGCATTACGCAACCCAAAGACAAAGTAAACAACACAACCTCAAACCAACACACCTTTTTTTTTGTTAACCTTTAATTGTTTTCTGTAACAACCCCTAACCGGCTTAAATTGCTTCTGAAAAAAGAAAAAACAATCATTAGCCCCCATGTCTATCTCACATATAAATAACACCAAAACAAATCTTCCACTCCACCATACCAACAAGCAACAGACTAGAAGTAACTGCACTATGCATGAGGGTTTTTTCTTGTACACCTTTGACTGTTTTTTTGGCCAACACAGTTTCTGCAACGTCCCTTGACCGTCTTAACTTTCTTCTAAAAACAAAAAAATAATAATCAACACTCAAATCTCTTTCGCATATACAACAAGCCCAAAAGAAATTACAACCCACCATTCCAACCAGTAACATAACACAAGTAACTACACTATGCATGATACAAACTACTTGCAATTTTCTTAAAATACATAAATTAATATGCAAGCAAACTGGTTCAAAGCAAGATAGTAGATGCACAAGATTTATTACCTTATGACATAGATTTGTAGAAGCCCAAATTCATGTCTTGCAAGTCACTAGTTGTAGCACTAGCAACTTCTAAAGAACCTCGTATTTTTGGCTCATAGCACACTATATCATGATCAAACAAAAATAACTCAACAATTACTTAGAACAAAATAACTCAATTAAAACTCCTTGCAATCCATAAAATCCCCCGTACAAAATCATGTCATATAGTACACAGAAATCCCTTCAAAATTTATGTATCATACTAAATTTAAAGAAGACTCGGAAGTGAATAATCTATATATACTTATTAAAATTTGTGTTTATATTATATAATAAGTACAATTGCATATTGTCTAGCACATAGCTTTCAATGTCCCCATTCAACAACTGACAAAGTGGCAAGCTTCAGAAACCATATGCTACAGCTGCATAATTAAATTGCTTATTAAATTCCTGCCATCGACCCAACAATAATATCTTGTTTTGAAGGACCAATCAAAATACAAGAAATAAAATTGGATCCCTCGCAACAAATTCAAACTATGGAAAAAGTGATTTTTTTTTATCAAAACAAAAAAAAAAATCATCGTCAATGCAAAAATGATTTCTATATTCTCGTGCCTTCGAGAGGGACTAATAATATTGTTGTTTATTAAAAAATTAAAATTAATATTTTTTTTTGTTTGAGATGCTTCAATTTAATCTAGTAACAAGTGACAACTTTCTTTATAAATTATGTCAAAGGAAGCAAAGGTGTGCCAGTGCCAATTTCTCTCCAAATATCTTGCGTTGTTATTAATTAGAGATTTGATTCCATTGAACATTTGGTTTAGAATTTGGTTTATGTATATGGTCCCGGTCTTGGACAAAATTTGTGCATTAAACTATACATAAGAAGAATCRTCCTTTTAAATATAGATGGTATACCAACACAAGAGCAATTGAATCAAAGCTTTAAGTCCCTGTCTTAGGAATTTGAAATATGTTATGTACAAAACAATCATCTAGAACTAGTAGGATGGGAAAGAGGAAATCAGACCATCCAATGACATAGGTTAGCAATTAGAGGTGCAACTAATAAGGTACGCATTGTGTCTCAAGAAGAAGATCCCACACACACCTAGCATCCTTGTGTCAACGGAAAGAATAAACACGTAGTTATTCATGTTCTCAGATGTTATCATTGGTGCAATTCAAGTTCCATTTCTTGTATTAGGCTTGGCTTCTATCTCCCATGCCTGAATAATAGACTATTGTTTATTCTTGTATCACATGATAGTTTCTTGTTTATGGAAGCAACACCACTCGTTGGAGAAGCAAAGGTAGGTAATAAATTAGATAGACTATAGCGATGAGAGAAGTGTGAAAGACTTTTTGTTTACCTCCTTCCTTAATCCAAGTTTTTTGAATTAATTCTGCACTATAGAACTATTACATGGGATTAGTATCTCATTACCAAACTATAAACATAAACAGAGTTAATCAAATTAGAAAGAAGATTTTATCACATTATAAAAAAAAACTACAGAGAGTTGTATGATGAATCTTTCATCATTATCCTAACCCATAGGCACGATAAAATGACTCTATGCTTTGAACCTTTGGAGGAGACAATACAGAGACGAACCCATTATCGCTTCCTAAGAGCATACTTAGTGGGTTGGTGAAATGAGACGTGTACCTGTTACACATTTTCTCGAACCCAAGTTCACTCAAGAGATACAAAAGAACTTTGTATAGAGGAAAGTCCAACGATTAGAACTATATCCAACGATGTAAGAGAATAAAAAAAATGTGCAACTATAGATACATCATATCTTACCTCAGATCTCAAAACTTAGATAAACAAGTCAACGAGTTACAACGTTGTTCTTTATGTGCCGAGAACAGCCTGTAATGCAATCATAAGGATAAGTTAAACAATATTCTTAAGCAAAAGACTTATAATAGTCTCAATACGAACCATTGTCTTAAGCTTATCGCTTCGATGGAAATAAAACCTAAAGCTTGAGATATTGTTGACATCTGGAAATGATATGCAGAGGCGTTTACCTCAAATGAAAACTTGGATAGAAACTAACAAATTTATTTGATACCCCGACTAGAAGATTTTTATGCAGACACTAAGAAACTACAAAACTGTACAGGCTTCGTTCTACTTAAGAAATAGATTTTTTAAAATAATGTTATTTAATAAATCTTTTATAACATTGATTTTAATAATTGTTTTATAACACATATTTTAATAATTGTTTTATAGCATCGAGAATTGTGGTGGAAAATAAAAGAGTGTAAAGTATTTCTCAGTTCTTACACATCTCACGTGGGTGGTTGTGATCTACATGCAAGACACCTAACACCTGCCAACTTCTATGAAAATACATACAGCAAATAAGTTCCTTGCATAGAAAGCACCTAGACGCAATTTCAACAAGGATGGATATAAATCGGAGCAAGGAGCAGAGAGGCGGCGTGACAAGTTAATCTTCAGTTCGACTCCCTTCCCTCATTGGAAATGGAGCTTAAAATCTCTAGTGTGATACTTTAGGGAAGGGAGGTTGAAAGGCACGGTTGGAGAGAGATCAAATTACCTTTCCTACTCTCTTGTATCTTTATTAACTCCTCCGTTGAAATGCACTCTAGAAAGATCGGTTGAGGGAGATAGCACTTTACCTTTTGTTGTTTCCCCTCCTCCCTAAAATGGACGACCAAACTAGTTTAGGGAGAGACCGAAGAGAGTAAATGACTCACCCTTCAGCTAATTCAGGGGGAATATGCACTCGCCAGCACTCTGTTGATTTGGTATGGGTGCCTGCCATTTCCTGCACTTTCATAGTCTACAGCGTCTTACTATGGATCGTCGATATAGCCCCAGAAAAGTGGAAATGAATAAAAAAAGGTTTTTGAAGTGGCAATGAATAATTGGAATAGATTTAAACAATGACAGATATGAACAAGGTTTTTTATTTCGCCCATTTCCATTACTGGATAATCTGTGTGGATATGTTGACTGTAGAATTGCCTTTCTAATTTGTTGTTTGAGTAATTTCTTGTAATCTCAGCAAAACCATTGGTGTAATGGAATTTATAAACCTTGGAGACTCCGATAAGCCCATTCAACATTCAAGAGGTATGTTGAGCTGCCTACAATGATGATCATTTTTTTTTATCTCGGATTGGAATTACCTTACTATTACTAGATATTTTTGCACCTTGAGAAACTTGGTGTTCTACTCCCCAGGTTGGACGGATTTCCCTTTGTGGGAATGTGTTATGTGCATAAAATAAATCAATAGAATTTAATACTAGTTAAAACCGGAACTGGCGATATCCTCTGCACGTAGCAGACAGAAACACTACGGACCGTGCCTGCCTGCAGAGTACATATAGAAATAACCTGTACATTTGGAGAAATAAATTCACATCTTATTTCAATTTTACACAAAAATTTAGATTTAACTTCCCTTTGTTTCAATCCAGACAAAATTGTCACCTGACGCAGAAAGCTTGAGGATTTAGCGACAGAGAAAGATCGTGAGAGTTGAGGATTCAACTGCAAAGAAAGAACATGAAAAGAAAGAACGCTAAAGACATCTTCTAGCAGCAACAAAGTAGCCAGAGGGAAGGACGTGGGCCAGCAAAGTAGCTCTTGTGTAGTGAACTCTGTATGGGATTTGATCCGACCACGAGAGGGAGTCCAGCTAGAGACTCAACATCTCAAAATTGTAGGAATACTAGGTAATACTATAGCAGTGGAGCAGATGTCACAACACATGGATAGCATGCGGATGACTAGCATGCGGATTACCATATACAAGCACGCAGATTGCCAGGTAACGTGTAACAAACTTAGTTATTAGATGTTTATACATATTGATATAAGCATGTAAAAAAATTAAGCATTTTATGTTTCAAATTAATGCTAAGTTTCAACTTAGCATTAATGCATATGGCTTTCGTCGTATCTATTAAATAAGTTTCAAGCCTCTCTTTCCCTAAGTTTGAAGAGCCTAGCCTTGATATGAGGTCAAATAAGGCCTCAAACTTTAAACATAGGGTTAAAAAACAAATACAAGTCCTAAAATTATATGAAAATGTTAAAACTTCGGTTAAATGCTTCATTTTTTGTGCCATACTAATAATAAAATAAAAAATCAATTACTATGAATCCATGCTAACTCGAAGAGCAGAAACTAATAAGATAACAAGAAAGGCTTATTACTTATAAAAATACCTTAGTGAAAATTTTAATGTAACAAGGAAGGCTTATTACTTGGGAAAATACCTCAGTGAAAATATTATTGTAATTCTTTAAAACATAGGTTGAGCTTTATACATTAAATATACATATTATGTTAAGTTATGGTTTACCTAGTATAAATCTCAGAAAAGCTCAAAATAATTATATTGAACTTGTTGTTTGACAATAATTTTTTCAACATTTTATATTTATTTATTTTTAACACTTGACATTCATTTCCCTTGAGGTAGCCTTGTGCAGGGGTATTGGGAGTTTCTCTAATCATTAGTTTATTTTATTTTTTTCCTTAAAAAAAAATAAAGAAAATGCCAAATTGTATAAATGGTTTTAAAGTGCAATATTCTTCCCATGCCAAGAAATGAATAGAAATAGATTTCCTAGTGGAAGAATGCCAATGTGCATTGTGTTTCTCACTCGCTATGATGGTTGGATCATTCGTGTTAATGATAAGCGCCATAAGGTCATCAACGATTAACCTCATAATATTTTCCATTCACACGTGTATATCCCTTTCAATAAGGATATATGTGTATGTATTTCTAAAGTATGATTACTTATTTTAAGAAGTCCATTAGGCCAAAAGGTGTCAACTAAGGGATCAATAAAATGCTAGACAAATTGACAAAAGATATTTTAAAATTCATATCTTGGTTGGGGAGAAGATATCTTCCATAAGCTTTATTGTAAGTTAGGTGACTAAATAAGGGGAATCGAGGACGATTTTGTTAATCTTTATAAAATGTTCTTTTAATTAAAGTTCCATGCATAGAAATATAGAATGGCCATGTAAACTTATCTAGATTTAGTGCTAGGGTGCCTCGTTGAGTAACAAACAAGGATGTGGAATAAAACAATAATTCTACATGAGTTGAAAACAAAATAATGAAAAGAAGATAGTGACGAATTTCTTGATTTGCTTACAGTGGTATCACCTTAGATTTTTTTTTTAATATCTATATATATATATAAATAAATAAGGGTTTAACTATAATGATAATGATAAATAAAGGAAAGGGGATTTAAAATTTAAATTAGAACGTATTTTTATAAATAAAGTAAGGAGAGGGGTTTGATTTGCTTAAAGTGGTATTATTTTACATTTTTTTTAATATCTATCTATATATAAGGGTTTAATTATAATGATAATGATAAATAAAGTAAGGAAAGGGGATTTAAAATTTAAATTAGAATGTATTTTTATACATTTCCGAGGAGTAAATGATATAAGGATGTGTTAAATTTTTAAATTTAGGGTTTAACTATAATGATAATAATAAATAAAGTAAGGAAAGGGGATTTAAAATTTAAATTAGAACGTATTTTTATGCATTCCCAAGGAGTAAATGATATAAGGATGTGTTAAATTCTTAAATTATAGAGAATTTTTTTTTATAAGTGTACAAACTAAAATGGTTGGTTTGTTTTGAATATTTTTTATTAAGTATATAAATTTTCTTAATGTTGGTCACTCCATGAGAAGAGGTGGGACTATTGAGATCTATTTCATAAGGTTGTGCATTATTCCCTATTTTATATGCTCTTGATTTATCTTATTTATTATTGAGTAGGTTAAGATTTTGTTAAAGGTATTTATTTCCTTAAAATTAATATTGGGCAACTTGTTAATGAATCTTTTGTTGATGACTCATTCCTTACAATTCTAGATGATCAATTATATTAGGATAACACTGTGGGATATCTCTAAATCTTCTATATATCCTCTTAATATAATTTATAGTGGGACAAAACAAAGTATTATCAGTAAAATTAGAACCAATAAGTTAGAGGGATGGCGAGGGATAGAAGGAAAAGGATGGTCTCTAATCCTCATGGACAAAATCTTTGAATTTATTCATATCATGTTTTCCTTCCAATTCTCTTCCAAAGAACTCCAGATGTTAGTAATCCAAAAGGTATAAAACAAGATTGATAAATGGCTTACTAAGTCCATTCTATTGGCATCCAAGTTTTAGACTTACATTAAGATTATCATGGCCATGCATATCTATTATCCCTCTTATTTGGATAGAGAATTCCTTGATAAATTTCCATAGATAATCACTTTAGAGGAAATGGATTTTGTAGAGTACTAGGAGATCTATTTTACCATGACAAATTAGGGTGGGACGAGAATTATTTAAATGAGCACTCACACCCATATTTATGTGTTAAGTGGTTTATTCAATCCTTGAAAGGAAAACATTACCATAAGGTGATATTAACGAATCAAATCTCTTTGGGAGCCCCTCTTGGTGAGAAATCTTGATAAGTATCAACTTACAGATCATGGTGTTTACCTTAAAATTTGGTGAAAATCAAAGGAAATTTTAGGGCTCATAGCAATTTGAAATACTAACAATTTATAGAATCATATCTTACCTATAAGGGTTAGTACCTAAGAGATAAGTTATCACTTACTGATAATTGTTTATGTAATGTACATGGACCCATCTACCCTGACCATTATATCACTTCAATAAATCCCTCTATCATCCACCACTCAAATTCCTAGTTATAAGTATAATATTTTGGCTCCCACAACCACTTAATAGATTTCACATGTAAAAAAATGTTGGAATTAATATTGCATAATAGAAATCATAAGAGATTATAGATATATTCATGAGTAGAGATTTAATTGCATACCACCAACATTTGTCTATGCAATCAGCATTGAAACAAAATTCTGTTTAAATATATACTAACAAAGATACCCATCAAGTTAACCCATTTCTCAACATAGTAATATAGTAGAAACAATAATTAAACATACATACACAACAATATTAAGAATTGTTTAATATGAATTACTCCACATACATAATTCACACAAACTTCCATTAAATGTAGAATTTCATTAATCAATCACATATGTGAATGAAATTCATGGAAAATAACAAAAATGAAATAAGATACATTTCATATGGGAATAAAGTTAAAAACTTATATTTACTCATGAATTTGAACACTCAAAACTAGTTTCTAAGAAGAGATTCATCACTAAACCATAAGCAAATTTTATAGAATCCACCCCAAGGAAAGTCATGAGACCCTAGTGTAAATAAATACTTATTGGTCTCTATTCATACTCAACCCAATCCATGGTGCTCAAGAATACATAAATATTCCTCGAGAACACCTAGAACCATATCTTTCAAGAATACTCCTTTAGGAACCTCACCCTTTCTACATTCATCCTTGATATTCTTCCTCTTAGTCAAATACATCACATGGTAAAGGCATTTCTTATTTGCTAAATATTCCCTTAGGAAGTCCTTCCCCTCCAATTCTATAGAGGAAGCAAGAATAATCAAATCCATCAAATATTATTTGGGAGTCCTAGAGCGATAGACCTTCGCTCAACTATAGATAATTCTTAGCATAAGAAAGGGTTGAAATTGTGTATATTTATCCAATCTTTATTGATATTGTAACCATGGTTATTCCCTTTATATCTAATCCATTTCCTTTCCTAACAACATCAAATCCCCCAACCTATCATAGGCTCTCACTAGCCCCATCCTCATGGGATTCTTGTGTAGGTTGCAAAGATGGAATCTATGGACTCACATAGGTTACACCATAACCATGGAGAGGAAGATTCCAATGAAATAATGAGTGGAAGGAAGAATATCTTAAAGGAATTCTCACATAATATACATCAATATACACCCTTTTGCATAGGGCATGTGTGCCTTCCCAAGAGAACCTCACACATTTTCTTTACACACGCGGACTGAAGTTTGGGAGACTTGGTATGATGCAAATGGTAGCAACATTATAATATTATTTCCCTTGGAACCTATTTTTTTTCCCGCTCGCAGTGTCATAATCACATGTGTTGTCGTAAAACTATTTTGGTAGATTTCATATTAATACCATTTCCTTTCTTACATACTTTTAGATAAATTAAGCACACCATGGTAACATTTGCACATAGTGTCTAAGAGACATAACAGATGCCAAAACCACAACGCGTGGTTGTTGACAAAAGTAGAGATACTACTTTCCAATTGGAATAAAAAAATAATAAATTATCTAATATCCTATCATAAACTTCACATGCTTTAAAAGATCGTTGATTTTATGCAAGTATATACATACATAGATTGTAGAATAACTGAAAAAGGTGGAAATGAATAAGAAAACCTCAAGTGACTCCTTCAATTTTTGGGGAGGATGAGTATAGAGTATAGGACCCTTTGGTGCCTCTCCACACACTTATTCTAATACCAATGATCATAAATAAGGGTAGTGTCATAGCCCTAATGTCCAATTAGGAAAAGGAGGGGATATCGACATAGCTAGATCCTTCTTCTTTTTAAAAAAAATACACACTCACATTCTTGTGCTCATCATTTTTTTTCTCAATAACCACTTGATATTGAAAATGATATTTGAGAACCTTAATTGTAATTAAACCATTAATCCTTAACATGTGTATAGTTCCCAACAAATATCCTACCGTTTCAAGTTTTATGAGAGGATGAGAGTAAAGTATTCCTAAATTCTTTGTAGGTATGGACATTATAAATTATTGCCATTGACAACATTGTTCTATTCCCAACAAACATCCTATCGTCTCTAGTTTTATGAGAGGTGAGAGTAACGATTTCCTAAATTATTTGTTGGTTTGGGTATTATAAATTATTGGCATTAACAACATTTCTATGTATTCAATCACATATATATACTCACTCACACTTACATGCTCTATAATGTTATAATGTTTTTATACTTGACATTACACATGGAAATTTGTAATGTTATATTGATACGAGAAGATTATAAATTGTTGTGAATATATTTTTGAAAATTAACTTTAAAAAATATCTAATATTATAAATTTAAATTATTTTGAAGATTAATTATCCTAAATAAAATTTGATATGAATTTTATATTATTTTAAAATATTAATTTAAATAATCAATTAATGTTCTTAGACAAGTTTGATATGTTTTTAAAGAAGTCCATTTGTGATGAAATTTATAATGTTCTTATATTTAATATTACATATTACACATGGAAATTTCTAATGTTATGTTGATACGAAAATATTATAAATTGTTGTGAATATACTTTGAATTTTTTTTTTTTTAAATATCGAAATTATTTTAAAAAATAATTATTTTATACAAAATTTGATATGATTTTTATATTAGTTTAAAAAATTAGTTTAAATAATCAATTAAATTAATGCTCTTACACAACTTTGATATGTCTTTAAGAAAAGTCCTCTGATGAAATTCCTATTTTCTAAATGCACAAGATGATCTTGATCTTACGAAGTAAACATGAACCAATAAAATTATATCATTTCAATAAGTCGGGGATGAGCTCATTATATTAAAAAGTAATATATAAAATATAATTTTTTATTTTTATTAACTAAATTTTAATCATATGTTTACATTTTTTTTTAATTAAGACATATAATAGATATTGATTAATAAGAATTTAGCATATATTCATTTTATTAATAAACAAATATATTTAAAGGTGGTATAATCTATCTCAATATTTATAAATTTAATAAAATATTTTCATAAACCAAAATTTTAATAGAATATAAATATTATAATGCTATAAAGGATTATATTTAATATTTAATATGGAAGACAAAACCAAAATTTCAATGGAATATAAATATTATAATGCTATAAAGGATTATATTCAATATCTAACATGGAAGATAAGAGGATTCTTAAAATTGCTTCAAAATCTAATGGTAATCACTATCGACTCAAGTGAGGATGGTATAAAGATGCCCAGTCTTAGATAAGCTATTGGGGAATCATGGAAGACACAATTTTCCATAATAAGAATACTATTAAAAATATCATCAAATCAAAATTTAAGGAGAAAATGTGGTGTCATAAAGAGTTGGAGGAAAAAAGAAAATTAAGGTATTATAAGGATAGAATCAACCTTAATCTAGAAGATCAAAATTATCTCTTTGTTTTGACAAGTGTAAAGAAAAAAAATAAGCATTGCTAAGATAAGAACAAATTATCATGAGCTCCATAGTGAAAGTGGGCATTGGTCAATTCCTAAAATGCATGGGTTCAAAGAGTGTGTCACCTTTGTGACACTAAGAAGGTTGAAGATGAACATCACTTTCTCTTAGTTTCTGTAACCTATAGCCAGATTAGATCTCAATTTAAAAATATGTGTCACACTATTGACCTTCCTAACCTTTCAACTCAGCAAAACTATGGTGATCTTGGAAAGTTTCTCTTAATGCTTTTCGAGCACAGAAACAAAATTCTAAAGAATTGCAAGTAATCCCTTACCCTCTTAAGTGAAGAAATTTGAGGAACTATGAGGCTGCCAAAACAGGTTTGTCCTTGACCTGAAATTTGGCTCTAAGTTTCAATCTTCAAGATTGTCCTTTGCTGCTATTTTAGGACAGCAAACAGTCAAGTAACTTTCTGCTCATAATTTTTATGGTTAAGTGCTCTTTTGAGGTGCCCTTGCAAGTGTTTTCATACCCCCAATGTTAGCACATGAAATATACTCAAAAGAAATAACACTCCTATTGATCTTTACAACTCTAACAAGATAATCTATACTCTAAGCATGCAAGAAATGAACACAAGTATTTTTGGTCAACATGACCCTGGATAAAACCCCCCCAGGGAAAACCAGTTTGGAATGAAAGTCTATATAATGATGATCTTAAGTAGTGAATACAACAAGTAAGCTAATACAATGGAACCTAATACAATAGCAACTCCTCATGAGAAACTCCGGGGTTTCAAGAAGAGAAATGTGCCCAAGCTTAGTGCACCCTCTTACCTTGTTCCTATATCCACTGAACTGATGTGCCCTCCTTCCTCCTTGACCCAATGAAGAATCTCTTCCACACAAACAACCTATTATGTGTCTCATCCAACATGAACCAAACAAATCTGAGATAACACAAGTCCTTCTAGTACCTTCTAGTGGTGTTCCCTCCTCCACAAGTGCACCCTCCTCCAATCAATAAACAACACCAACAAATAATGAGGACCTAAGACTCCATGAGCCCTCCATGGATGTAGGAGCCCAAGTTTCCCTCTCTCAATGCTTCCATTCCCATCTTCTTTCCCTTCTCCAAACTCTCTTGGTGAACATACAAGTGAATAAGCCTTCAAATGCCCTATGCACCCTTCTTAAGGAATCATAAGGAAACCTAAAAAGTGGATGGCTAGGATCATCCCAACCCATCCCTAATCAATGGTTGAGATCTCTAAAAAATAATCTCAACTCAAAACCCACTTTGGTTTAAGTTTCCATAGTTCACTTTATGTCCCCCAATTCACCCAAAAAGTGAATTAATAGTCACTTTTCACTCAAGTGACAAATTTCACCCCTTTGACTTAGGAAAATGTCAAAGTGAAATTAGACATAAAGTATAAGGAAAAATGGGTCAATTATTTCTCTCTTGTGGTTAGAGACCCATAACCACAAGGTGACCACTTTCCAAGGTACCTAAATCTCAACACTCCCTCTTACCGAGGAAAGTGTCATTCATCCCCAATCTCATCCTTGCAGTGGACATGGTTTCCCGCTGGAAAATACTCAGTGAGTATGGCTATACCATGATAATCAAAAGTGGTCTATGACACAGATTTTCTTAACCTGTTTGATATATAGATGGAATTGCATCTCCACCTATCCAAGATCAACTAGATCTTGGCATCACACCAAAGATCTCAACCTTGGTCTCCCACCAAGGATTTCTACCTCATGGCATCTCACCAAGAGTTTCCCCTCTTGGCATATCACCAAGAGTCTCTCTCTCTTGGAATCTCACCAAGAGTATCTGGATCTTAGCATCTCACCAAGATCCTCAACTTGGCCTCTCACCAAGTGACTTACACTTGAAGTGGAACCTGAACTTGATATGATAGTCTACATAGCCAAGTGAGGATCAATCCTCTGTGATGTCCTTATCCTCCTCTTCATCAATCTCTGATGCTCTGAAGCCCCTGCACCAACCCTCTATCTCGACAACTCTGAAGTTGAAGTTGTCCTGGATGGACTAGTCACCCCTGAAGATGGTGTCCTCAAAAATTGAGTTTGAGCTCCCTTTGAATCAATACTCTAAGTCAATAGGTCCTCTTCAACTCTGTCTCCCCACCTGCCACTGGATGGTGTATATATTGATGAACAACAACTGACGAATGCACACTCTCTCGCAAACTGAGCATCTAACTTTTCCTCCAATGTTGTCATTGCAGTACCATCCTGTTGCTTCTTCTTATTCTCCTTGGGACACTACCCTGCATAGTGACCCATATCTCCATAAGCAAAGCATCTCACTCTGCTCATGTCTCTCTCTTTCCCACCGCCACTCTGTTATGGTTTGGCCCCTCCCTTGGGACCCTGTCAAGCACCTTTTCTGGTCTTCTTATTTCCCTTAGTCCACAAAGAAAGGTCCTCATCACCCTATAAAATATGTTGTTGTCCTAAAGATCATGACCTACATATCATCTCCTCCTATACGAAGTCGTACGAAAGTCTCTCCCAAGTAGGCATGACCTCCCGGGATACAATGCCTTGTACAAATGAACCCCAAGGTTTGGTAAAGTTGTTCAAAGATATCCTCACCAAGAATTCAGGACCCATAATCTTCCCGACTATGGCCAACGCGTCTCGAATCTATGTAAAATTTCCTAGGTATGATGTGACCGACTCAGAATCAAGAATCTAAATTCCCTTGAGCTTGTCCTACAAAACCATATTTCAGTCTTGGTTGGGACTATGGTAAATCTTTCACAATGAGGCCCATATCTCAAAGGCATAGTCTTTCCCAGTCAAATGGGGTATGATGTGGTCTCTCACTGCATCATAAATAATCCTTTTCGCCTTGGTGTTTTTCTTCATGAAATCTGCATCCAACAATGGTGATGGAGCAGGTGTACAAGAAATCACCACGGAAGCTTGAAATATATCCCATAGTTCAAGATCCTCCAAGACAAATATGATCTTGGTATTCTAAGGGGACCAGTTGCTAGCTCTGGCTAGCCTATCCTCTGCATGCATCTAGGACACATGCATGGATTTCCACTAAAGCTCACACTGATGCTAACACTGCACAAGAGTATTTCCTCACTCCTGTCAACACAGGTGTGAAAAGAGGCAGTCAAACTACAACCTCACTCTTGACAACACAGGTGTGAAAAGAGGTTATCCAATACAGCCTCACTCCTATCCAAATAGGTGTGAAAAGAGGCTGAAAACACAAGTCCAAAATATTCCTACAGGTTGTCCAACAATTCTACCCACAAGTTGTCCACTAATTCTACCAACAAGTTGTCAAAAACTATTCTAACAAGTTGTCCCAAAACTACCAACTATATGCTCCCAAAAATCAACAAGTCCTTACCACCAAGAGCTCTGATACCATGAAGAAATTCGAGGAACTATGAGGCTGCCAAAACAGGTTTGTCCTTGACCTGAAATTTGGATCTAAGTTTCAATATTCAAGACTGTCCTTTGTTGTTGTTTTAGGACAACAAATAGTCAAGTAAATTTTTGGTCATAATTTTTATGGTTAAGTACTCTTTTGAGGTGCCCTTGCAATTGTTTTCATACCCCAATGTTAGCATATGAAATATACTAAAAACAAATAACACTCCTCTTGATCTTTACAATTCTAACAAGATTATCTATACTCTAAGCATGCATGAAATGAACACAAGTATTTTTGGTCAACATGATCTTGGATAACCCCCCCGGGAAAACCAGTTTGGAATGAAAATATATATAATGATGATCTTATGTAGTGAATACAACAAGTAAGCTAATACAATGGAACCTGATACAATAACAACTCCTCATGAGAAGATTTGTTGTTCCAAGAAGAGAAATGTGCCCAAGCTTAGTGCACCCTCTTCCCTTGTTGCTCTATCCACTAAAGTGATTCACGCTCCTTCCTCCTTGACTCAATGAAGAATCCCTTCCACACAAACAACATGTTGTGTGTCTCCTCCAAAATGAGCCAAAGGGATCCGAGATAACACAAGTCCTTATAGTACTTGCTAGTGGTGCGCCCTCCTCCACAAGTGCACCCTCCTTCAAGCAATAGACAACACCAACAAATAATAGGACCTAAGCCTCCATGATCCCTCCATGGATGGAGGTTCCCAAGCTTCCCTCTCTCAATGCTTCCATTCCCATCTTTTTTCCCTTCTCCAAACTCTCTTGGTGAACATACAAGTGAATGGGCCTCCAAATGCCTTATGCGCCCTTCTTAAGGAATCATAAGAAAACCTAAAAAGTGGATGGCTAGGATCATCCCAAGCCATCCCTAATCAATGGTTTAGATCTCTCAAAAACAATCTCAACTCAAAACCCACATTGGGTTAAGTTTCCATAGTTCACTTTATGTCCCCCAATTCACCCACAAAGTGAATCAATAGTCACTTTTCACTCAAGTGACAAATTTCACCCTTTTGACTTAGGAAAATGTCAAAGTGAAATTAGACATAAAGTATAAGGCACAATGGGTCAAATATTTCCCTCTTTTGGTTAGATACCCACAACCACAAAGGGACCACTTTCCAAGGTACCCAAATCTCAACACTCCCTCTTACCGAGGAAAGTGCCATTCACCCCCAATCTCATCCATGAAGTGGACATGGTTGCCTGTTGAAAAATACTCGGTGAGTATGGCTATCCCCTGATAATCACAAGTGGTTTTTTTCACATATCTTGTCAACCTGTTTGATCTATAGATGGAAGTGCATCTCCACCTATCCAATATCAACTAGATCTTGGCATCACACCAAAGATCTCAACCTTGGTCTCCCACCAAGGATTTCTACCTCATGGAATCTCACCAATGGTCACTACTCTTGGAATCTCACCAAGAGTCACATATTTTGGCATCTCACCAAGCGTCTCCCCTCTTGGCATCTCACCAAGAGTCTCTCTCTCTTGGCATCTCACCAAGAGTATTTGGATCTTGGAATCTCACCAGGATCCTCAACTTGGCCTCTCACCGAGTGACTTCCACCTGAAGTGGAACCTGAACTTGATCTACTCGTCTCCATAGCCAAGTGAGGCTCAATCCTCTATGGTTCCCTTCTTCTCCTCGTCAATCTCGGATGCTCTGAAGCCCTTGCACAAACCCTCTGTCTCGACAACTTTGAAACTCAAGTTGTCCCGAGTGGACCAGTCACCCCTGAAGATGGTGTCCTCAAAAACTAAGTCCTAGCTCCCTATGAATCAATACTCCGAGTTAATAGGTCCTCCTCAACTCTGTCTCCCCACCTACCACTAGATGGTGTATATATTGACGAACAACAACTGACGAATGCACACTCTCTCGCAAAATGAGCATCGAATTCCTCCTCCTCCACTGTTGTTGTAGTACCATCCTCCTCCTCCTCCTTCTTCTTCTTCTTGGGACACTGTCCTACATAGTGACCCATCACTCCACAAGCAAAGCATCTCATTGTGCTCATGTCTCTCTCTTTTCCACCACCACTCTGATGTGGTTTGGCCCCTCCCTTGGGACCTTATTGAGCAGCTATGTTGGTCTTCTTCTTTCCCTTAGTCCACAGATCAAGGTCCTCATCACCCTATGAAATACGCTATTGTCTTGAATATCCTGAGTTGCATCTCAGTTCCTCCTGTACGAAGTCATCCCAAAGTCTCTCCTAGGTAGGCATGACCTCTTGGGCTACAATGCCTCATACAAATGAACCCCAATGTTTGGTAAAGTTGTTCAAAGCTATCCTCACCAAGAAGTTAGCATCTAAAATATCCTCGACTGTGCCCAACTCATATCGAATATTTGTAAATTTTCCTAGGTATGATGTGACCGACTTGGAATCGAGCATTTGAATGCCCTTGATCCTGTCTTGCAGAACCATCTTCCAGTTCTAGTTGGGACTCTAGTAAAGCTTGCACAATGAGGCCCATATCTCAAAGGCATAGTATTTCCCAGTCGAACTAATTAACAGACTGAATACAATAAACACAGAGATATGAATAATAACACAGATATCCAGTGAACAATATCTTCTATTGAATAAATGAAAATAGGTTGGAACTGTAAAACTGTAGAACTGAAACACTTGCTCGAATCGTTGTAGTTATCTTTGAGAAGAGATTTGGCTGCTACGCGCATCCTTTTGAGCAGAATGATTACAACGAGACTCTAGAGGCATTTTTTGATATTACTCATGAACTCCAAAACCCTAGACATCCAAAAACCTAACCCTAGGAGGTGAAATGCCAAAAGTCATGTGGGGCCTATGGGTAAGTTGGTACCTCAACTTCATGAGGTCGTAACTTTTGCATATGACCTCCGTTTTAGGTGTGTGATAGCCCATTGGAAAGGTATTTCAGAGAACTACACATTGCACCATAAAAAATAGAATCCTTCTATATTTTGACTGTGGCGAGCCAAAAAACATTGTTTAGGCCTCCAAAATGACCCTGGAAGTACAACAAGATGTTCTGACATGAAAACATACAAAATAAGCCAGTTGGATTAGGTGATAGGCCACCAGTATACACCTGGAACATGTGTAGGGATTTAGATAACCCCATAAGTGTAGAACCCACAATTACAAAGAAGTACAGAAGAATGTGTTGAACTAAAAATAGACAAGAGGAGCCAATTGGAATAGGTGGGTGGCCACCAATATCCACCTAGATCACTCACTACATAAAAAATAGTCATTTTCACCTTGGTGTTTTTCTTCTTGAAATCTACATCCAACAATGGTGATGGAGCAGGTACAGGAGGAATCACTTCAGGATCTTGAAATATATCCCATAGTTCAAGATCCTCCAAGACGAATATGATTCTGGTCTCCAAGGGGACCAATGCTAGCTCCGGCTAACCTATCCTCTGCCCGCATCTAGGACACTGACATGGTTCTCCACTAAATCTCACATTGATGCTAACATTGCACAAGAGTATTTTTTCACTCCCATCAACATAGGTGTGAAAAGAGGCTGAAAACACAAGTCCAAAACAGTCCTACAGGTTGTCCAACAAATCTGCCCACAAGTTGTCCACTAATTCTGCCAACAAGTTGTCCAAAAATATGCTAACAAGATGTCCCAAAATTGCCAATTGTATGCTCCCAAAAATCAACAAGTCCTTGCCACCAAGGGCTCTAATACCATGAAGAAATTTTAGGAACTATGGGGCTGCAAAAATAGGTATGTACTTGACCTAAAATTTGGATCTAAGTTTCAATCTTCAAGACTATCCTTTGCTGTTGTTTTAGGACAACAAATAGTCAAGTAACTTTCTGCTCATAATTTTTATGGTTAAGTGCTCTTTTGAGGTGCCCTTGCAAGTGTTTTCATACCCCAATGTTAGCATATGAAATATACTCAAAACTAATAACACTCATCTTGATCTTTACAACTCTAACAAGCTAATCTATACTTTGAGCATGCATGAAATGAACATAAGTATTTTTTTTCAACATGACCCTAGATAAACCCCCCCTGGGGAAAACCAGTTTGGAATGAAAGTATATATAATGATGATCTTAAGTAGTGAATGCAACAAGTAATCTAATACAATGGAACTTTATACCTGATAGTGGTGAGCCCTCCTCCACAAGTGCACCCTCCTTCAAGCAATAACCAACACCAACAAATAATAGGACCTAAGCCTCCATGAGTCCTCCATGGATGGAGGTTCCCAAGCTTCCCTCTCTCAATGCTTCCATTCCCATCTTCTTTCCCTTCTCCAAACTCTCTTGGTGAACATACAAGTGAATGAGCCTCCAAATGCCCTATGCGCCTTTCTTAAGGAATCACAAGGAAACCTAAAAAGTGGATGGCTAGGATCATCCCAAGCCATCCCTAATCAATGGTTGAGATCTCTCAAAAATAATCTCAACTCAAAACCCACTTTGGGTTAAGTTTCCATAGTTCACTTTATGTCCCCCAATTCACCCACAAAGTAAATTAATAGTCACTTTTCACTCAAGTGACAAATTTCACCCTTTTGACTTAGGAAAATGTCAAAGTGAAATTAGACATAATGTATAAGGCAAAATGGGTCAAATATTTCCCTCTTGTGGTTAGAGACCCACAACCACAAGGGGACCACTTTCCAAGGTACCCAAATCTCAACATTAAGGTATAATAGACCAATTCGGCCTTAGTGGAAGTTAATCATCATCATAAAATGTGGTGTACATAATTTCATTATTATTAGCGCATATCTATCTTAAATCCGGAACTATCAAGCACCTAGATGGATCCAATTTCTTAAGGTGTAATTTATTTTTTATTATTTTATTTCATGTTAAGTTTTACACAGTGCGTGTAATTGTTTTTTAAGTTGAGCCGGCTTTATTTTTATTATTTTTATTTTAATAATTTTTTTAATTGTGCTGAACTTTTTTTTTAATTGAGAGGACTTTATTTTTTTTAATGTAGCATTATCTAACATAACGCTAACACCTCAACATCTCCCCCATACTAGGCTATAGAGCACCTAGTTACTCTCAATGTAAAATTATTATTTTTAAAATGTGATGTATATAATTAGGTTTTATCATTAATTTTAAAGATAATTATATATGCACATTATATAAAGATGTTATTTTAAATGAAAATTAAGAATAGTAGGTATAGGGGATTGTATTTAATCTATGCATCTAGGCATTGGTTTTAATATCATACTTGAAGTATTAGTAACTTTTCAAAGTCTGCATTTACTCAAAGAACAAGGTGTACATCACACATTTATAATATGTAACTCCTCAATCATTATAAGGCCCATTTTACAACACTTTACTCAAAATTCTTTCTTATCTTCTCTAAAGAATAATAGATTTATTTTTTCATATCACACATCTATAGTAATTGAATCTAGGTTTGACATTTTTCAAAGTGATAGGATTAGACCTTCCTCTGAAATCTATAGTTTCTCTACTTACTTGTAGAGTTGGTTTCCTTAATATCCTCCCAAAGATTCTCCAATCCACTTCATGGTTAACCTTTTAAAAATTTATGTGGCTTAGAATGTTTAATCATATTGTTATATTGTTTTGTTAGTAAGGTAGTTTGTTAGGTATTATATTTGTTGGGTTAATCAGTATAGTTATTAGGAAGATAACTACAAGATTTTTTGGAACAAGAACTTTTTCATCTTAATGATGGATTGAAATCATATTTTTATTAATTTACATTACAAAGTTGTCTATTCAAAGATAACTTTTTTTTTAATACACATATTAACTTTTATTTAAAAAATAAAATATAAAATACAAAATATTAAATGTTATCATATTTAAAAAAAATTAAAAAATTAATGTTTTATAATAAGTGTTTTAATATATTGTTATAAGTTAGTTGTTATTTAGTTTGTCTTTAATGTAATCATAAAATATAAATATGTTTTTCTTTCATAATTACACAATCTTAAAAATCAATCTTATTTGGACTACATGTTGGTTAAGAATCTTATTTTGAAAGGCTCATAGACACCGATGACAAGGTGGCAATGGCATCATAAACACATATAATAGATCTTATCTCGATTACATGTTGAATAACAATTTTCTATTCAAAAACAAAAACGAGTGGCCGTGGTATCATTTAAAAAAAATAAGAAACTAAAAGGGTGAGAGAGATGTCTCTACCAATGAACTTTTTTTTCAACGAGAAATTATCTCGATATATATTAGAGATATATATCATTTACATTCACTGTATCCAGTCTAGCACAACAGCCATTACAAATTTCGTCCCGGAGACCCAGCAGGGTTTGACCTCGAGACCTCCTCCCAACACTTGGAGGAAGGTCCTGTCTTTACCAATCACGCTGAACTCACGGGACAATAACGTCTCTACCAATGAACTTAAAAGGCTTATGGGAATTAAATAACGTCGTGGAGTGATATTGAATTGATTATGAAAACCTTAGTCTCTATGTACATTGTGTACATTGTGATGCTTATCTTATTATTATAATCCAATTCTACTAACCATGTATACATCAAAATAGTTGGAGAGAAAAGCATATGTGAACTACAACTCTTATTCGTTGGCCTAATAGTGAATGCAATACGTAAAGCATACCCATATTAAAATGCAATGATAAAGTGGACTTTCCATAGTTGTTTTCGCTATATTAATGACAATAAAAGACAAATCCCTTTTGTCCCTTATGTGAACTCTTGTGATGCTGAAATCAATGATGTTTAGTGTATCTCACACCATCCACATTCATCTTATTATTAAAATGATATTTCACCATTACCTTTAGGATTGAAAGATTAAATAATATCGTTTAAATTTTTATGTTTTTAATTATTTTGGATAATCATTACTAGAATTTGGTAATACAATTGTGGTAATACAATTGTTGAGGAAATTATATTTTTTCAATTTTTTAAATTGTGTTTTTGAATATATAAATAAATTTAACACTCTAAATTTTTTTTACATAATTCAAAAAAAAATTAAAACACTTAAATTATGTAACAATTAAAATATACAATTTCTAACAATTCTTAACTAGAATTTAAACAAAAATAACTGCAAAATATAACCATAAATAACAAAAACTTAAAACTTTTAAAATCTAAAATCTATCATATATAGTAAACATTTTAAACTCGGTCATAATAGTAAACATATAAATGTTTTAATAAGAATGTGAAGATATAAAGCACCATAGAATTTATATCGTTTAAGTGCATGGATCTTCCCCATACACGATGAAACATTGTGGAGATTAATAAAACCTAACTTTTAAATATACCTTAAATAATAATGCTATAAATTAAGATATGTCGTCATGTATTTTTGTCGAGATTAATAAAATCTAACTTTTGAAAGTGCTTAATTGTACTTGAACTTTTTTTCCATAAAAAAATTGACTCGATTTATATTAGGTATAAATCATTTACAAAATGCAGTTGCCAATACTGTAAAATTGCTGTTAGGAACAGGCGCTATAAAATCAGTTGCCAATACTGTAAAAGAGATTGCTGTTGGAACAGGTGATACAGTCTCGCAAATTTATACCAGAATCGCTTGTATGGGGTCGCCTTTCTAACTGGGCTTCATTCCTCCATAATCAGAGAACTGGACGAGATCTGTGGGAGGGGCCGTGAACAGAATGAAAAAAAAACAGAGCAGTAACCGGACTGTGGCGCAACGATGGTACCAAAGTTTTAATCCACGATAGCTGTGAAGAGAATATTAATCTTCAAAGAGGTTATAGGTGGAGATAGGACTCTCAATTCCATTTGCACGGTGGAAAACTGAGAGCCTTCCAAAAACGTCATTGAGAGCCCTCTTTGATAGCGAATCCGCTACCTGATTGTGAACCCTGTGTATGTGCCGGAATTGGATATCAGTGAACTTGTTGGCTAACATCCTCGTTTCACGCTTCCAACCCTCCAATTGGACAGAATGAAGCTTGCTGGACTGATTGATCCAATCGATAATTAGTTTCGAGTCTCCCAAAACGCAGAGGTGGTCTAAAGACCAGAAAAATGAGAGGGAAAGAGAAACCCAGAGGCCCATTAGCTCTGCTTTATTATTTGATCCCGATCCGCAATTTAGGAACCAGTAGGTAGTCCTGGACTGGTGTTTTTTCATCGTGCCCCCTGCCCCACAGCAGAGGCCGCTTTGCAGAGCTGCACCGTCGAAACAAATGAGCGTGGTGCCATCCATCAGGTGGAAATCTATGGCTTTTGTGAGGACCAGCTTCTGGGAGGTCGGCTGCCAGTTGAAGTTGGTGTGAATCCCATGAAGAATTGAGTGGTAGGATGGAGGCCGCCCTTCGAAAAGCATCTGGTTCCTTGCTATCCATATCCACCAGCATACAATGGCAGCCAATGAAAAAGGGGCAGACTTGTGTTTTTGCCAGGCAGCAAAACACTCAGAGACGGAGTCTTCTTTCCAAGTAAGTGAAAGAGACCAATGTTGAAGGATGATAGACCAAAGATTTACAGAGAAGTTGCAATGAATCAGTAAGTGGTTTAAGTTTTCGGTAGCTGAGTTGCACAGAGGGCAACGACCAGGCCCCTGCCAACCCCTTTTTTGAAGTGCCTCCCAGGTGAGCGGTCTCTCCTTTATACACAGCCAAATAAAAAACTTAATCTTGAGTGGAATGGACCAGAGCCAGATGGAGTTGAGCCAAGGGAACACATCACTGCAATCGATTATGTTGAAGAGAGCTGTGTAGGCGTTTTTGACAGTGAGGAAGCCCGATCCATCACCCCCAGCCCACAGAAGAATGTCCAGGCAGTCAAGGAGTGAGATTCCAGCCGCACTAAGAGCATGGGTGTAGCTGTTCCATTCCCTAGCCAGCTGTAAGGGAAGAAGAAGTTCTTTGCTAGTGGTCCAGCGGTCCCTTAGAAATCCCGAGTTTGTAGACACTTTGATCTGAGCCAGGCAGCCTAGACCCTTTTGAGCAAGAAAGGATCTGAGGGCTGGCGAGAGGATGGAGAGGTTCTCCAACCCAAGGATCTTATCCTTCCCGAGGAGGATCTCAGTACCATTGCCAGGCTTCCAACGAAGCCAGTGTAGAACCACAGGAGACGCAGACAAGAGTCCCTTCCAGAAGGGAGAGGCACGTTGCTGCACAAGAGATGGTCTTCTCAACCAGAGATGGGGAGGTAGGGAGTCAAGATACTTGTCAGAAACAACTTTCTGCCAAATGCTGCAATGTGAAACTCCTCTCCAAAAAGAACAGGCTAATAAAGCAGTGTTGAAAGTAGTCAGGTTCTTTAAACCCCATCCTCCAGCCTTACGGGGTTTGTAGATAGATTGCCAGTTGCAAAGGTGGAAACGATGGCTGTCAACGCGATCATTCCAGATGAAGTTGCAAGAAAGTCTGCGAATAAGAATAATAATTTTATTTGGAATCCGCTCAAGGGACATCCAGTAGACAGCCAGCCCTTCCAACACAGATTTGACAAGAATGAAGCGTCCCCCCAGGGACAGCCACTTGTTGCCCCAGAAATTTAATTTCCTTTCAAACATCGCCACGAGCCAGCTCCAATCAGCAGGTGTGGAGGCTCTCGGCCTCAGCCTATAGCCCAGGTAACAGAAACCCTCTTTCAAATCAATGAAAGTGTAAGGAATGTAACTTTTGAGCAGCGAGAGTTCAGCCTCAGAAATCCCCCAATAGTGGACCGATGACTTTGAGGGATTTATTGACAATCCAGTGACTATGCAGAAGACTTGTAGAATATCTAGTATAACAATCCAATCGGGCAGCTCAGCTCTTGACAATAAGAGAATATCATCAACGAACATGAGATGTAGAATTCTGTGGAGTTTAGAGACCTTTAGACCAGTAATCTTGTGATCAGCAATGGATTTTGAGAGAAGTAAGCTGAGACTTTCCATAACAAGAATGAAGAGATAGGGGGAAAGAGGGCATCCCTGACGGAGTCCCCTTTCGTTGTTGAAAAAACTAGTTGCCTCCCCATTTATGAGCACCACAAAATTAGCACTAGTGACACAAGCCAGGATCCATGCTGTAAACTTTTCACCGAAACCCGCTGAAAGTAGAATTAATCTCAAGTAGTTCCAGTCTATACAATCAAAGGCCTTTTTGAGATCAATTTTCATTATTAAGGCCTTTAATTTTTTCTGTTTAATTGAGTGGATGCACTCATGAGCCGTAGCTATGGCATCTTGAATTCTCCTTCCTTTTAGAAAACCAAGCTGTTCCGTTGAGAGACCCCTTACCAGGAAAGGTTTCATGCGGTTGGCTATGACTTTTGAAACCAATTTGTATACAAGATTACATAGGGAGATAGGTCTGTAATCGTTAAAGGAGACAGCGTTGTTTTCTTTGGGTATCAAAATCAGAAAAGTGGAGTTTAAGTTTCTGGAAATCATACCTTTTGTGCGAGTGTCTTCAATCATTTGTAGGAGGTCCGGCCCAACTAGATCGAAAAAGTGGGAAAAAAATTCAGATGTCCAGCCGTCAGGCCCCGGACTCCTCTCCTGTTTGCATTGTGAAAGAATGAGCTTAATCTCCTGGAGTGTGACAGGCCTGTAGAGATCCGGGGCTTCAAATTCCGATACCAAGCTTGGGTAGAGGCTAGCGGAATCTACTTGTTGTTGCAATAATGGGCAGTCCGCTCCCTTGAATAATTTTTTGAAATAGGTAACCGCCTCCGCCTTGATGTCTTCTTGGCCACGGAGCTTCTCCAATCCCTCATTCTGAATAGACCAAATATGCTTTCTCTGCCTGTTATAACTGGCCAGATTATGAAAATATTTCGAATTGGAATCGCCCCACTTGAGCCAGGTCGCTCTGCTCCTGAGGCGCCAGGACTTCTCATCCTCACTCATAATGTGAGCTCTCTGCTGTTCTAAAACTTTTAGAGAACTGGCATTTTCAAGGGTAAAGTTTACAGATAATGAGAGGTGTGATAGCCTTTTTATCTCCGCCTCTAGAAAAGATAGATGAGCCACCTCTGTTTTCTTTTTTTGAATACTCCAGATTTTTGAACGAGCTTTCAGCTCTTTGAGTTTCCAATGAAGGCGCTGTTGTGGGTTGCCTTCCAACAGAAATTTGGGGTCGGTCCAAGTCGATCGAACCAGATCAGTGAATTCGGCCGATTCCAGCCAGTGCAGATTGAATTTAAAAGGGTATGTGATTGGCTGAAGTGGACGGTTTAGCTGCAAGAGGATAGGGGCGTGATCAGAGAAGTACGGATACTCCACCCACGAGGATGGGAAGGTAGCTGAGGTTAGGTAGTTTCCCGAGATTAAGAACCGGTCGAGTCTACTCGCAATGGCCTCATCCCCGGAGCGGCCATTTCGCCAAGTAGGAACAATAACGTTTGGAAGAATGTCAATGAGATTGAAGGTCGAGAAGAGATTCCTGTAGAAGGTACCATCAGAAGAGGGCGCTGTAATACCTCCCCAATGTTCATCGGCCGAGAGAGTTATGTTCAGATCCCCCCCGAGGATGAGGTTGGGAATGGAGAGTATGCCACTTCCAGCGAGGCGCGCCCAGAATTGGTTCCTGTCCAGGCAGGGACCGTAAACGTTTAAAAGTGCAATCTCTTGATCAGTAGCGAGGCATCGACCCAGCAGCAAAATTCCTCCACAGGTGATGTATGGAACCAAGTCAAAGTAAATCGGATCCCAGGCCGATAACAAACCTCCTGAATTGCCGATGGAGCTAGCGGCAGCTGAAAACCAAGAAGGCCGGAGAGAGTGCACAAAATCTCTAGAAATATGATCAGGCGAAAGTGTCTCTTGGAGGAACAAGATGTTTGGAGATGAGTCTGAAAGCAGCTTGCGTAAGGAGGCCTTTTTGGGTAGTCCTCCGATACCCCTTACATTCAAAGAAAGTACTATCATTTAGAACGAGCTTTTGCCTTCATCGCTCTAAGGGGGGCCTTTTCAACGAGTGAAATCTCAGCAGAACCCGACTGAAGGGTGTTTAAATCTCCTTTCTTTTTTCTCGAGCTTCTGGTCTGAAGGGGCGATAACTCTATCCCCAGCCCGCGTGACCAAGCAAAAGATCTCTGGGTTGTAGCTGTAAGTTGAGGAGTGGATGTTCCCTCCGTGGATGAACCCACCATAATCTCCTTTCCTCTGTAAGTAGGCAGCAATGATGAGGAATCCGGCTGAAAGGCGGAGTGGGCCGCAGAATCCAGAGCAGATATCATTGAGTCTATATTCTCTAGAGGCTGGCTATAGCCCGGAAGTGGGGAGGATGAGTCTGGCGGTTCCAGGTTAGTAGAAGGGGTTCCAGGCAGAACGGTCTCTTGTGCAGTAGGAGAACGTTGTATAAGGGGTGGAAGAAATGTAGGGGAAAAATGTTCAGTTGGAGGTCGAAAGGGGTCGGAGGATGGACGAGGGTTATCAAGTGTAGGGCGTTGAGTAGAGGGTTGCTGACCGGTCTCTACAGATTGGACGTGGGAGGGAGTAGGGGGATCTGTGAAATCAACAATGGGATCAGTGGAGGATGGGAGGGGATTTATGTGCCAAGTGGATTGGTTTATGGTCTCCCTTTCAAGAGTGGAGAGTGAGTTATAGAGGGAGGGACAGAGATGAAAGATTTTGGTAGTGAAAGGTTCAGGGTGGCCTGGAGAGGGAGGGGAGGGGGGAATAGGGGGATAAAACATGGGCTCTAGAGATGGATCGGGAATCATAGAGTCCGGAGGATTTAGGTGCAAATCAGCTTCTTCGGTAGGGAGGGTCTCAGACTTACCAGGACAGTTCCGACGGAGATGACCAGTGTCCCGACAATTATTGCAGCGAAATGGAAGACCGAGATAGTCCAGGGTCTGAAGGAACTTTTGACCTCTCCAGTCAATCTCCAGCTTCTCGGAAAGACCCGCCGTGATGTCGATCTCAACAAGAACCCTGCCCATTTTTCTCTCAGAGCCTGTGAAGGAAGCAGAGTCAAAAGCGATGAACTTTCCCAAGGTGTCCCCAATTGCTCCGAAAGCATCCTTTGTCCAGAAATGTAGAGGAAGTCCCGGGAGGAGCACCCATAAGTGTCTGAACTGAAAGTAGTCTGAGTCAGGGTTGAAAGCCATTCTCCATCGCTTTAGCATTAGACTGCTGCCCCCGAAAACCCAAGATGATGATAAGATCAGTGAGGCATCTTCAGGGGTTCTGCACTGGAAGCAGAGCCAGCCTTTTTTGAGGTACAATACTTCAGGACAGTAGCCTAAAAGAGGAGCCCAAGCAGTCAATATCCAGTCCTTAAGGGGAGGAGGGTTCAGTGATTTATAGGAAATGCGGCCCACCAAAGTACAAAGGGACATCTTGCAGAGATTATCCAGTCCTACCCCATCTCCAAGGACCAGTCTCTTTGTTTTTCTATTAGACTTCCATATCTTGCGACTGTGTGAAGCCACTTGGTGTGAGACAGGAGGATTTCTTGGGATCTCAGACTCGGAGAGAAAAGAGGGGTGGATAGGGAGGGTCCCGACCGAAAAGGAAGGAGTAAAACTCGGGAGGGATGTTGTTTCCTGAGCGGGGAAATCAGTCCCTGGAGGAGCACCCGAGGCAGAGGCCTGGTGGAGGGAAGGAGGCTTAGGGGGAAGGGACCGCTTCCTTCTTTCAAGGGAGTCAACTTGCTCAAAAAAACCAACTTGCTTCCAGATAAGCTCGTCTGAAGGGTTCAGAAGTGTGTTGGTCAAACCATCCATTGTTAAAGGTGGATGCCAGGGGACCACAGTGGGTCCACTAAGGTTCACCGGGAAGGACAATGCCTGGGTGTGAAAGATATAGGAGTGGAAACAGGCCCTGTCTCAGGTAAGTTCTGAAGTAAACTATCGTCCTGAAAACGACAAGGTTGTGTTTGAAAGAAGGACAGTGAGAAGGGGGAGTGTTACGAGGTCCCGAATGTGACAGAGCTAAAGAAGATGCAGTGAAGTGAAGACTGTAGAAAAAATGTCAGAAGTTGTCTATGGAAGTCAGCCTTACCGCAAAAAAAAACAAAAGCAAGATGTCTGTGATACAGTTCCCAATCACAAAAAGAGCTTGTAAAGGAGGGTCCGACTAGTAGGAACAGAAGCCGGAACAAGAACCAAAGCTGGACTCTGAATCTAGGACAAGTGTCCAGATGGCGAGATTGTGACCCCCTCCAGATGAAAACCCAAAGCATAAACAAACTCTGGAGAGGCTATGGTGAGTCTGGACAGGGACTCCACCGAACAGCCGAGTTAGTCCCTCCTCTCGGAAAATGTATTGATCAGGAGATGAAGGAGAGGGCCGTCTATGGCTCAGGAGTTACGATCGAACAAGAAACAGTTAGGAGGAAAGGTAGCGATAGGATTCCATGGACGCCTGGCTCGCCTGTGGATCCCTGGTTCCAAGCTCATTATACCTTGAATTGTACTTGAACTTGACATGGTCGTCTTACGAAAATATTTGTTTTTATTGGAAGCCACTCATAATATAACGTAAACCTGTTATATTGATATTGATATATAAAAGAGAATGGTAAACCTATGCAAAGAATCGCAGTATGTGTATATATATATATTCTTTTTAAAATCGAAGTGTGAGTATATATATTATTCTTTCAAAACAATAGTCAACTTTGGAAGGTTTTTTATTGTTTCCATGATTTACTATCCCTTGGTTGATTTTGAATAATCAATTGAAAAATCATTTTTCAATTGATTATTCCTATATATATAAGAAGAGTCTTGCTCAACGTCCTCGGTATTCAGACATAAGTATCTTGCATAAGTTGTGAATGCCCAATTACAATAATAAAAGCAAGGTAGCTAATAATTTCGGTCTAATAATATCAAGTGATCATTCCTTTGAAATTTAAATTAAAATTTATTTAGGGATTTGAAAAAAAAAACTTAATAAAAATAAATAAAAATATATAATGTAACTAGATTTTTAGAAATTTTGAGTAAATCTTAGTGATGTTATTTTTTATTTTTTACTTTCATGGTCATGGTTTTGAGGGAGCCCCTCCAATTCCTCCTCTGTCAGGGAAATGTAGGCCTTTGTAAATTTGGTCAATCTCTTGCAGACAATATTTCTCCATGAAATTGGCTTCAACTAGATTAATAAAGAAAGAAGACTTCACCCTTAATGTCAAGCTCCCTCTCATTGTGTCTCATCTTAAACTAATTCCCCTTGTTAAAAGGGCCTCGATTGGACAATTCATTAGGCTTTGGCCTTCTCCCAGAGCTATGGATTATTGGGTACAAAATAACTTGATGACCCTCCATAAAACCAAGTTCTCTTATGTTTTCTTGAGAGAGGATTTTGCACCTTTCTATTTCAATTCAAGTGGGACAAAAATTTAATCTTCAAAATGATTTGAATTTCATGGCCCCCAAAGCATGTATATAAATCATTCGTCTCTATACTTCGATCTAGAAGTGGATGTGCCCTTGACAATCCCAATGTGGGTTCACCTTTATCATCCACCTCTACATTGTTGCAATGATGAATCATTGAAGGCTATTGGCAACATATTGGGTAAAACTATTGGAAAAAATATATCCAAAATATGAAATGTTTGATTATGCTCAAATATGTGTTAAGGTATATCTCATGAAAGGATTGTTAGAAGCTATTAAGCTAACCCGAGATGATTGGTCCCATATATAACTCTTAGATTATGAGAAAATTCATTTCAAATGTAAGATCTATCACATATATGGTCACTTCGCTAAGGACAAAAAAATCTAATAGCCCCCCCACCCCCCCACAATGCCTTCTAGTTTAGGNAGGAAAATAATATACAAGGTTAGAAAGCTAGGAAGTTGAATGGGAAAAAGAAAGAATCAACAACCTTCTATAAATTCAGTTCAAAAGGCCATTATGAATTCACCTTAGCATCCCCTGATGAACTTGGCTCATAAAAAAGGTAAATCCCCCCTCACCTCTAATAAATTTACAATCATAATCTCTTCTTTGACCCCCGAAGAATCGATCCCTCTTATTACTCCTCCTCCAATGGATAAATTCCCCTCATCCAATCCTCCGATCCCTTCTATTATCACCTATTTTTGAACGGGGGATGTTTTCCTTTGGAGTTGGCCATTCGGTGACCAAATGTGAAAGGAGTGGGCTTAAAAAACCCACCATTGTTCTTCATCCAAAGTTAGGGCGTGATTGTGCAAAGGCGCGCACACGCCTGGTCGACGGAAATCCATCAAGCACAGGATTAGTCTCGGCCGTCGGATCCATCAAACAAATCAGATCGGTGGTTCGCGGGTATTTGGGATTTGAAAGTTGCTCGAAGTTTAGTGCCAGGGCAAAGGCCCGAGATTAATGGACTAGCAAAGTTTTAGTCCGGACCGTTCGATCAGCTTTTCGCAATTTCACGAGTCGGGAAAGTAAGAGGACAGAGTTATGAGGACTCGCGAAACCTAAACTCGCGAAATGATCTGGGTCGTCCGAATAGAGGAGCAAGTGGCAACAGATTAGCGAAATTGCGATTTCGCATTTCGAAGGTTTCAACATGGAACAAGGTGCGAACTTCCGAAACGCGAAATCACGAAGCACTCAAATAGTTAGGCCCATGGTCACAGCCCGAGGTCATATCAAAGTGGGTCCAAGGGGAAAGCGTCTATTGCGAGGAGCCTCGGCCATCAGATGCATATCAGATCTGACCGTCGATTGGGGCAGGGCCATTTTGCATATCGGGTATCGGGATATTGTGGTCATGCGAGGTGAAAACCCCCAAAACGCGAAATCCTGAAATATCATATGGGATAAGTGTTGGGTCATGGCTCGGGGTTGCATGCAGGTAAAGAAGTGGAGTTCACGTGAATTGTGCTAAAGGCTGAAACGCCAATGTTGGCTGCTAAAAGAGGTCATTGCATTTTCCAAGCGCCAAGTCGACTTGGCCTCATTCGGATCCTGATGAAGCAATTAATGAAAGCAGGGGGGAGGTGTTTGAAACCTCGCCTCACCCGATAAATAAAAAGCATGGAGGAACCGACCATAAAAAATAGAGTTGTCAACCCGTGGTACCCTTGCAAATGGTTTTTCCTGCAAGCCCATACTGATCTGAGTTTGTGTCTTACAAAGAAATACCTGCACAGTCTGACTAAGAAGATGGCGCACCATGGAAGCCCAAGCACGCCTCTACTGTTGTTTACAAAAAATTTGAGTATATGTATGGAGTTCTGTTATTTTGTAAAGGTTGGTCAATGGTAGAGCAAAGCTCTCGATTTGTAAAGTTTTAATGAACACTCTAGTTCTCTGGTCATGCTTTGTTGTCTGAGATTTCTTGTTTAATGACAGTCAGCTTTCTTGCTCCCTCTTGTTTTCCTCTGATACTGAAAGAGTTCATGGTTGACTGATTCACTTGAATTATTGTGACTGCATTATGATGAAAGTTTGATCAAAGTGTTGTTATAATTTCTTTTAGCTCCTTTAAAATTTGAATTCAAGAAGACCTTGTGTTTAAGTTTTTCTTCCGTAGGCTGCTGGAAATCCTGATGTTCACGACATACCTCTACATTCTTCGCTGAAGTCTTCCTCCTCCTCACCTTTACTACAACCTATTGACTGAAGTTAAACCATACCTCACCTTCATGTGCATATCAGTCCAGTTTTTTGAGTTAAGACGATATTTTCTTGAGATTGCACCCTTTTGACCCTTTTGTAACCAACCTGTGACATAAAATTATGATGGGTACTGGGCTAACCTTCGACGCAATCCAGAGGTGACTTCTGGTGCTAACATTTATGGTGCTATTGTCAGGGATGAATTGAAGATTTTCCCTGGGTAGAACGACAACGAACTTCTGATTCTGAAGGTGCATCATAAATCAGAACCTTTGAAGATTGCAACTGTGCACCTAGCGACTCCATTGAGGTGACTCCATTGTTTTAGTGTGGCTTCCTCTGGCTACATCTACAACCCCCTGGGAGAACACAACGATTATATCTGGTCTTTGATGGTGAACAAAGACCAGGCACACTCTGATTGCATATATTTCACCTGGCGACTCCATGGTTAAAGAATCAACTGGTGACTCCACTGGTTCGAAATGGAAAAAATCCTAGCTTAGAGGTTTGCTCCTTTTATTTTTTATGTTGTTCCTGGTTTTCCTAATGTTGTCCCTACTGTGGATGAATGGGTTGATTTGTTGCCCATAATTAGAGAGCGTAAAGAGGACAACCCTGCTCATCATCTCCATGAGTTTCATGAACTCATGCATCAGTGGGAGATACATCATGAAGATGTATTAATGAAGATGTTCATGTTCTCATTAGCAGGGGATGCTCGTGAGTGGTGTCATTCCTTACCTCCTGCTAGCATTCCCTCCGTGAGAGAATTTCATGCAATTTTCAATAGTCATTGTCAAAGGTATTATCCCTCTGAGTTAATCTATCATAATTGTTGTGAGGAATGTGAAGACAATGATCAAGATATGGCTATGCCTAATGAGGACCATAAAGAGGAAGGAGATGCTTTGGGTGAGCTGATGGGGCTAGTAAAATCTCTCTTTGTTGAGATAGAAAGGCCCAAATCTGAAGAAGACGAAGAGGATTTTCCAGTCCCTAAAGAGGATGTTCTTAACAACCCTACTGATGATGATAGCATTGAAGATTTCGTCATTGTAGAGGCCTTGCATAATTCTCCCGACGTGCCTGTTGTCCCAAGATTTGACGATTATTCAGATGAGGAGCAGTAGAGCTCCACATCACAGTTTGCTAACCAGAGCAGCATCCAGCCTATATACGACAACTACGAATCAGATTCTGAGCTGGATATGCAGGATCTCCAACAACAGACTGCAAAGTCGTATCCTCTGTTCATTAATGAAGAATATTACGAGGAAATCAACCATCGTGAGCAGCATGAATAAGAGAATAACTTTCCCACGGGTCCTGTTTATGAGGATTATGAATATGACCTTTGGGAGAGCCAAGAAGAGGAACCAGAGAAGAAGCAGAAGGACCAGTTTATCTCCTTCTTAGAGCCTGTCAGTGAGCAACCGTCACCTGAGATCATTCAGCCTGCATCAAATTCTCATCCACCTATGCCTACCAGAGATATTCATCCATGTGTGAGCAGCTGTGTGACAGAGAAGGTTGCCTGTTACAAAGTTTCTGGAGTTTGCCCCTGGTCCTATGAGCATGTGAAGGAATACTTGGAGTTGTATTTTCTTCATGTTTTGAAGCCGCCTAGTTTCATCCTAACCTTAGCATTAGGATGAAAGCTGAAGAATGTAACTGTTCTGCTGTCACGGTTGCATTATTTGTCATCAATCATCAACAAAATGAAGGAGCTTCCAATTAGGAAGTTACTTGAATGGCTATGGTGGAAGTTTGCATTCACCTAGCATCGAGTAAAAAATTATTAGTTTAGGACTGTACATAAATAATCTCCTCGGAGCATGTGTGTTTATTTTTGGTTTTACTTATAGGCTTTATTTCCTCAGCAGGGTTTTTGAGCTTGACTCCACATCCCAATAGAATTCGACTGGAACTGCAAAAGGAGATCTTAGAGCCTCGCAGGGAGGAATCTATCCCCCATGGAGCCTAATGTTATCACCTATTTTTGAAGGGGGATGTTTTCCTTTGGAGTTGTCCATTGGGTGACCAAATGCCAAAGGATTGGGCTTAAAAAACCCACCATTGTTCTTCATCCAAAGTTAGGGCGTGATTGTGCAAAGGCATGCACACGCCTGGTCGACGAAAATCCATCAAGCACAGGCTCAGTCTCGGCCATCAGATCCATCAGAAAAATCATATCGGCGGTTCACGGGTACTCAGGATCTGAAAGTTGCTCGAAGTTTAGTGCCAGGGCAAAGGCCCGAGATCAATGGACTAGCAAAGTTTTAGTCTAGACCGTTGGATCAGCTTTTCGCGATTTCACGAGTCGGGAAAGTAAGAGGACAGAATTATGAGGACTCGCGAAACCCAAACTCACGAAATGATCTAGGTCGTCTGAATAGAGGAGCACGTGGCAGCAGATTCTAAGAGAAATCGCGATTTCGAGTTTCAGAGGTTTCAGCATGGAGCAAGGCGCGAACTACCGAAACGCGAAATCGTGAAGCGCTCAAATAGTTGGGCCCATGGTCGCAACCCGAGGTCATATCAAAGTGGGTCCAGGGGGAAAGCGCCCATCACGAGAAGCCTCAGTCGTCGAATGCATAACAAATCCGACCGTCGATCAGGGCTGGGCCATTTCGCATATCAGGTATCGGGAGATTGTGGTCATGCGAGGTGAAAACCCTTGAAAAGAGAAATATTGAAATATCATATGGGATAAGTGATGGGTCATGGCCCGAGGTCGCATGCAGGTAAAGGAGCCGAGTTCACGTGAATTGCGCTAAAGGATGAAACGCCAATGTTGGCTGCTAAAAGAGGTCACTGCATTTTCCAGGTGCCAAGTCGACTCAGCCTCGTTCGGATCCTGATGAAGCAGTTAATGAAAGCGGGGGGAAGGTGGTTGAAACCTCACCTCATCCCATAAATAAAAATCAAGGAGGAGCTGACCATGGAAAATAGAGCTGTCAGCTCATGGTACCCCTGCAAATGGTTTTTCCTGCAAGCCCATACTGATCTGAGTTTGCGTCTGACAAAGAAATACCTGTACAGTCTGACTGAGAAGACAACGCACCATGGAAGTCCAAGCACACCTCTGTTGTTGTTTACGAATTTTTTTGAGTATATGTATGGAGTTATGTTATTTTGTAAAGGTTGGTCGATGGTAGAGCAAAGCTCTCGATTTGTAAAGTTTTAATGAACACTCTGGTTCTCTGGTCATGCTTTGTAGTCTTAGATTTCTTGTTTAATGACAGTCAGATTTCTTGCTCCATCTTGTTTTCCTCTGATACTAGAAGAGTTCATGGTTGACTGATTCACTTGAATTATTGTGACTGCATTATGATGAAATTTTTATCAAAGTGTTGTTATAATTTCTTTCAGCTCTTTTAAAATTGGAATTCAAGAAGACTTTGTGTTTAAGTTTTTCTTCCTTAGGCTGCTGGAAAGCCTGATGTTCATGACATACCTCTACATTCTTCATTGAAGTCTTCATCCTACTCACCTTTACTACAACCTACTGACTGAAGTTAAACCAGACCTCACCTTCGTGTGCATATCAATCCATTTTTCTGAGTTAAGACGATATTTTCTTGAGATTGCACCCTTTTGACCCTTTTGTAACGAACCCGTGACATAAAATACTGATGGGTATCAGGCTTACCTCTGCCACAATCCAGGGGTGACTTCTAGTGCTAATACGTTCTACTACCAACCATATTCCCTAGCCTTTAATTGAAATCCTTCATGTAATATGCAAAATGAACAACCCCTCCTCGTTCTCCATTCATCCTTTCTCGAGAAGAATCTTCCCCCTCCCCTCCTCTCCTGACTTGAGATAGGCCTCCTTGAAGACTTAATCTCGAAAAAAGTCCCACCATATAGCATATGATCAAGAAGGTGATGATGGTCGATCTCAAGATAAACTTGGTAGAGAAACCAATAAAGAGAAACGTGATGAAGTTGCAAATTGAGACAAATTTCTAAGAGCATGATCGACATTGCAGATTGCATTGGGAAATAACACCAAATCTTCACAAATCGAGAAATGAAGCTATTATCATGTAATTGCAAAGGTCACAAAACATGTTCTTAGTTTTGTCAAGAATTTCCAGAAAGTTGTTAGACTTAATCCTGTCATCGTTCACCATCGTCTTGACAAAAAAATTGTTGGAGATATGGTTTGGTCAATGGGAAGATGGGGCACAAATGAATGTGGAAGAAACAATGGGACCAAGATCTGAAATGTTCACTCATGTATTTTGTCTCTCAAGTAACAGATGGATAGAAAATGTGTGCGTGTCTTTGTCAATCCAAAGGACTAACACTGACAGGTTGCGTGAGAATAAAGAGAGACACATGAGAGTGAGGAGAGGCTTGAATGATGGAATAATTTCTAGAGGCACAGAGAAACGTTTATGTCAAAGGCATATCCAGAGAATAAATTATCGTGGTAGACTAATAGACAAAGGGGTGCACACTAGTAGGATGGCAGGAAAAGAGAGGGCATACACACTCAAATGCTATGGATAACTACCATTGTGAATCAAGCCCTAAAGACCAAGGTGCTCTGATATCAATGTTGGACACACGAATTAGAAATAAGCGCGAGGTGCCTTTTTTATTCATATGATACACGTATAAATGCAATTTGGATGACCTTTGAATTCATCTTCCAATATCTCTTGGACTTGTAATGACTAGTCATATATTGTGACGTTTCATATTCTTTCTCCAAGTAACCCTAACAGATTATATTTCCAACAAATAACAATAATAATAACAAATAATATATATGTAAATGTTATAAAAACATGACAAATTATATATGTGTCATCCCTTAGAATTAATTAAATTTAAACAAAACCATTATAAACAACGAAATAGAAAACGGATAATTTAAGTGCTACCATTAAATTAAAAAATGGAAATAATACCATACTTATATTATTTGTTAATAAATAAGACCCACAAATAGAGGCACAAACAACTAGTTCCATAAAAAGCCCAAAATGGGAGACACTAAGAAAAAATGCAAAAATGCTACAACTCTTCAACATTTAATGTTGCGGGAAACTCACCAATACTTTCCCACTTCGTGGATGGTATGGGTGCTAAACCGCAGCTCCAAAGACACCAGGCTCGAACTAGTGACCTCTCCTCGTACCGAAAAAGTGTATGCACTTCTCACCAACTCTACTATCCAATGAAACTTAAAAATAAATAAAAAATAAAATAGTACGAAAAGCCACATGATACATAAAACATAAACCCATTGAGAAATCAAAATTTCATTAATAGAAAATCATAAAGTTTGGTGAGAGAAAATGCCTCAAGTAGTGTGTTAAAATTTTTTAGAGCCATTTCAAATATTATCTATTACTTTAATACATGGAATTCAAATATTATGTATTACTTTAATACATGTTATTTATATTGCATTAGAGATTATCATCTTCATTTGATATGACAATAATGTAACTTGTATCCATGTAATAATTAATTTGGACAAATAATTCATTTATATACTTAAATATTGATGCTATACAATATATAATAAAGTTAATTCTTATTTTTAATATAGTTTTATTAAAATTATCATTAAAAATCTAATAAAATTATAAGTTAGTCATTAAATAGGGTGTTGGTTATACGTTTTATTTTTGGATTTTTTTGGTAGGAATTGATCGGAATTCACCATGTAAATTTGGACAAAATCTCTGTTTTCTATTGTTTAAATTGCTTTTCTGAATAAATAAATAGATTCATTGTGCTAAAAAAACCCCTAAAACACTCATATTATACAAACTTAATCACTTAAATCTGCAGATCCAACCATTCATCACCAAAGTTTGAACAAAATCAAAAAGAAAAAATAAAAACCCCATAAATAAAACTTTTAGACTACTACATTAAATATTAACCAATAAAACAACAAATTACTTATTAAAAATCACAAATCAAAATTAGATTGCACTCACACTTTTATGATAACAAAACAGCTTTTTAATATATAAAACCATTGAGCACCCATATCAATCATTTCAAACATTAATTATTGCAAAATGCTTACGTGAGAACCTCCAAAAGCAAGTTATATTCAATCATGTGGAAGTATTCCACGTCTTCACTTTTATGAAAAACTCTTTTAAGTCATTATGTGAATGATTATGGTTGAATTTTAATTAAAGTGTTTTGATTTTTAAATTTAAAAATATATAGAAAATTAAGATCATTTTTAAAATAAAGTGAATGATTATGTTTTAATTTTAATAAAAGCTAAGTGGTTAAAAAAATTTCAGAATATTTTAGGAAGTTAGTTTTCATATATATATATATATATATAGGGTATGTATATTTCTGTAGATTTTATTAGTCAAATGGCTGGGCGGAAGAAGTTCCTTCTCCCACAAACAAGGAAGTCTCATACACCAAATTGGTGTGGCTTAACCGTGACCTCGAAAATAGATTATTATTATTATATATATATATATATATATATATATATATAAAATTAAAGTGAAATCTTATTTAAATTATGAGGGTGGAGTGGGGTAAAGTAATATGAAAAACTAATATAAAATAAGACTGTGTATGTTTTTATAGCTTGTTATCATTATTGTAGAGTTTTTTGAAAATAAAATGTGTAAATATTTTTGAAACCTCTTTATAATAAGAGAATTAAATGATAAGAAAAGAGTGCCCTAAAGAGTAGATATAAAGGGTAAGAACCATAAATATCAGTTGGAAAAAATGAACCATTGTGAGTAATTTTTTTTAATTAAAAATAAAATTAATTTAATAATCAATGGATAGCCAATGGTACTGCTATAATGAAACACTTGTTGACTAAGAGAGGAAAGGATTAAAATGGTGAGGGAACAAGAGATTATGGGAAAAGTTAAGGAGAAATTAAACTATAAGACATTAAATGAGCATTGGAATAACCAAAACAATGATAAAGAGGATATAATGAAAATCAAATAATAAATACATAAAAATAAAGAAAAATGAAAAAAAGAAATAATAAGGAGAAAATATAAATCTAGTTT
>ML779351.1:180521-260343 GCA_009831015.1 Picea engelmannii
TATATATATATATATATATATATATATATATATATATATATATATATAACTCAGAAAATTAACCAAAAATAAAAAGTTTAAATCATCTACGTATTGAATAAGGGATTTCCATGATTAACTCATTTGTACCGACCTTCTATATTGAATCTATGCATATTATCTGCCCCACCACTATTCTCATAGTGGAGATAATATGAAAAACTAATACATAATATGTTTTGCATATTATTTTACCCTCACCCCACTCTCATATATTATCTCTCCCCACAGTTCATATATTATCTTTGCCCACTCTCATAAGCATATTTCACAAAATTTAACATTACAATGTGAAAAGTTTCCTTTTTCTCTCTAATATGTAAAATAATAATTTATTTATAATATATTAATAATAGTTTAGATTTGTTTAGAGTTTAAATTTACTCAATAAAGTGATGTAGATTTTTTAATATTTTTGTTATTTTTTCAATTGTATTTTACATTGTTTAGATGGTTTTTTTGAATGCATAAATAGATTCAACACTCTCAAAAATCCCAAAAGCACATTAAATGTAATATCAATCACTGAAATCTGCAATTTTATAAATTTCTGACCTAATTTTGGGCAAAACTCAAAGAAAAAAAACTTAGAAAGTTTAAACTAAGTCTATATTATAATTAAATATTCTTCATAAAATTTTAAAATTCAATTGTAAAATTAGAAATTGTTTTAAAATTCAATTGTAAAATTAGAAATTGCAATCATTAAATTTAGAATTGTGGTTTAGAGTTTAAGTTTACTCAATAAAGTGATGTAGATTTTTAATATTTTTATTATTTTTTTAATTGTATTTTACATTGTTTAGACGAAGTTTTTGAATGCATAAATAGATTCAACACTCTCAAAAACCTCAAAAACACCCATAAAATGTAATATCAATCACTGAAATCTACAATTTTATAAATATCTGATGAAATTTTGAACAAAACTCGTAAGAAATAGTGATAAAAAAACATTTTTTTATTTTATTTAAACTAATAATATATATATATAACCAAATAATCCATAATGCATTTAGTATCTAGAGATTGGTCCCATACTAACTTCCATTTCAAGACACGGGTGGTCAAATAATTGAAAATGTTGAATACCGTACCTTCGGGTTGATTAATGGAACCCGTGATACAAGCGGCCAAAATATATACACTGTTGACGTGCATGACTTTTATGGAGACCATACTTCCAATACTTTCACGTGGTGGCTATCGGCATCTGTATATACAAACCCTAAGCTTATTCATATCCATTCCAAAATATGTTTTACCATTCATTTTTTAATATCTCCTGTACTGTCACAGGAATAGTGTGAACGCATCATATTCCCCTGTCAAAATGTAATAAAATGACAAGAAGCGAAACGAAACAACAAAATTATAAACGCTCTGATTATAATTTCATTAATTTTATGGAAACTGCAAACTTCCAAAATAAAAAATAATTTAAAGACCGCCTCAACATCAAAAACCCTAAGATAACGAAAAGCTATGCTGTCCACATTTGGGCTTCCAAACTGGCACGCATTATATATAAAAAACATATATATCAGTCAATTTGTTCGAAAGCGATTTTACTTTCTTGAGCCTTCCACCCCCAGTTTCGCTCTGCAATATGAAATTATTTGGTGCCCCACTATACCCCACCCAGGTGACAGAACTGAACTGAAATAGATTTTGGTGCTGTTGTAATATCCCTGCACATAATTACGTTCATTATATTGCAGATTCTGAAGGCACTGCTATTTGCAGCGGTGAAGAATCTTTTTTTTTCACAGAAACTGGGTAAAATATATATTAAAAAGCCGCGAGGAAATGCAGGCAGAGAGTAAAGTCGTGGTTATAAAAATTGCAGAGATCAAAATGCTCCCACCTGTGTTCTCCAAGAAGGAAATGGAGAACATGGGAGGCACTAACTAGAACACTAAAGTATGTTTGTGTATAGATGGTAAACATCTTGCAGAGAGTACCTAATAAAAGCACAAAAAAACATTGTATATAATTACATTTTGTTCTGGTCCGGTGCAGTGTGGTCTGCCTCTGTTGGAGGCCGCAGGTTGAGATCCAATTGAAGGCGCGGTCCTGGAGAGGAGGCCTCATCTAAGAGGGAAGTGTTCGTGACAGGTGACACTGGGCCGGACGCAAATTTGAGCTTCTCTATTTGCTGCCTGAGCACTTCACATTCGTCCCTGTTTAGCAGCTGCTTCTAGCTCCTATGCTGGACGGTAATCTCTGTGATTGAGAGAACTTGTGTGGAGAGGGCCCTGAGCTGTAATTGAAGTGTTTGGACAATGCTTACCAGCTCTTCATGCTCCTCCACTGAGACAGTTCTTGGTATTTTCCTATTCATCTTGGTTGTATTCCCTGCTTTCCCCCAATTGTAGAAACCAAACCACCAGTGCGCTTAAGAGGAGGAGTTTCTGCTCTGTTCTTCACAGGAATGTGCTTGCTTCCCCAATGAGTTGCTCTTGCTGTGATACTTTCATTCCTTTTCATTTGATTCACAGAACTTATCCATTTTCCCACATTTTGCCATACGTTCGAGCCATGATTGCTTCTGCTGCTAGGATCCTTCACCTCGCCTGGAATTAATGGCCTGTACATTTTGGACGTCACCCTGAGCCTAAACTCCTCGCTCCAGATTTCTCTCCCACGCCCAAGAGTTGTCCAAGGTACACCGAAGAGACTTCCCAAGCCCGGGGAGGGAAAGATAGGAGACTGAAGGTCGCGGACTGAGGAGGAGCGTGTGGCAAGAAGCCGAGATATACGAAAGAGGGGGTGTGTGGAGGGGACGAGTGTAGGGAGGGGGCGTGTCGAGGGGGAGGGGGGACAGGTGGAGGTGGCATCCATGTGTTGAGGTGTGAGAGGGGATGTGTGGGTATCTCACTAAGGTCATAAGGATGAGCTGTCCAAATTCTGACCGCCACTGTGGCCCAGTCGGTTTGCTGAGTGTACTGAGGAGCATTTTGTCGAGTGCTTAGTATCATGGGATTGGCATGTTGTGAGAAATTCCATTAACGACTAACGTGCCTTGCTCGAGATCAATTGCCTGGTTCGCTTGAGCATCTTCCAGGTGATTGTTTCTTCTAAGGACGTGAAAAAATTGGATATTGGGGAAGAGCTTGAGCATTGCCGCAATTCTTTGTAGGATGACTCTTAAGTGCAAATTTGGGGGGTGGGATCCGTTGCGAGCATACCCTATGATTATCTTGGAGTCCCTGATCACTGAAATAGAGTGTATGTTTCTGTTTTTGGCGAGATTAAGCCCTTGGTATAGAGCATAAGCTTCAGCTTGATTATTTGTGGCGATGCCTAGGTTCCAATGAAAGGATAACACTTGATTTCCTCGTGGACAGATGATCACCCCTCCCGCTCCTGCCACCCCACAGTGAAGAATCTATTAAACAATATTGTGATTCCTATATATTCTACCGAACTATAACATAATTATACCGTGTTAAATTGAAATAAATTATTTCATGATAAACTATTATACTTCAATTTCTTAACCCATAATTTATGAAATTGCTCAGTGTCTTCTCTTCTAACCTTTGATTGCCTTCGTTTATCATTGGTTTTCTCCTCCATCTTGTAATAATTGTATGGAGATAAGAATAAAGTAGAAAAAAATATTCATATATATGTTTATAAGATTTACATAAATTTACCTTTATAATTGTAATTTTGATGTCTTTTATTTTTAAGGATGTCTCTAACTTATATATATATTTTACAACTTTCTTTATGTTGAATTGAGTTTTTAACGATAATTCATCTTGAAAAATAATTTTTTTTTTGGTGTTTTAAAACTTCTTTAATATAAGTGCATATTTTTATGGACAAACTGCAAGTCATATAAGCTATTCAAATTTTCATCTTTGTGTTGAATTGAGCCTTCTTATTTGTATAGATAGGAAAATGTATTATCACATGCTCTTAGTTCTCGATTTCTTCTTGTTTTCAAAGAAGCATAGATGTTCTTCTCTATTTATACTTTTCTATACCTATGTTTCCACTACTAGATGATGACAACTTAGCCTGAATTGATAAAGTGAATGTTTTTTATGCATAAAGGATTTCTCATGGAGGTATTTAAATGTTAGATATGAAAGTAATCATTTGGTTGATTTCACATTGATAGAATCTCATTTACTCAAGAGGTTCTTGGGACTTCTCTATTACCCTTCCTTGTACCAAGTCTCAAATTGTCAATGGTTCATTTGACAAAAAAAATTCTTCAATTCTCCATTTTTTAATTAGGGTCAGTTATCATCATGGTACCAACCCTTATTTTGAGATGCGATCTTTTTTTGTCTTTGTAATTTGTTTGTATGCACATGCATTGTTTTGATTATATATGTAGTAAATTGGTAGAATACTTTTCTTTCTAAAGGTAACATACATGTTTTTGCTAACATCATAGAGTAATGAGTTTGTATGTTAACTCTTTGTTCCTCTAATAAGAATTTTTTTCAATCTTTCAACTTCCTTCCAAGATTATTTGAAGAGGTTTGGAAGTGAAATAAGACAACCATGCAAAATTACTATTTGCACTAATGTTTTGAATAGTAGCTTCCTCAATTTCCAACTCCATACCTAAATTGTTATGCATTTATTGGGGCATAATAGAGGTCCTTCATGCCCCCATATAAATCATTTCTTCACACAAGAGTTTTAATAATAAATCAATCAAATTCAATTCCCAAGTACTTGTAAGAAGGATCTACTTTCCATTTTTTTATCACAAAATGTGATGGTTATATCTTTATTGCAAGTGTCTATTATGTTGTGTACATAGGGAGGATATGCATTGCACTTAGGGCGGTACTGAGCGAGAATAATTAATGTAGTGTGGCAATACTCATGAAATAAGACTCATTAAGTAGTTGGTATGAACTCATTAGTTACTCTAATATGGCCATACTCATGGAATAAGGCCCACTAACTAGTTGGTATTAAGTCATTATTAATGTAATGCCACTACTATATTTGTGATCATTTTTCAACATGAAATCAATGTTAAAAGTGTCTAATACAGGCCAAGCATGACTATATGGAATATCTAATTGGCATCAAGGATGTGGTATCCACTATTCGACATTTATCTTGTTCATTAAATGATAATAACCCTACAATATTCACATTTTTTTAATTTGAGGTCCATTATTCATTGGTTAACCAACACTTTATTGATATATGATTGATGTTAGGCACATAGAAAGAGCATGGATATCTATAGTTTAAAATGATATAGAATTCTTAGATGTCACTTGACTGGCATTCCTATGGCATTCCATCGATGACTATTTAACATCAATCCAATGTAAAATAGATTATTGGAATATAATGTGGAAGGGTCCATACCATCCATGTGGCATGTTACATGTCAATGTTTTACTGACATGGCACCTACCACATGATAGCACAACAAGTTGTTTAAACATTAGTTAAACGATGTCAAGATGACATCGATGTTAAAGATTTAATAGGTATTCGACATATTATACATTGACAGAACATAAAAAAAATGGCTAGTAATGTCTAATACATGTAGAATAAGTGTCAAAAAACCATTTTTTTTTATTTTGACAAAAAAACATATTAAATGTTAGAAGAGAACCGAAGCTTGATCCATATTTCTGTAGTAGTTAAACAATGACTTGGGAATTAAGTGGAAAATGCCATACAAATTTTGGCATGTGCCAACAAAAATGTAAATGATTGCATATAAAAGGAGGTAGTCAAAATTTATGTGAAAAATACCTTTCATATGGAAGTATTGAGATGCCTTATCACATGAAAAACATAAGAATATACCCCAACAAGTGGGTATGTGTTTCTATAATCATAGAATGAAAAAACGGTTGTATTTCCATCAAGGAACAAATATTGACACAAAGATATAGCAACAAGGGGATTTTAGTCTAATGTTTTTATGGGTAATGTAACATCCCGCTCTGGCGCTCTGAGAAAACTTATTCTTTGAGGACACTTGCTCGCAAGTGATTCGGATTATTATGATATTAAAACATTTGTCTTTGATTATGATGTGTCATGGGTAGATGACATGTTGTTTTACTACATTGACATAGACAGGTGCTATTGACTTGGTTTTTCTGAGTGTGCAAGGTTTTGGACCTTGAGGATGCAGAGGCATCGATGGAACCCCTTGGACTCCAGATTGAGTCAGGGAGTGTGCTATTTGGGTTTGATTGATTTACTGTGATATTAATACATTTGATTAGATGATATGATGTGGACATGTTTCGACATGATTTGTTGATGATGCAGGCTGACGATAGCTTACCGACCAGACTCACATATGGAGTAAAGAGGTCACACATGACTACCAGAGAGGTTGAGGGAGAGGTGTGGACAACAGCCCTGCCACAGCCTACTAGCACTCCCACCGTGGCTCGAGTTGTAGGTTAACAATTACCTAGTTCGAGAGGACCCACGATGCCGTGAGAGAAGACTGCGACAGTCACTCACAATGATTCTAAGGGGTGCACAATAAGGCAGGGGCCTTATTCCTTAGAAGCCCTTAGTCTCCCATAAGTTCACCTGGCGGAGTGTTGACTCCAGGGGTTATTGATGTCTACCAATCAATCAAGAAGTGAGTGGCACCCTTGGAGCACGTGGCGCGTCCTGAAGGGCACGTCGCGCAAAAGAAACACAAGAGGCGAGTGGCACCCTTGGAGCACCTAGTGCATCCTGAAGGGCATGTTACACAAAGGAACAGATGAGGCGAGTGGCACCCTTGGAGCACCTAGTGCGTCCTGAAGAGCATGTCGCGTTGATGACGATAGAGGGAGGAACCTAGATGGCCCTAAGACAGACAACACATTAACAAATTTTAAAACAACTTCCCTAATTAAATGTTGCCCAGTTCAGAATCTAAGTTCTAAGTCTAAAACTTCTCTGGGGGTAAAATTTTGTCTAACCTTAAAAAAAATACCTTATAAAAGTAAAATAATAAAATTTAAATTAAAAACCACTTAAGTAATAGTTTTGGTCTTCATAAAAATTTTGGGGTAAAATGAAGAGAGTAAGAATTTAATTAAAATCAGTGGATATAAAATGTCAAGAAGAAATTAATTTATTTTAACTTTTGATAATTTCAAAAGGTACTAAATTAATAATAAAAGTAAAAAGAGGATAAAGTGCACAACTATCTTTTCTAGCTCAAATAAAAAAAGGGGATGAAGGGAATGTAAAAATTAAGAATTTAGGGAAAGGAGGTAACCTAAAGAGGGAAAGAGGGGAACTCATGGTAAAAAGCAAGAAACCAACTTAGGAAAGATTCGACATTTAAAGAAACTTCTAATTTTGAACTGATTTAGCAATTTCTTTTTAGGGAAAGATTTTAAAACCTGTAAGGGAATCTAGGGACACCTAGGAGTAAATTTAGGAGTAATTCTAGGTGGGTCAGGGAAATGAGACAATAAATAAATTAAAGAAAATAATTATTGGAGGAAAGTGGGGGATGGATAACACTTGTACGAAGGATAAATTTTAGAAGATTTTATTTAAAACTTAAATTAAATGAGATTTAGGGAAAGATTGGAAGTTGTAAAACTCTATAAAAGAGAGGAAGGAGGAGGAAGAAGGGGATTGGTTGTTAGCGTAATGTTACACTACCAGAATAGTGACTTGACTGATTTACTTGTGGGAGTTGGGATTTCCCATCTCGGAGATGAGTGGTAGCTTGGCCTTGCGAGGTGAGCTGGGAGCTAGACTTACCATCTGGATAGTGTGTGGCCCCTTTGCAGCTCGGGGGACTAAGGGGGAAGCAGAGTACCCCTAGAGTTGGCTGGGAGGTACCGGTGAGGTCTCGACGGTCGGCGGGCGGGAGTTGCATGGAACGCGCGAACGTCTCTCGAAGTGAGTGAATAGGCAATGGTATGCTTCTTCGTTGAATGGTAGAATGTTGTAAGTTTTATGATTGGGTCTGCATGTTGATTGTGTAGTAGATTGAATGTAAACCGTGATAGCTAAAATCTTAACTTCTGCATTCAGTAAATTAATGATGTAAAAGATCACTTCGGCGAATGTAAACTGTGATAGCTAAAATATTAACCTCTGCATTCAGTAAATTAATGATGTAAAAGATCACTTTGGCAAATGTAAACTATGATAGCTAAAATCTTAACATTTTGCATTCAGTAAATTAATGATGTAAAAGATCACTTCGGCGAATGTAAACTGTGATAGCTAAAATCTTAACATTTTGCATTTAGCAAATTAATGATGTAAAAGATCACTTCGGCAAATGTAAACTGTGATAGCTAAAATCTTAACCTCTGCATTCAGTAAATTAATGATGTAAAAGATCACTTCAGCGAATGTAAACTGTGATAGCTAAAATCTTAACATTCTGCATTCAATAAACTAATGATGTAAAAGATCACTTCGACGAATGTAAACATGCGATAGCTAAAATTTTAACTTCTGCATTCAGTGAATTAATGATGTAAAAGATTGTTATAATCTTGACTTCTACATGTCGAGGTTCACCTTATTCAGAAATCTATATCCATACAGTCCTCAAAGATATCGTCGTCGTGACTGTAAGAAACTGATCTACAAACTGTGTCCTTATAATGGCCTTCATTGCATTCTTCAACCATCAGAATCGAGTCTGATGGGTTTCAATCCTTCATCGTTAAGGAAGGTAGATGCCAATGATCCCATTAAAGAGATTGAAAGTCTATGTCTGGGTATTCCAGAGCTAGCTTGTACAAAAATAGAATTGATCATGGATGTTTGGAATCATACGAGGTAACAGAAGGAATGTATATTCAATAATGCATGATTTCTTTCGCTTTGGACTTGTGTTGATACCATGACATTGCCAAGGAATATGCATTTCCTAGTATAAATTAATTCAAAGATTTCTTTTTTTTCTGTGCTTTACTGATTTTATTATTATTATTAATTTTAAGAGTTTTTATCTTTGTTGGTTTGGTTTTAATGGGAAGAATGTAGAAAAGTCTTAATATATGAAACACTGCATGGATAACAATGTGCATTGGCCGCATCAATATAAAGGAAAAAGACTATGCGAGCTTGATTTTAACATAAAAGTAAAAGATAAATTATCTTGTAAATTCTCTAGGATGAGTAATATTAATAAGTCAAGCAACTTAAGTGTGGCATTTTTTCTTTACATCCATGAAGCACACCTTGCAAACCTTCGGCTCAACCTTGAACTAATAGGGATTCCTCCCAAAATTTGAGGTGGCATAGATTTGCTCATAACTTATCTGAAACTTTTACGCTCAGCCATTGCCATTCCAGGAAATTGTGAGAGTTGATCCTTCGATGAATTATTTTTCCAATCGATCTTTGGATGTGATAATGCTCTGGACTCTACTCCTTACTCTCTGTTACTGCCCAAAACAGAAACATGAATTGCCTAAGGTATGACAACATATGTTGTGTAACGAATACAATTTTCGTCAGTTTTAATGCATATGATTTTGCTGTGTAAGAGTACAAATTTTGCATGTTTTAATGCATACGATTTTTGTTGTGTAAGAGTACAAATTTCGCCGGATTTAATGCATATTATTTTTTCCTGTGTAAAGAATACAGTTGGTTGTTTAAAGATAACATTTTTGCTATTTAAGGTTACGCTTTTACTGTTAGAAAGTTTCTTTCATGTCAGCGAATCCACTGGGCCAAGGTTTGGCACTGGCAACAACTCCATCCTTACCCGTAACTTCAGTAACACCCCTGTTTTTTTCTTATTGGCAGAATAATTAAGCAACAGTTGAATAACAACAATTATTTAAAATAGTTATTGAGCTGGCAGTGAGGTAAGGACAACGAGATAGGATTGGGAAGACAATTTATTTTTAGACAACATATCATATTTTACGCCCTTCGCCTTAAATTCTTCGTTATCCATCTTTATTGTTAGACCTGTCATTGGACCGCGAGTTTAGTACTCAGCGTGTTTACATTAATGAGGCTATTATAGTTAGATAGTGCGCTGTAAACCAATAGCGTTTTTATGGTTTGAAAATTAACGTTCTATGGATAATGGTAGCAATGCTAAAAATATTCGTTGAAATTGTTAAATTTAGATTGGTTATATTAATTAAATTATGATTTTAAAATTGCCGGAATAGATTGTAAGTTTGTTAATTTAAGTTGTGGACTTTCGATTAAACTAGACTTGAATTTAAGAGTGTAATACTGTTATTTAGAATTTAAGGATTAGCCAATTTATAAGGTCAGACTTACTTAAGTGATGGTCCTTTATGGCTAAGGCAGATGGTACCTTGATGGCATTTTATCATTTAGAATTTATCATGATTGAATTGTAATAAGAGTAAATTGGATTGGACATAGATGGCATTTTGCTTTAGACGTGCCTCGATAGAATGTTACTCCATGTTTAATGAGAAGGGTAATTTTTACTAGTGTAGTCTGGGTGATGGGTTGGGTTGTTGAATAAAGTCGTTTTTGTTTTTTTTACTTGCTTGCGCTTCTCGTGAGGGTGTTTTTTTTTTTTTTAAGTAATGCTTGTACTTGGCTATATAAACTTTTAATGTGATTGGTCTTCTTGTGTCGGGCGGGATGTAGACACCTCCATGTTCCTTAGAACAGTCGCCAGCCCCGAGACCTTAAATGGTTAAAATCGATGGGAACCTGGGCTTGAGCGTTGCTTATGTGTCTTGGAGGTCCTAACCATTGCAGGGTAGGATGGGCGGGTAGTCAGTCTTATTATTTTGTCAGTTGTTTGTTGTTCATTGCTGGCAGATGTTGGTGTGCGTCTTAGACCCTTATGTTGATATCGCAGTTGCATGCGTCATGATTCGTCGTCATGTGGCAGTGCAAAGTATTATGTCTTGTCACCCTTGTACACACGCACACACAAAAAAAAAATTGCACTTGTTATAAGAGGTTGGTCATCGTTGACGAACGGGAGGTTCGTTACATATGGTATCAAAGTGGGCTCGACCTGCAACTTGGATCGCTATAGCTTTCGTTGACATGATTTGATTATATTGTTGCTGATCGAGTTGACTTGTGTGCGTGCAGGTAATCATGGTTAGAGGACACCGCAGAGGCAGAAGACGGGGTGCTAGAGGAGGAGGCGCGATGCCTCCAGTAACATCCACACCTGAGGGGTCTAAACCCCAGGGAGATGAGCAGGTTCTCGGACAAGAGAAGATAGCATTTGGTGATGTAGTTGGGATGATGAGATCTTTTCATCACATGTTTGAGGCACTGATAAACCGTTTGGACAGAGATGAGGCCAGGGTGCCGGCACCCACTGAGGTTCCGCCGTGCGCTCTGATCGGTATTGGTAGCATTCACTGCAAACTCGAGAAGGTCAAATTTCCTAAGTTCTTTGGTGCCCCGGATGGCATAGCCGCCGAGGCATGGTTGGAGAACATGGCGATGTTCTTCGCACTTCGCAATTATACCTCCAACATGAAGGTCCGCATGGTGGTCTTTCAACTGAAGGGGAGCGCTCTTCTATGGTGGAAGACGCTGTTACCGCAGCTGAACATGGCCGTTGAAGATGTGTCATGGGAACTGTTCTAGGAATGGTTTAGAGAGAGGTACCTTTTAGAGGAATTCATTGAGTGTCAACTCAATGAGTTCAACGCCCTACGACAGGGAGGTCATACGGTGCCCGAGTACGAGGCTCGTTTTATGGAGTTGCTCCGGTATGCTCCGCACCTTAACACTGAGAAACTTAAGGTCAACATGTTCGTGTTCAGCCTTAACGGAAACCTATGTCCAAAGGTTAGGATTTGATGCCCCAAACCTTGCACGATGCCGTCCAGAAGGCCCTCATAGCAGAGGAGGAGCTTATCAGTGGGGATCAGACCAGGACTCCAGCGAGATTAGCAGGGCAGGTTTCATCTAGAACACAACAGCACCAGACACCATCCAGACATATGCCAGGATACCGTGGCTTCCAGAGGGGATCCACCTTCACTACACGTCGGTGACCGCCACCTCAGCAGTGGACACCTTATCGGGGACCACAACATTAGCAGTAGTGTCACCTGCAGGAGCAACAGTTTAGGCCTGTTCAGCAGAACAGACCAGGGCTCCAGGCCGGTGGGCCATCATCTTCTACTTTGGGTACCAGGACTACTGGGCTGAAGAAGGGGTGTTGGACATGTGGGGATCCACACTACTAGCGCGATTGTCCTGTGGAGAGGACCAGAGTGTCCGGATTCGTCGGACCCACTACCGTGGGAGATATGGGCAAGGCCCATCGGATTCATGGAGCGGTGAATAACCGCCAGGCGGAGAACCAATGGACTATGCTCGAGACGACATGTACTGTCCCTGACCAGACCCTCAGTATTTTGATAGATCTCGACGCTACCGAGAGTTTCATTTCTGGTGCAGTGCTAAAAAGGATTAAGGTAGAGGTAGTCAAACAGGACGAGTTTAGCTTTGTAGATATGGCTTCGGGAGCCAAACAGAAGGTTGGAGGAAGGGTTATGGGCTGTGCCCTTAACCTGGGAGAGTTTGTCATGAGGGCCAACTTGTACATCATGATCTTAGGATCTTATGATGTCGTGATTGGTATGGATTGGTTGGAATCGCATGAGGCGATACTCAACTATAAGACAAAATGGTTGAGCTTGGTCGATGACGAGGGACAGAGACGTGTGATTGTAGGGCGGAACTAGGGAGTTTCCCTGAGGTTCATCTCTTCCTTACAACTACAGAAGAGTATGCACACGGGGTTGAAGCTTTATGCGATCCCTTCGTTAAACGAGAAGGGAGTAGCGGGAGGTCTGGAACACCTTCTGGTGGTGAGAGAGTTTGTAGATGTGTTTCCAGAGGAGTTACCTGGGATGCCGCCGGAGAGGGAATTGGAGTTTACCATAGACCTAAAATCGAGGATTGAACCAATAGCAAGAACGCGTTATCGGATGTCGACCCCGGAGTTACAAGAGTTGAAAATGCAACTAAAGGATTTGCTGGACCTGGGACTGATACATCCTAGTGTGTCACCGTGGGGTGCACCGGTTATTTTCATACGAAAGAAGGATAGATCGTGGAGGCTTTGCATCGACTACCGTCAATTGAACAAGGCCACGATCAAGAATCAATATCCCTTGCCAAGAATTGATGCTCTATTCAATCAAAAGAAGGGTGCGACGATGTTCTCCAAGATTGATTTGCGATCAGGGTATTTCCAGTTGTGGATCGAGGAGGATGACGTCCCTAAGACCGCCTTTAAGACATTACGATTCTACTATCTTACCGTTTGGATTGACAAACGTCCCAGGGGTATTTATGAGTTTGATGACTGGGGTGTTCCGCAAGTACTTGGACAAGTTCGTCCAAGTGTTCATTGATGATATTTTGATCTACTCTCGGACGACGGAGGAGCATGACGAGCACTTGTGCTTGGTACTACAATGTCTGCGAGAGCACAAATTGTATGGGAAGTTGTCCAAATGCTCATTTTTTCAATCGAGGATTCACTACTTAGGGCATGTCATTTCTGGCGAAGGCATCATCATGGATCCAGCTAAGGTCGAGGCTATTATGGAATGGCCTGCTCCGACGAATATTATGGAAGTGCATAGCTTTATGGGTTTAGCAGGATACTATCGACGGTTTGTCGAGGGATTTTCGAAGATAGCAAATCCGATCACGGAATTGCAAAAGGAAAACAAGAAGTTTGTTTGGACCGAGAAATGCACGGAAGCATTCTGGAGGCTTAAGGAGTTGTTGACAACAACACCGATACTAAAGGTCCCTGACATGGATGTGGACTTCTTGGTATGCACAGACGCATCCAAGGAAGGTTTAGGCAGAGTCTTGATGCAAGACGGACAAGTGATTGCTTACATTTCGAAGAAACTGAGAAGGCATGAGGAGAACTACATGACGCACGATTTGGAGTTATTAGCCATCGTATATGCCTTGAAGGTTTGGAGACACTACCTTGTTGGATGAAAATTTGAACTAAAGACTGACCATTGTGGACTACAACACATTTTTATGCAAAGTGACCTGAACGCGTGACAATGACGTTGGTCGGAATTGCTTAGCGAGTACGACTTCGAGATTACTTACATAAAAGGAATAATGAACAAAGTGGCGGATGCATTGAGTCGGAGACCACACATCTTTTCGGTGTTGCCTCTTCAGATGAATCTACGTGAAAAGATTCTAACTTTATAGCGTGACAATGACTGGTACAAAGAGGTCGAGGGTTTTATTGGACAAAACACAATGATGGTACCACGATTTGAGGGATTTTCATTTGATAACGATGGTTTATTGAGGTTTAAAAGTCAGATTTACGTACTTCCAAACGACGAGTTGAGGAAGCTGATCCTGAGCGAAGCTCATAGAGCAGTTTACATGGCTCACGCGAGAGTCACGAAGATGAGGGCAGACCTTAAACCCTTATTCTTCTGGAAGGGAATGAAGGCCGACATAGTCAAGTATGTGGCCAGATGTCTAGAATGTCAGCAGGTAAATGCTGAGCATAGACACCCAACAGGATTACTACAACCACATGCCATTCCGGAATCGAAATGGGAAGTTATTTTGATGGATTTTATTGTTGGATTGCCACTGACAGAAATGAGACATGACTCAATTTTCTTAGTAGTAGACACTCTCACGAAGAGTGCTCACTTTATTCCTATGCGTATGACGTATCAGGCACCTGACGTAGCTAGAGTTTTCATCAGTGAGATTGTGAGGCTGCATGGCGTGCCTAAGAGGATTATATTCGATCGAGGATCGATGTTTACTGGACGATTTTGGACGAGTTTCCAAGAGGCCTTGGGAACCCAACTTAACTTTAGTACTGCGTATCACCTGGAGACTGATGGGTAGACCAAACGAATGAACCAAACCTTGGAATACATGTTGTGCATGTAGGTGATGGACCAACAAAAGCGTTGGGAATAATTCTTTCCACTAGTAGAGTTCGCTTACAACAACAGTTACCAGAGCACCATTAAGATGGCGCCTTTCGAGTTTCTTTACAGGCGACCGTGTCAGACGCCTTTGAGTTGGGATCGACTTGAGGATAGGGTCCTGGTGGGACTAGAAGCGATCCAAGAAATGGAAGAGCAAATGCAAATAATAAGACAAAGGATTAAAGAAGCGCAGGATCAACAGAAGAGTTATGCCGATGCGCACCGAGTCGACCATAGTTACGAGGTCGACGATCGAGTCGTCTTGCAGGTTAAACTGCATAAGAGTTTGATTAATTTTGGGAAGGGAGCTAAACTCTCTCCTAGGTTCATGGGACCTTTTGAGATTGTGGAGAGAAAAGGGCCCGTGGCCTATCGACTAGCCTTGCCTGATTCCTTGAGACGTATGCATGATGTTTTTCATGTATCTGTTTTGAGACATTATATTAGTGATCCTACACATGTTATTGACATGAGTTCCTTGCAGGTATCGGACGAGGGAGCGCTCATGGCTGAGCCGGTCCGCATCTTAGATCATCGCATTTGACAGTTACGACGTCGAACGGTAGATCAGGTCAAGGTCCAGTGGGACAATTATAGTCTGCACTCGGCGACCTGGGAGGACGCATACGATATGTGCCAGCAGTTTCCATTTTTGTTTGATAGATAGACATATGATACTGTGATACACTTATTTCGGCATTTATACTGAGAAACTTCAGGACGAAGTTTAGACCAAGAAGGGGTGTGTATGTAACATCTCGCTTTGGCACTCTGAGAAAACTTATTCTTTAAGGACACTTGCTCGCAAGTGATCCGGATTATTATGATATTAAAACATTTGTCTTTGATTATGATGTGTCATGGGTAGATGACATGTTGTTTTACTACATTGACATAGACAGGTGCTATTGACTCGATTTTTCTGAGTGTGCAGGGTTTTGGATCTTGACGATGCAGAGGCATCGATGGAACCCCTTGGACTTCGGATTGAGTCAGGGAGTGTGCTATTTGGGTTTGATTGATTTACTGTGATATTAATACATTTGATTAGATGATATGATGTGGAAATGTTCCGACATGATTTGTTGATGATGCAGGCTAACGATAGCTTGCCGACCAGACTCACATATGGAGTAAAGGGGTCACACACGACTACCAGAGAGGTTGAGGGAGAGGTGTGGACAACATCCCTACCACAGACTACTAACACTCCCGCCGTGGCTCGAGCTGTAGGTTAACGATTACCTAGTTCGAGAGGACCCACGATGCCGTGAGGGCAGACCGCGACAGTCGCTCACGATGATTCTAAGGGGCACACAATAAGGCGAGGGCCTTATTCCTTAGAAGCCCTTAGTCTCCCACAAGTTCACCTGGCGGAGTGTTGACTCCAGCGGTTATTGATGTCTACCAATCAGTCAAGAAGCGAGTGGTACCCTTGGAGCATGTGGTGCGTCTTGAAGGGCACGTCGCACAAAAGAAACACAAGAGGCGAGTGGCACCCTTGGAGCACGTAGTGCATCCTGAAGGGCACGTTGTGCAAAGGAACAAATGAGGTGAGTGGCACCCTTGGAGCACCTAGTGCGTCTTGAAGGGCACGTCGCGTTGATGATGATAGAGGGAGGAACCTAGATGGCCCTAAGACAGACAACACATTAACAAATTTTAAAACAACTTCCCCTAATTAAATGTCGCCTAGTTCAAAATCTAAGTTCTAAGTCTAAAACTTCTCTAGGGGTAAAATTTTGTCTAACCTTAAGAAAACTACCTTATAAAAGTAAAATAATAAAATTTAAACTAAAAACCACTTAAGTAATAGTTTTGGTCTTCATAAAATTTTTGGGGTAAAATGAAGAGAGTAAGAATTTAATTAAAATCAGTGGATATAAAATGTCAAGAAGAAATTAATTTATTTTAACTTTTGATAATTTCAAAAGGTACTAAATTAATAATAAAAGTAAAAAGAGGATAAATTGCACAACTATCTTTTCTAGCTCAAATAAAAAAAGGGGATGAAGGAAATGTAAAAATTAGGAATTTAGGGAAAGGAGGTAACCTAAAGAGGGAAAGAGGGGAGCTCATGGTAAAAAAAAAGAAACCAACTTAGGAAAGATTCGACATTTAAAGAAACTTCTAATTTTGAACTGATTTAGCAATTTTTTTGTAGGGAAAGCTTTTAAAACCTGTAAGGGAATCTAGGGACACCTAGGAGTAAACTTAGGAGTAACTCTAGGTGGGTGAGGGAAATGAGACAATAAATAAATTAAAGAAAATAATTATTGGAGGAAAGTGGGGGATGGATGACACTTGTACGAAGGAGAAATTTTAGAAGATTTTATTTAAAACTTAAATTAAATGAGATTTAGGGAAATATTGGAAGTTGTAAAACTCTATAAAAGAGAGGAAGAAAGAGGAAGAAGGGGATTGGTTGTTAGCATAACGTTACGCTGTCGGAATAGTGACTTGACTGATTTACTTGTGGGAGTTGGGATTTCCTAGCTCAGAGAGGAGTGGTAGCTCGGCCTTGCGAGGTAAGCTGGGAGCTAGACTTATCATCTGGATAGTGTGTGGCCCCTTTGCGGCTCGGGGGGCTAAGGGGGAAGCAGAGTACCCCTAGCGTTGACTAGGAGGTACCGGTGAGGTCTCGACGGTCAGCGAGCGGGAGTTGCACGGAGCGCGCAGACGTCTCTCGAAGCGGGCGAACAGGAAACTGTATGCTTCTTCGTTGAATGGTAGAATGCTGTAAGTTTTATGATTGGGTCTACATGTTGATTGTGTAGTAGATTGAATGTAAATTGTGATAGCTAAAATCTTAACCTCTGCATTCAGTAAATTAATGATGTAAAATATCACTTCTGCGAATGTAAACTATGATAGCTAAAATCTTAACATTTTGCATTCAGTAAATTAATGATGTAAAAGATCACTTCGGCGAATGTAAACTGTGATAGCTAAAATCTTAACATTTTTCATTCAGTAAATTAATGATGTAAAAGATCACTTCGGCGAATGTAAACTGTGATAGCTAAAATCTTAACCTCTGCATTCAGTAAATTAATGATGTAAAATATCACTTCGGCAAATGTAAACTGTGATAGCTAAGATCTTAACATTCTGCATTCAATAAACTAATGATGTCAAGGATCACTTCGGCGAATGTAAACATGTGATAGCTAAAATTTTAACTTTTGCATTCAATGAATTAATGATGTAAAATATTTCTATAATCTTGACTTCTACATATCGAGGTTCACCTTATTCATAAATCTATATCCATACAGTCCTCAAAGATATCACCGTCGTGACTGTAAGAAACTGATCTACAAACTATGTCCTTATAATGGCCTTCATTGCAATCTTCAACTATGAGAATCGAGTATGATGGTTTCAATCCTTCATCATTAAGGAAGGTATATGCCAACGATCCCATTAAAGAGATTGAAAGTCTATGTCGGGGTATTCCAGAGCTAGCTTGTACAAAAATAGAATTGATCATGGATGTTTGGAATCGTACGAGGTAACAAAAGGAATTTATATTCAGTAATGCATGATTTCTTTCACTTTGGACTTGTGTTGATACCATGACATTGCCACGGAATATGAATTTCCCAGTATAAATTAATTCAAAGATTTATTTTTTTTCTGTGCTTTACTTATTTTATTATTATTAATAATTTTAAGAGTTTTTATCTTTGCTAGTTTGGTTTTAATGGGAAGAATGTAGAAAAGTCTTAATATATGAAACATTGCATGGATAACAATGTGCACTGGCCGCATTAATATAAAGGAAAAAGACTATGCAAGCTTGATTTTAACATAAAAGTAAAAGATAAATTATCTTGTAAATTCTATGGGATGAGTAATATTAATAAGTCAAACAACTTAAGTGTGGCATTTTTTCTTTACATCCATGAAGCACACCTTGCAAACCTTCGGCTCAACCTTGAAATGATAGGGATTCCTCCCAAAATTTGAGGTGGCAAGGATTTGCTCATAACTTATCTTAAACTTTTACGCTCAGCCATTGCCATTCCAGGAAATTGTGAGAGTTGATCCTTCGATGAATTATTTTTCCAATCGATCTCCCGATGTGATAATGCTCTGGACTCTACTCCTTACTCTCTATTACTGCCCAAAACAGAAACACGAATTGCCTAAGGGATGACAACGTATGCTGTGTAAAGAATACAATTTTCTCCAGTTTTAATGCATACGATTTTGCTGTGTAAGAGTACAAATTTTGCATGTTTTAATGCATATGATTTTTGCTGTGTAAGAGTACAAATTTCGCTGGATTTAATGCATACGATTTTTTCCTGTGTAAAGAATACAATTTTCTCCAGTTTTAATGCATACGATTTTGCTGTGTAAGAGTACAAATTTTGCATGTTTTAATGCATACGATTTTTGCTGTGTAAGAGTACAAATTTCGCTGGATTTAATGCATACTATTTTTGCCTGTGTAAAGAATACAATTGGCCATTTAAAGATGACATTTTTGTTGTTTAAGGTTACACTTTTTTCATTAGAAAGTTTCTTTCATGTCAGCGAATCCACCGGGCCAAGGTTTGGCACTGGTAGCAACTCCATCCTTACCCGTAACTTCAGTAACACCCCTATTTTTTTTTATTGGTAGAATAATTAAGAGACAGTTTAATAACAACAATTATTTAAAATAGTTATTGAGCTGGCAGTGAGGTAAGGACAGCGAGATAGGATTGGGAAGGCAATTTATTTTTAGACAGCATCTCATCTTTTACGCCCTTCACCTTAAATTCTTCGTTATCCATTTTTATTGTTAGACCTGTCATTGGACCGCGAGTTTAGTACTCAGCGTGTTTACATTAATGAGGCTATTACAGTTAGATAGCACGCTGTAAACCAATAGCATTTTTATGGTTTAAAAATTAACGTTCTATGGATAATGGTAGCAATGCTAAAAATATTCGTTGAAATTTTTAAATTTAGATTGGTTATATTAATTAAATTATGATTTTAAAATTGCTGGAATAGATTGTAAGTTTGTTATTTTAAGTTGTGGACTTTCGATTAAACTAGACTTGAATTTAAGAGTGCAATACTGTTATTTAGAATTTAAGGATTAGCCTATTTTGAAGGTCAGACTTACTTAAGTGATGGGCCTTTATGGCTAAGGAAGATGGTACCTTGATGGAATTTTATCATTTAGAATTTATCATGATTGAATTGTAATAAGAGTAAATTGGATTGGACATAGATGACATTTTGCTTTAGACGTGCCTCGATAGAATGTTACTCCATGTTTAATGAGAAGGGTAATCTTTACTAGTGTAGTCCGGGTGATGGGTTGGGTTGTTGAATAAAGTCGTTTTTGTTTTTTTTACTTGCTTGCACTTCCCGTGAGGGTGTTGTTGTTATTTTTAAGTAATGCTTGTACTTGGCTATATAAACTTTTAATGTGCTTGGTCTGCTTGTGTCGGGTGGGATGTAGACACCTCCATGTTCCTTAGAACAATCGCCAACCCCAAGACCTTAAATGGTTAAAATCGATGGGAACCTGGGCTTGAGCGTTGCTTATGTGTCTTGGAGGTCCTAACCATTGCAGGGTAGGACGGGCGGGTAGTCAGTCTTATTATTTTGTCGGTTGATTATTGTTCATTGCTGGCAGATGTTGGTGTGCGTCTTAGACCCTTATGTTGATATCACAGTTGCATGTGTCATTATTCATCGTCATGTGGCGACACAGAGTATAATTTCTTGTCACCCTTGTACACACGCACAAAAAAAAAAAAAATTGCACTTGTTATAAGAGGTTGGTCATCGTTGACGAACGGGTGGTTCGTTATAGGTAATATGCTCATGCCAGTGTATGGCAAGTTGGGAGTATAGTGAATCATTGCACACAATGTGTTTGAAATAATTCCTAAATAAAAGTTTGTGTCATGAATTACAATAAATGTTCGTTATTCCCATGAAGCCTTGAGATTCTTCAATGGAATTCATGAAAGTAATCATTCACCATGGTTAGTGGTTTACATATGTGTCTCAATTTATCGGTTATGGAAAATCATTAAGTAGATCAATGGATTTTCAATAAATGGATTTGAATCTTATGTTTTTTTTGGGCATTGCACTCTTTGAAATATATACCAAATGTGGGAGTGTTATCATTTCCTACAAATTATTTGAAACAATGCCTAATTAAGATGGTGTTTCATGGAATTCAATCATTTTTTTTACTTATTCCTAAAACATTCACTGCCATGAAGCATTGACATTATTTTTTGCAATGCAACTCAAAGGAATGAAATCCAAATCAATCACCATTGTTAGTTTTTTGTTGTGGTCTACCATCTACTGGTACTAGAATAAGGCAAGAAAAATGGTTTCCTTTAACACTATACAATAACACAGAAATAAACACGTTACATGTATCTTGGAAAATGTTTATTCATCCATTGTCCATAATACTTGTATTATTTCCCATGGATCCCTTTGAAAGCTTCCTTGTAATCATTTACATATAATAACACATTTAGTGAGAAGGAATTGTCCACATAGTTGAGATACAAGAAGGAGCACAAGCATGGGTTGATCATATGGTTCATTGTCCATGCAAAAAATGTGGATGTAGAATTATACACAAGCAACAAAAATATATGAATAACTGTGAGGATAATTTTCACATGGATGGAGGGAACTATTGTTATGAATTGGTATTGTTTATTAATCAATTTTTCTATTTGTTTAAATAGAAATTGTAGGGAAATATTGTTTTGATGTTTTTTCTAATTTGATTGAAAATAAATAAACTAGGGTCCCTATTACAATGCCGAACATCCCATTTATGGAAGATGAGAGTAGCATAAAAGAATAATTGTCAATAGGTGGTGAGTATGGAACTAAGATACATGAATCCATGAAGCTAAAATAATAGAGGATGCATACAACAAAATAAACAATGGATGTTTAAAATAAACCCTAACCACTACTTTATGGTTGATGATGATCAACGATAATAAATTGAAACACTTATTGAGAAGAAGGAATGAACACCCTTATTTATATGTGTAAGGGAACATACAATTATTCACTTAATTTTCATCCAAACTCATATTGTTGGACAACTTGAAGGGGGGCCATGGATGGCTAAACTTAAACTTCATGGAACTTCCATGTAATTAGAAAATCATTTTTATATTATTTATAATATTTATTAGTGTAGTTTTTTAATATGGGTAAAATATCTAGCACACTGATTAGTGAATCTTGTATAAGGTGTCGAAAAACAAATTTTTTTCATGATACATTAAGTTATCTCATTCAAATATTTAGGTGTCTTGGGCCTCGACTTCAAAAAGTTTTTAAGAGACATCCATCTTCATTTTCCATAATTTCTTCTTTATCCTTCCTATAGTTACACCATTATTGTGATATATTGCCTTATTTTACCTATATCTAATCATCTAAACTTCACAAGGCATAATAATGCTAAAAATATGAATTTTCCATCTATTGATAATTATTTAGAACATATGGGTTTGTTTCCTAACCTAGCTTTTGAGGATGTGGCAAGACTCAATGACCTTCATGTTTCTTGTGGCTTTCTAATGCAACACAACAATTGACTAGCTACCAGAATTTTGTAGGTGACAATTTCTAGAGGCCAACTTGCCATGTCATTTCCAAGCGGATGAAGATGAATCTTGAAATTCTAAAACATGCGTTTTATGCAAAGTGATCCCATTTAGGAAAATTGCAATTAGATTTCCCAGAGAATGTACAATTTGGGAGATACAACCATTTCTTCGAAATGTAATTTCCCATATTTTTATGTGCGGTCGGTTTTGATAAATAAATGTGTTCATGTAATCCTTCATTCATTGAGATGGTTGCAAACTGATTTGGAGAAAATGGGCATGTGAATCATGATCTATGCCTTAATATCATGGAGAGTTTCCTCTTGGATTCGAGAAAATCATCTAAAAAACCCTCAATGAATGCCTTGGTCAACTCGGGTATCTATAGGAAAATATATAACAACAAAAGTAAGGATTCAAACTACTCATCAAGTCAAGGAGGAAATTGATCAATCTTAGAATGACCCAACTAAAATAGGAGTTAGTTTATTGTGTCATCACACTTTAAGAGGGATTTGAGCTTAAGTGGTTACATTTTTTTTTTTGGATAAATGAATCAAAGATAGACTATGAGGGGGATCTGAATTTCACACAGGAAAAATTGAACATAAGAATGTAGTTGTTTTTTATTAATAGAAGTGACACAAATTTCTCCATTTTCTAGTCTTTCTGTGCATGTTCCAGGCTTGGAAGGCCCCCTTGCTCCGGTTCATGTTACATTTGTAAATATGTGTGCATATCTTTGTTTTCATTGTGCATCCTTCAACAATGAATAATTGTCTTTACTTTCTTTACTTTTTGTCATATATCTTTACATTGTTTCTATTTTTATATTGCAACAAGCATTCCTTTTTAATAAAATAGAATTTACTTTAAATCAAGTCTAATATTTCTTGTTAGTAAGGATTGGAGTGGTATGCAAAGTATTGCTACAATCCCTTTCAACCATAAGAGTTGAACAACGACACTACAACCTACACTTCTACCCAAGGAGACCCCAATGGATATTAATGAGCTAACTAGACTTGATACAATTCCTTTCCATTTGATTTACATGAGTAGTCTTTCTTTTTTATGCATGAATGTTAAGATTTTTTCTCAATCATTAAACTTCACAAGGGAAGGAAGTATTGTTGTGAGAGCCATATGATGCATGGGATCTCATAGAATTTCTTTCTACCTATGAATTTGTGGTAGCCTTATATTGAGAAGAATACTTATTTTTTTCCTTTGAAGTTGTTTTTCTAGTGCATGAATTAGAATAGATATTAGAAAAGGCTATGATCCTACATTTACTTTGCATGAATATCACAAGCTTATGCTCCCAAATTGATAATAAAATTTAGCAGAAATTAGACACCTAATTTGATTGATATTTTTTGGCTTCGTTGTCGAGGAGATGCTAAAGGGATTAGGGCATTGGTAGTTTAGTTCTTTCCTTTTCTGCATTTGATTTTTGTTGCGCCAAAATTTAGGAATTGGAGGAGAAGAAATGGTAAGACGAGAGGTAAGAACCTGCACATTCACTTTAGTGAGTTTCTCTAAGACCTCATCTTGTTGGACCAATGCGTTTCCTTTATGTAAGCATGTTTTTATTTATGTAAAGATTAATTCATGTTAAAAGATAACTCGGTGAAATCAACACCTTAATCGCGTGAGGAGTTCAAGTACTTGAAGTATTTTTGCATTTAATTTTATTTCATTTCTTCAATAGATTAAGTTTCAATTATTTTTAAATGTTTTAAAATCCCCCCATACACTAATCCATTCATGAGCATAACCTCTAGAAAAACTAGAAGAACCTAAGAATACTCAAGAATTTGTTGAGAAAGAGAGGATATGTTGCTACAAGTATTTTCTCAAATCCCTATCCAAAGTTCAGAGTCATTACTAGGGGTGAATTTTCACCTCATGAAGCAGTCAAAGAAAAAATTATCCATGAACAAATCCCACAAGAGAAGGACTTAGAAGTTTCTTCTAGTCCTTGTCAGAAAAAAGACAAAAGCAATGGTTCATGGACAATCTCTGATGAGGAGCAGATACTAGAGATAGAAATTGAAGAGTTTCTTGGATGCTTATCACTATACCCCTTGCGTACTTAGGAATATGATGATCAATTTTATGAAGAACTTCATGACATGATAGCTACATAAAATCAAGGAAACAAGGATTATATTGAATTTTGGTTTCAATCAATCAACAATCTACAAAATCACTCCATTTTTCAACATTTCTTAGCACTATCTCTACTAGAGCGATCAACCTCTCACATCCAGATAATCATCTAGGTACATTTTTCATATTTGGATATTAGTTTAACTGAGATCTTTTTATATGAATGGATGCATTGAAAGTATTACTACACTAGAAAGAGGTTTTTATTCTTTCAGTAGTGTAGGGTATCATAGAAAAATAAAATTAATAAAATAGTAAAGATAAAAATAAGTCCAATTATGAAAATTGGGTTACTAGCACAACTGGACATGAGTTTTTCTTGAAAACCAGACAACTAACAAGCAAAATTGTTAGTAAAGTTATGCATTTGGTTCAATATTGTGTTATGGTTCTTCAAAACCATTTTTTTTCTCATGTCAGATGATGTGGGATTCCTTAAGGCCCACCTTTTGACAAATCTCATCCCATCGACTCCAACACATCATCTGGGATTGACATTAGATATGTTTATAAGTACCTTGGGACTTGCATACATCAATGGAAAACTTACTCACTTTCAACAATGTGAATTCATCAAGGTATCTTGATTGAAATATCTTGCAGGTGACTCAACTACAACACATCCATTCATTCCTATCAGGATGTACTTAGGTACTTTGACACCCATTTTCATCACTGGTCAGTTGTCTCACATTGGTTAATGATTTACATTATTGATCGGTAATCCAATGAATTCTTTCTATGTTTGAATTCAAGTAAATCCATTCAGATAAATTTAAGTTTACCAATAGGGTTTATATGTGAAGATTATATGGTTTATGGTATCAACAACAACTAGCAACAATTTATTTTCTTGTTCTGAATTTTCTTGTAGCATGATCCAATATAAGACTGAAATTTAGTCTTACCCCAATTCTTCCAATGCAAACCAATTAATCTTTAAGTAGCAGTAGCAACATCAGTTCACAGTGACTTCAATATGTTGATTTGACATAGAAAATTCCATCTAGATCAGAATTGCTATCTACTCCGCCACACATCTATTGTAACTATTTTTATGCTTTGTTACCTGGAAGTATAAATTACATAAATGTTGGCAAGGATGAGAATGGTTCTATATATGGAGGAAGTACATAAATTAATAATTCATTGTTGCAACGAATTTATTTTTATTGCCTCCTTCATCTCATTTTGTCTTAGTTTTCGTGGAGAGTATTTGTGTCCGTATTATTAGAAAAATGGTTGCTCGTGTGATGACTTTCTTTGTTCAACATGTTGCTCTTGTAAAGCCTCTTTCAAAAGTATGAAAATTCTAGCTTCCATAGCAATTTTAGAGAAATAATTTTTTTCATCATTATTTCTAAGGGAAGATTCACATTTGTTTGCTTATTAACAATGGATGAGATTGCTAGGGATAGATAATACAAGGCTCATATTATAACTTAAATTTTTGCAGTCAGAAGATCATGATTGTACAAATTCTGATTCATGTGAAATCTATAGAAATAAGAAAGTGATAAAGAGAGACCAAAAATGATGAAAACTCAACTCTATGATCATAGGTATTTTCCACACCAATTTGTCACTTTGAATACCCTCCATACAAACCATTTTATTGCAAGAGATTCACATATTTTCTCTCAGCATCTTCATATTTCTTGTAGCATGACAGTGTATCGAGCATGCTTTCCAACTACAAGAAATTTCCATCCTTACATCATGCACTCTTTCATTTGGTGTCCATCATATTTCTCTTCACTATGCATCCAAGAGTTCATTTCTTTCTCTTAGGTTGTCAGACATCCAAAGGAGGTAAATTTGGGTAAGAAATCTCTAACTTCAAGTAGTCATCTTATATGGAAATTCATGCTCATAAGCCTTTTTAAGTTGCCACTTTCTATCACCCATTCCACAATCCATTATTCCACCCTTTTTTCACTCTATATTCCCTTGCACACTTACCATCACTTATTACCCTTGTCTTTAATAAACTTTGAAGAGCGAAAGGAAAAACACCCTTCCTATTCAAGTGTCTTGTACTATCATAATGTCTGGTTTTCAATTTTTTTTTACTTGGCATATAAAAGGATATCATTTCAAAAAAAGGAAAACCACCTACCTATAATGTAAATCCATCATATTGCATACCTACATCTTGTTCTCCTCTCTCCTTTGCCAAAAGAAAAAAAAAAAAACAGAAAGAAAAGAAAAAAAAGAGACAAGAAAATATATAATAAAAAAAGAGAGAGAAGGTATGTATAAGAAAAGGAAAAAAAAGAGGAAATAAATAAAGGTTCTGAAAAGAAAGAAGGAAGCGGAAATTAAGAAGACAAGGAGTCATGAGTTATACAATAATCAAAGGTATGCACTATACCCGACCAATATCTCACTAGTATCCTCGTTGCATGAGGACATGCGAGACCTTGAGTGTGGGGGAATGTTGGGCCTCGAGTTCAACAAGTTTTTAAGAGACATTCATCTTCATTTTCCATAATTTCTCCTTTATCCTTCCTATAGTTACACCTTTGTTGTCATATATTTCCTTATTTCACTTATATCCGATCATCCGAACTTCACAAGGCATAATAATGCTAAAAAGTTGAATATTCCATATATTGGTGATTATTTAGAGAATATGAGTTTGTTTCATAACCCATGTCTTCAGGGTGTGGCAGGACTCAATGATCTTCAAGTTTCACATAGATTTCCAGCGAAACAAAACCATTGACTAGCTACTGGAATTCTGTAGGTGACAGTTTCTGGAGGCCAACTTGCCACATCATTTTCGAGTAGATGAAGATGAATCTCGAATTTCTAAAAAGTGGATTTTTTTGCAAAGTGAGCCCATTTAGGAGGATTGTGAGAATATTTCCAAGATATTGCATGATTTGGGAGATACAGTTGTTTCTTCACAAAGGAATTTCCTATATTTTTATGTGCGACCAATTTTCATAAATAAATGTGTTCCTATAATCCTTCATTCATTGAGATGGTTGCAGACTGATCTGGAGGAAATGTGAATGCATATCGTGATCTATGCCTTCATACTATGGTGATTTTCCTCATGGATTATAGAAAATTAGCTCATAAACCCTCAATCAATGCCTTGGTCAACTCAGGTATCTACATAAAAATATATAGCAGCAAAAGCAAAGATTCGAACTATTCATCAAATTGAGGAGAAAATCGCTCAATCCTAGAATGACCCAACTGAAATAGGAGTTATCTTATTGTGTCATCACTCTTTAAGAGATATTTGAGCTTAAGTGGTTACATTTTTCTTTTTTATAAATGAATCAAAGATAGAATGTGAGGGGGATCCAAATGTCACACAACAAACTTTGAATAAAAGACTGTAACAATTCTTGATTAATAAAAGTGATATGATTTTCTTTGTTTTCTAGTCTTTACTGTGCATGTGTCAGGCCTGGACCCACTTGCTCTGGTGCATGTTAAATTTGTAAATATTTGTGCACATCAAATTGTTTTCACTATGCATCCTTCAACAATGAATACTTGTCTTTACTTTCTTTAATTTATGTCATATATATGTACATTGTTTCTTTGTTTATATTGCACCAAGCATTCCTTTTTATAAAATAAAATTTACTTTAAATCAAGTCTAATTTTTCTTGTTAGTAAGGATTGGAGTGGTCTGCAATGTAGTGTTGCAAGCCCTTTCAACCATAAGAGTTGAACAGAGACAATATAACCTACGTTTCTACCCAAGGAGACCCCAATGGATGTTAATGAATTAACTAGACTTGATACAATTGCTTTCCATTTGATTTAAATGAATAATATATATATATATTTTTATATGTGAATGTTAAGTTTCTTTCTCAATCATTAAACTCCACAAGCGAACATAATACTGTTGTGAGAAACAACCGATGCATGAGATCTCACAACTTGTCTGTCTACCTATGAAATTATGGCAGCCTTAGATTGAGAAGAATAGTTCCTTCTTTTTTTTTTTGCTTTGAAGTGGTTTTTCTAGTGTGTGAATTATAATAGATATTAAAATAAGCTCTAATCCTACATATATTTGTCATGCATCTCACAAGCTTATGCTCCCAGATTGTTAATAAAATGTAGCATATATTTGTCATGCATCTCACAAGCTTATGCTCCCAGATTATTAATAAAATGTAGCATAAATTAGATACCTAATTTGACTGAAAATGTGCATGCATGTTTCTCTAAGAGATTAAGATAGAATAATATATTTGTATGGTTAAAGAAGGGACCATTATGCATATTCATGTTGGAGAAAAAGAGTTTATAAAACTCTACCAACTTTAAGAAAGTTATTTCGATAATTATAGACATTTTCTCTCGAGGATAGATCATTTATGAATATGTGAAAAGATTCAATGGAAATAAATAATTGAGAAGTAAAATACAAATAATGGCTTCCATGTGATGGAAAACTACTTAGAACAAAATATAAGGTGAAAAACATTTTAATTATACACACAACATAAATTATTTATATTCATTTTAATGAATTTTTTTAATTTATATTTATAATGTCACATATGTTTTTCTTACACGGCATATTCTTCCACTCTTCTTTATGAAATGAGAGAATATTTTGACTTCTACAAATTAGAGTACTAAGAGGATTTACTAGGATCTCACATCCTTGACATTATGCACATAAAATAAAAATGGGGAAGTTTGTTCACGGAAGTTTGTCCACGATGTTTGATGTATGTAATTAAGAGCAAAAAATAAAATTAAATTAAAACGACCTTAAGAATACAAATGTAACTATGCAGCTATGATCACATATAACTCATATATTTTCAAGTTATTTTAGTTGCAACTCAAGCTTATATATATATATATATATATATATAAAAGCTTGAGTTGCAACTAAAATAACTTGAAAATATATGAGTTATATGTGATCATATATATAAACTTGAGTTACAACTAAAATAACTTGAAAATATACCTTTTATATATATATATATATATATATATATATATATATATATATATATATATATGAAATAGAGTTTGGGAAAATTTATTGGGTATTTTCTCTTATTTCGAAGATGGTATTTGGATAAATCAAATTTTATAAAAAGTCGAGTTTTTTTCAATAACTTGTTTATTTAAGAGTTTAACATGGTGAAAATTGAATCTCATTAGGAAAAACACCCCTTAATACAAATCACTCAAACTAAACCCAATTGATATATATAAAATCCTTATTCTATTTCTATCTCTATTTTTTTTTGTTTTTTGATAGTTAAATAATGATTTGTAAATAAAATGAAAAAGGCCATGTAATTTTTAACATGTGCCAAAACAAATGAAAATGATTTCATACAAAAGGAGGTAGTCAAACTTTATGTAAAAAAATAACTTTAATATGGACATATGAGGATGCCTTACCAAATGAAAAACATAAAAATAAATTCTAAGTAAGTTTAATGGAAATGATTTCATACAAAAGGACGTAGTCAAACTTTATGTAAAAAATAACTTTAAGGAAATATTGAGGATGCCTTACCAAATGAAAAACATAAAAATAGATTGTAAGTAAAAAAAATTTAATTAAAGAATGAAAATAACTATATCATATTTCCCAGGAAGGAATGAAGATCCATAAATATATAGTTGCAAAGGGGATTTGAGCCTAATAATTTTATGGGTAATGTGTTCATGTATGGCGAGAGTGGGAGTTTACTAAATGCACACAATGTGTTTGAAATAATATATGAACAAAAGGTTATGCCATGGATTACAATAATTCTTGGTTACTCCCATAATGGATACGTTCATAAGGATTTGACATTTTTAAATGAAGTGCAAGTGTAAGGGTTAAACACCAATTCAGTCATCATGGTTATATGTATGCATTGATTTATTGGTTATGGAAAAAGGTAAGTAGATCAATTATTTTTTAATTAAAAATGAATTTGAATTTTATGTTCTTGTAGGCAGTGAACTTATTGACATATATTCTAAATGTGGGAGTGTTAATAGTACTCATGCATAGTTTAAAAGAATGTCTAACTAAGATGGAATGATATGAAATTTAATTAAATTTTCTTTTTTTTCCTATAAAAACCACTATCATGAAGTGTTTATACTCTTATATGCAATGCAATTCTAAGGAATAAAATTCAACTCAATAATCATTGTTAATGTTTTATCGTGTGTTATCATTTGTTGCTACTAGAATAAGGCAAGAAAAATGGTCTCATTTAATATTATATGACTAAAACAGAAATAAACACCTTACATGTGGCTTGGAAAAGGTTCATTCATCCCTTATTCCATGATATTTGTATATTTTCCATGGATCCCTTTGAATACTTCCCACCACCATTTACATCCAACAACACATACAGTGAGAAGGAATTTTTCCCAAAGTGAGATTTAAGAGAGGACTCCAAGGTAGATTGTTAGTAGGCGATGTTAATGAAGGAAGGTAGGGATATAATAATTTACACATATATGAAGATAAAGGTCAATGAGAATATAATGCATATATCACTGCAACTTTTGATAAATGTGTAGGAGATTTTTTTTTAAAAGAGAATAAGGTAAATGATTAGGATAAAATGTAAGGATCATTTTTAATACACAACTTTTCCACTTAGGAGTTGAAGAAAAAGAGGTAAACTTAGGTGAAACATCATATCTCTTATTATAAGAAGAGGTATACCATCATAAGTACACGAAGTGAAATTACAAAAATCATATCACTCACAATATCAAAGTCAAAAACTAATGTTGATATAATCTTCATGTCAAGCTTGTTGAACACATCATACATCACCACTTTGTACTAATTTTAACTCATATCATAATCTATCGGTGTCTCAAAATTCACCTATAATGCAAGGAAAAATGATTGATTAACATTTTATTTGATATGCATATGAAAAAAAGAAAAAAATATGAGAGCTCAATGAAAACCTAATTATAAACTATTTAAGTGTCAAACTCATTAATTGATTCATGATGTGGTACTTTCCTTACTACCTTGAGATTCTCTTGGATTTCAAAATGATTTATTCTCTATTGATGAGGCCAAACAGAAGAGAGTGGAAGCTCATATGTTGTTCTTCTCTCTATGGACACTATTGTTGAAAACAAAAAACACACCTCCATGCAAATAGTTAAGTAGAACCAATATCTATAACAAAAGAAAACCTTCTCTATCTTATCCTTCCCCATTTCTTAGATCCCCTTGTTTATCTTTTTTTTTTATTTTTTATCTTTAATCTCTTCCCAACTACTATTATCCCTCCGTTTTCATTCCTCTCTTCTTTTTTTCCTCCTCCCTTTTATTTTTTCCCTCTTATTTCATCCATACTATTTTTATTTCCTTCACATTTCTTAATAATTTGCATCTTTAACTATGATATTTTTTTCAAACTTTTTAGTTTTGAATAAATTTCAAATCAAGAAATCAAATTTTTGAATTAACTTGTCTTAATATTTTTCTACTTCATTTCAAAGTATATAAGTTCATTTTATTGATAGCTTATCTGTACTTTGAAATTTTGACTATTTTATTCCAATGTATAGAAGTTTAATTTTATTTTAGTAATTTATCTTTCCTCCTTGCCTTTATTATATTAATATCTTCATTCTACTTTGATCTTATTTTTATCTTTTTTCTTTTTTTTTATACTGGGGGAATCAACAACTCGCGGTTCTCATACTCGCATGACACGTGGTCGATACCCGTCCGCTACCACTATAACCCCGGGTGCGCCACACAACCCACAAGCATGGAGCACAAGTAAATCGGGGTAAGAATCGAACTTGAGACCTCCTTTACATATTTCCTTCTGTTTACACAACACTTGCCAATCGGTCTACAACCCTGTGGACATCTTATTTCTATTTTATCCCAAAGCATATAAGTTTATTTTATTAATAGTTGTATTCTACTTTGAATCTATTTCTATTTTATTCATGCGTATACAAGTTTATTTTATTGATATTTTAAAATGACTATCTCATTTCATGTTTCCTATTATATTCTAGTGTATTTAAGTTCATTTTATTTTACCAAATTTTCACAATAGTTATCTTATTTCTTGTACCCTACTTCATCTTACCCTATCACTATTTTCTATTACTCATACAACTTTACTTGTCCTTGATGATGTGTGGAGTGTCCACTCAAAACGTTGGATGTTTCAAAAACTCTCACATAGTTTAATCTCCAAAAGTTTCAAACAACAAAAGAAAATCATTTATTAGTCACCTCATTCATATTATATGAAAATTTACATAATTTATTATCAATGAAACATCCAATTTAGTAAAGTTCATTATACATATAAATTTGGTGATTAGTACCTATTGTAGTAGACATGGTGGTATGGTTAACCTTTGTCTGATCACCATTAACAACCTTTGTAATGGGCACATCATCCATAAAAAACATATTCATGCACATGTAATAACAATTTTTTAATTATTATATAATCCATAAACCCTAAAAAAATTATAATTAACCATTTGAAATATATTTCATTTATTTACCTCCAAATTCACAGTAAAAGTTTTTCATGTCCCACCTCACTTTAGTTCGACCAAGGATTCATATCCCAAGTCAAGGAAATTTTAAGAGCATCTTGGGTGGGCATATTGTTGTATGTGGCTAATTACATATCATATCATAACATGATTAATTGTGAATTAAATTTAAATAATAGTTGAAAGATTCAGTAATGAAATGTTTTACATTATAGTACTTACTTATCGACCTTTCACTTTGACATAATTTATGGGGCCAAGTTTGTGTTGGCCAACCTTATCTAATCTTGCCTTCTTGGTCTTTGATGTGTCTTTAATCCTATCAAAAGTTTCAAGTGCATGTTGATGCTATATTTTAGTTATGTAGGTCAATGAAAAATATTTATTCGATTAATATTTTATTATAATGACCTTTCTGGCTATGCAAAGTTTTTCTTATTCCCCTCTTTTTTCATCGTCTTCTTCCTAGAATCCTCCACAAGAGCATCCCACTCATGTTTAGAAGTAATTAAGGATGCTTATAATTAGGGTAGTGTTTCATAGTTGTGTTGTAGGTATCCCGCACTATCCAAAAATACTTCCCTACCATCAAAGAAGCCACCTTTTGGTTGATTATTTTTCCGAAAAGTCTAAACACCTTCTCATGCAACTCATAATAAAAATGTTATTCCCTTCCAATGTAATCATATATTATTATTAGAATTATAAAATCAACAAAAAATATTTTTTTATAAAATCAAAATAAGTTGAGGAATTAGTAATTACCATGAATTTATATCCCCTTTGGCAAGACAAGTTCATCGTCCATATGTAACTTGATAGCTAATGACCTAGTTCTATTGACAATTAGGACTAATGAGGGTTGAAGACACGTCACTGTAGCTAGGGTATTATCAATATGTTTACCACTAGATGCATAGAAACAAAACATGGCACTAATAGAAACACGAATAGAGGCATCAATAATAAAAACGAGAGTAGAGACACCAATAATGGGAGCAATAGTAAGACTACTAGTAGAGGTACCGAGAATAGATGCAAGTGTGCTAGTCCCAATGCCCAAGACTTTCTCTCTTAAAACTTCATATTAAAAAATAATATTATTTTAGGTATAAATCATCAAAAACAAGAAATTGAAAACATTAAAGTAATTGAGTACTTCATCAAATTTCAATTTTTTATACCTTATGCTTATTGACGGTTTTCATCAAATGTACTTGTTTAGAAATTATTTCTTGTGAACTATCTTGCATCAAACCAATGAGTTATATTGTCCATTTTTAAACATGTTTTTTTGATATTCATGAATTATTTAAGATGATAAAAATGTCATTCTTGTAACCATGCATAGGCAGGGTAGAACCTTACAAGCAACTAGAAGTTAACATGGATTAGAGTAATATTAAACATTGATTGAAAAAACTTTAAAAGCTATATTACATTACCTTCTTTGCATCAATTTGTTTCCCGATCAACCTGCAATATAAAAAACGATATGTTGAATAGAAAAAATATAAACTTTAAAAGCTATATTACATTACCTTCTTTGCATCAATTTATTTTCTGTGATCAACTTACAATATAAAAAATGATATGTTGAATAGAAAAAATATTCATAAGATAAAAATATTGCAAATCATATTTAAACACAATTAATAAATAACGACTATAAATTATAAAACACAATTTCATGTTTCCTTAATTCTATTCATATTCAAATTATAATCAATCAACAAATTTATTTCCATGACTTTATTCATCTATTACACAACCAGCTTGCACATAATGTTTGATGCTCATCCATTCAATGCATAATTATCATACAAAATAAGTGTATGCATAATTATCATAAAAAATAAGTGTAATATGTTACTACCTCGTGATGATAACCGAACACAAAATTCTCATGATAAATATATTGTAAGGATATTCTTGGCATTATATGGGATATTGGGCGAGGTAGGATGCCCATTGTGAGTTGTTCTATTATATGATTTTGTTACAGGTAGAGTTAGACACATAAATGGATACATATCTCAATCTATTTTATCCATGCTATATTATTTGAATATGATGTAACCTATTTATATAGTATAGTTTTCTACTATACCTTAATAGAAATTGTAATCACATTCCTTTAGTATCTTATTTGCAGATTTCATTTTGATACATACTTTTACATGATTTGTAAAATACTTATTTATAGATTTATGGTAATGATTTAGGTGGATACTTGTGGCCACCCACCTATTCCAGTAATTTAGAATGGTTCTACATCTTGTAGTTTTTCTACAGTTTTTTGGGTCCCAAACTTTTGAGGCCATTTTGAGGTCCTAAATGAAGTTTGTTTTGGCGCGGTAGTACACATAATCTAACCGAAGGAAAATTTTGGTTATTTTGAATGTGTAATTCTCAGCTAGACCTTTCCGACGGGATACTAAGTTCCCCAAACGGATATCATATGCAAAAGTTACGCCCTCAGGAATATAATATAACATATTAACTAACCACTTCGAGGCCCACAATCATTTTGGCATTTCATCTTATGGGGTTAGGTTTTTGGATGTTTAAGGTTTTCTCATTGATGTTTTATGTTAAACAACATTTTTATCCTCTTTTGTAATCAATTTCTTGTGAATGAGCATAGCCAACACATCTCTCTCTTCAGGGATAAGCTACCACCATTCCAGCTAACTTGTGTTCTTTGCATTTTACTGTCTTTTGTATTCCAAACAATCATTAATAAAATTTGAGTTTAAATGTATTACTTTATTTCTTGCAATATATCCATGTGTTTCCTTGTTATATATCTACCTTCTTATTGTTTTCAATATAATTGGAGTAGAACAAGCGGGAGTTCGGGTCTGCAAATATGAAACAACCAAAGTATGGTAAAGATGACCCCAACTCATAGAAAAACCAACCTCAAGAAAACCAATCTAATCCACAGGAAAATAAGGGCAATGGAAAGATGAAGGACGTTGGAAAATGGTGTGATTTCCTCAAAATCCCTTGGCACAACACTGATCAATGTCGCTCAAAAAAATCATTAGTTGTCGAGATCAAATAAAAAGAATCGATCCCTAACTCTGAATCTGATTTAGAAAATAATAAAAGGAAACCGATCATCAATGCAAAATCCATCGCTACAATCATGACCACAAGAATCCAACTAGAAGAACTAGAGGATACTGACGAGGGGGGACGCCTCTTCCATTCACAGATGTGGGTGAAGGGGAACCCACTGCATTTTATTGTTGATAGAAGAAGCCAAAAGAACCTCATCTCATCATAGTTCTTCAAGCAGTTGGATTTTCCAACAACACCACACCCACAACCATACAACATTTGATGGCTTCACCATGGTTGAGATCTCCACATCAGCCAATAGTGTCGCCTATCCTAACGCATCAAGCCCTTCAAGGATGAGGTATTGTGTGATGTTTCCCCACTCGAATTCTGTGATGTTATGTTAGGCCAACCATATATGTGAAAGCTCCATGTTGTTTATGAGTCTCAACCTCGTAGTGTCATTGTTACTCTAGGGGGTCAACTCTAGAGGATACCATAGGTAGTTCCGACTACTGTCCCGATAAAAAAGTGAGAAAAGTAATCTCTCATATCGCAATGTTAATCCCTAAATAGTGGCACATTAACCCTTAATTGGGGAATATTACATTAGTATTTTTATTTTATTTATGTTAGCTTGGGTCCATTAGTTGTAATTGTACCTCCTAGTCTCCTATATATACCAAGGAGACATTTTCATTTGGAATAATATGATATTTTTGAATTCATATGAAGTATAAGGAGGTTTTCGCCTCGAAGAGGATTATTATCGGAATTTATCTCTTTGTTAAGACATTGAGTACTTATTCTGAGGTTTTTATGCTATTTTGATGTTTGGTTCCTAACATTTGGTTTCATAACTCAAGGTATTGGGGTTTCATTGTTTTTTTTTGTTTGTTAATTTGTGCAGGACCTGCGATTAACCTGTGGCTTGAGAAACCGCGACTCAGGGGCATCTAAGCCGTCAAAATCACCCGGGGATCGCACCCGGCCTGAGCCACACCAACCCTTAACATGGTTGGATTTTTTGTCCCCACAGGTTTCGAACCGGTGACTTTAACATCACGGAGTGGCTTAACAACACACTCCGTCACTGACTGTCCTACACCTCGGGGACCATATTGGGGTTTCATTGTTGCATCTAAGACACCTTGGAATTTTCGCTATAACTTGTTTTATGCAAAGTTTCAGAAGAAATTCCTTGGGTGATATTTATCATACAAATCAAATTAATTTCGGTTAAAATATCAACTTCTGGGGATTTATACTTTCAAAGATATAGCTTGTGGAGGATCGGCTTCCTGAATAATCCTTAATTCAGTCATCGCTGAATTTTCACTACAACTTTTTTTCTGTGATGATTCAGACCATGAAACTCATAGGATATTTAGAGTAATTATCAAGGTATCTATGGTAACAATTTCATCTTCTGGGTCATCCTAATTTTGGAGATACACCCTATGTAAGATAGGGTAGCTAACTAGTCCTATTAACTAGTCTCAAACAGGTATTCCAGGTAAAATAGTGATATCTTCTTCAATGAGTATAAAAATTAAGTGAGACCAGTTGCATTGGATAGTGGACAGTCTGTATTATTTGGGGTGCAAGTTTCATAATAATGTATCACATATTGTGCGTTTGGCATGCTTTACAAGTACGCTCTCTTGGAAAGGCCAAAAATCAACAAGGTGTGGGGAAGTCACCATAACTTCCACTTGCCACATCCAATTTTGATCAGACCTATGGAATTGCAGAGAGGAAATATTAGATAACTATAGAACAAAATTTCAGACCCATAAGGGATGAAATTGTAAATATATAATAGAAGAAAGGTCGGCTAGCAGAACAACCTCCAAATCAGGGTTTAAAAGGTGCGCTTTTGTTTTTTGGAAATTTGCATATCTTTTGACTAGAAGATCCAATTGGGTTGATTCAAAAAGTAGAGTAAATTGAGATAAAAGGAGTATCTCATAAATATGAGATAAACTTAGATATTTGTTTAGATACATACGTGTTCCAAGATATCTAAAGGTAGGATTTGTCGTCACTGGTCATCGCTACAACCCAGGGACAATGTGGTTCTTCCACGTGCCTAGAATATATCGAAAGGCCCCTTTTGAATAGTTGCACATTAGACAACACTAATATGGATTTGAGATCCCATGTACCTGGCATATATCGGGAGACCCCCTATAATCCTGATACTTACCGAGTAAACCTTTTGGTCATTTGAATTTCTATAGTACACTGAGAACAACACTCGGGGAGATCACTCTCTAGTACCTAGGTAGTCAGATAGTACATCTAAGGGCATGGTCAAGCCTTCTTAGTTAGTGCCCTGAGATAATGGGCCAAGTACTATTGTTGGACCCTACACATATATCAGAGGGATATAACACTTGACACTCCCTTGTCTGTGAGGACCTCTGCCTAAGCCAATTAGGAATTCCTACCTTGCAGTGATACTTGGCCAATATTCCACCAAAAAAGGGAACTTCTACACCAAGTAAGCCTTCATACATTCCCACCTGGACTCTTGATGAAGGTGAAGAAATGCGTAGGGACATAAATGATTTACAAAAGAAGGAAGTAACAAAAGATGAAATACAAGGGATGATGGATTCAATTGAATCTAAGTTGGAAGTGATAATGGATAGTAAGATGGATGGTTTAAAAAGGGGGATCATGGAAGGATTGAAAAAGTTGTTAATAGAGAGGCCACCTGAAAGTGACAATGTATCCCCTGAAACTCATGATGAGGACACAAGGAAGACGAATCAATATTGGAGAAAATCCAACTTTGGGTTGAAGACCAAACACTTTCCTAATATCGATATGAGGAAGTTTGATGGAAATGATCCAATCACATGGATACTCCAGATGGAGCACTTCTTTGATCTACATGATGTGCCACACACACAAAAGGTACAAATTGTGTATTTATATTTAGAACCCAATCAATTTATGTGGTATCGATGGCTTTGTTCTCGCAAATCACTTTTCACTTGAACAATTTTCACAAAATAAATGATAGCACACTATGAGGATACAAGTAGAAATACCTTCTTCATAAAATTGAGAAATCTCAAGAAAAAGGGTTCAGTTGTGGAGCATATCTAGAACTTCCAAAGATTGAATATAAAGGTAAATAATATTCCATATGAGCACATTATTGATGTATTCATAGGAACTTTAAAGGATAAAATCCAACATGAGGTTCACATTTGGGAACCCAAATCACTAGAGAATGCGTTCATGGTGGCAAGAAATGTTGAAAGTTAAAATATGACTATGGCTACTAGAAGGACCACTCCTAACATCTATTGATAGAATAATGTTCCTTGTTCTAAACTACCTCAACCTACAAGGTTGAAACCTCAACAATTGGAGGAAAGAAAAGAAAAAGGTTTATGCTTTAATTGTGATAGCAAGTATAGTAAGGGACATAAGTGTGGTGAGAAGAAATTATTCTACATAGATTGTGAAGAGGAAGAAGAACAAGAACAAGAACCATCTCAAGATGAAAAAACATAAGATATTTCTTCTGAAGAGTTGACTCCCACCATATCATGTAATGCATTGGATGGAATTAGCACTCCTCAAACCCTCAATATCGAAGGATATATCAATTAATTGATTCTGGTAGTACTCATAATTTCATTCACTATAAATTAGACAAAGCTCTCAATTTCTTTATATATCCAGTCCCATAGTTTCAAGTAATGATTGCAAATGGAGGAACTATCATTTTCTCAGGAAAATTCCATAAGATCAATCTTACTATGGGGGAATATGTAATGAATAGTCCAATGATTTATATACCCATGGGTGGTGTTGATGTCGTACTAGGAGTCTAATGGTTACAATCATTAGGAACAATGATTTTTAATTTTTAAGAACTTTTCATGAAATTTTCATTGGAAGGAAAGGAAATTGAGTTAAGGGGTATCACAGGGAAACCTAGTAAGGTGATAAGCTCTAATGGCATGACAAAATTATTGAAAAAGGGGAATCATGGTGTAATTGTACAACTATGCTCACTAGATGTTCAAACATCTAAGCCATCTATTCCCATAGATCTCCAAGGGATCATTGATAAGCATTCCAAAGTATTTGAAGATATTCCCAAAGGTATTCCACCCACTCGCAATCATGATCATGCTATTCACCTAATTCCTGGGAGTGTTCCTCCTAACATCAGGCCTTACAGATACCCTTTTTTGACACATAAAAAAAGTGCAACATGAGATCCCTACCTACAAATAAGTTGTAATGCATTTATATATACATATTATTAATACTAAATAGGTGGGACCCCTTTAGAATAGTAATAAAAGGAAATGGATCCTCTTGTTAATATATCCAAGCTTCTCCTATGATTGTATTACAAGAATAATTTCACAATTGGGAACAAAAGAAAAAATCTGGTTCTAATTGCAATTTATGGATGATTGGTTTGTAATTTGATTTGAAAACAAATGTTTATGTCGTCAAACATTCTTTCCCTTTCTACATCTAGACTTTAACACTAAGCACAAATTGCATGCAAACTTATGTTATATTTGAAAAATGGGTCATCATATGGTATGGAATTTCTTTGGCAAAGTATATATGTTGTGGATCCTTTTGTTGGTTTTGGACTCGACTTTTGGTATTGGAAGTTCGTATAGTAAATTTGCCAAAATAATTGACATATGTGTAAAGAGTTGATGGAAGATAGTGTGCTTCACTATGTTTTGGTTGATGACATTTAATAATGGGAGATGGGAAGCGACGTGCATTTATTTCACATCATTCTTACCCTATCTCAAGGATGCCACCTTTACTATGTTTTTGGTATTTGTTGTGGGCGCTCTGGTAAATAGAAACTCCACCATTTTCGGCCCTTGAGGAAAATGAGTTGTTTTTTTTGGTTTCCTTAGCATTACTCTTAAATGTATTAAAATTTTATCTCTTCATTCATTAAATTTAAACTCTACTTGAGTTAAAATCATTTTGTTGGCTCTATAATTTTGCATGAAAAATGTATTTGCTCTCCAAAGTTTACAACATTTCTTTTAAAACACTCAGGTTGTGCGAAATAACATTTAGATTTGGGTTTTCCTTGTTTTTTCTTTTGGGAATTTGAGCAACTCGAACCAAAAATATAGCTTCACTCTGTGTTTTGGTTAGGGTATGAATTGTGTTGCACTTGAAGAAAATGTGGTATTTATGTTGTTGATACAAATTCTATGATGTATTGTTTTCATTTTGGTTGTGCAAAATGCAATTTGATCGTATTTTCTTTCCTGTTGGCGTAAAATTGATCAAAACCCGAATTATCGTTCAACATTATACTCTTATTGGATTACATGGTTTGGTTACATTTAGAACAAATGTTGGCAATTGTACTATTGGCATAGATTTTTACAACAATTAAGTTTGTTTTTTCTCAGACTCTTTGATTATTTTTTAAAAGTATTCTCTTTCTCTGTAAAAGAAAATGGAAATGAAGGTTTTGTATATTACCCTAGCCCGACCCAGACCTTGAAAGAATTGTAGTCCTCTCCATTTGATGATTTATTAGGACCTGCACGTGTTATAAATGTTGTCACCTTGGAAGTTTGCCAGGAAACTAATTTTTGGGAAGGAATTGCTATCTCCTTGCTTATTGGATGCACTGCGAACCTCACGCCTATTTTGTTTTGTTCCAGGCCTTGTTTCCCATTGATATGAACTCGGGGGTGATAAGTTTCCAATGATTGGTTTATTTTGTCACTCCTTCAAAAGGGCTAGTTATAGATCATTTTACTTGAGCGATTTGCAATTAAAAGGTAAATTTGAAGTATTATAAGATTGAATCCAAAGTGAATAAAACCTCCTTAGTTTTTCTTATGTTTTATATGTCATGCTTGCATTTAATATCCTATGTGCAGAAATTCATAGAAAAGAAACATAAGACACATAATGGATATGACACTTCCCTTGATAATGGAGTTCACCTAGTGTGGGCTACGTCTCCGGGTCATGCTCCAAATCTTGACCGCTTTATTCTCCTCGCTGTAAGGATGTATCTCCTTTACAAATTGTAAGACCAAAGTCCCTTTTCAGTGACAAAAACAAGAGATCAGAATGTGATCAGGAATGTATACAAGCTTCACAAGTTCTCATGATCATGAGGCATCCATGATGATGACATGGACATCATTCCCACATACTCAATACATATAAAGAGGAAGAATAAAATATGACCCCCATCAACATGGACCCATCAAATGCCTTAGATATGTTTTTGAGATCCAAGGATAAATATGAATCCCATACAAAGATCTTGAAACCACTAGATTTAGAACTGCTTCATTGGCCACTTATCATGCAAGTGCCACAATTTCTCTATCACATGTAACTAATTGGTTTTATGTGGAAGAAGAGAAGAAAATAATAGATAGAAGGAATAAGTTGATCTTTCTTCCTTGATGCAGCCTCTCCATGCTCCTTCAGATCTGTAACATGCATGCTATGATGCAACATTTAATGACAAAACAACATAATGAAAAACATGTTTACATTGGCTTCTCCAGAGCTTAGCTTGCTGATATGAATCTCTACTGCAAAAAAATACCTTGCCATTGGATTCGCATCACCGAATTACCTAAAAATGAATGTCAAATCATCTCCAGTGGACACAGTCACATTCAGGCCCTTTCTAGACCTTCTACCTCGATCTGTGTGCAATTTTGGGCAATTAATGCATTGTCTACATTGAAATCCATGCCACTGTACGACCTATCCACGCTTCCCTGTGCACTGGTAGAGTTCAACACTTAAGTCAAAAGGAGGGAGGAATTACCAATGAATCAGTTTAGCCGAATTGGTTGGCGGAGACCAAGTTTAGAGGAGGTCACAGGGTCAAATCTGTTGGCCTCCTTTTTTGGCATGCTTCCCAATGCACTGCTAAAGTTGGAGAATATCTGCCAGATTTGGCGAATCCACCATATTTGGTGGAACGCCGCCAGATTTGGTGGAGTGTATTTTAAACTAAAATTTCAAAATTTTTGGCATGCGCCCTCACTGGGCATTTGTCGTCTACCACGTGGAAGCTTATGGTTGGGCCACATGGTAGCCACCCATTGGCCCTGCTGATCGGGCCTGTCACGTCACCTGTATGGACTGCCACGTCAGCTACTAATTGTACCTACCACATCACCTATCGATGTCACCTGCTGATGTCACCTGTACGGATTGCCATGTCAACTGTTGACTGTACCTTCCACCTCAACTACCACGTCAGTTGTACGAACTTGCCACGTCAATTGTACAGACTACCACATCAGCTGTATGGACTGCCACGTTAGCTATATGGACTTCCACATCAGCTGTATGAACTGCCACGTCATTGTACGGACTGCCACATGGAATGATCCGATTGGTCCATGGATTGGCCCAAAAATGCCAAAAATGGTTGACACGTGGTAGCCTCTGGTGCTGCCACGTCATCATGTTGACGTCATGCTAACGTCAGAATGCAATGTGTCTCCTTCCTTCTCTTGCCACGTGTGTTGTATGGATGTTGATGTCATACGTACGAATGATGACGTCAACAGTACAAATGCTGACTCATCCCTTGTTGACTGGGCTAGGTTGACCAAACTTTGACCGCAAATATCTTTCAATCTGTAACTCCATTTGATGAGCCGTTTTTGCTGTTGGAAATCTTGCGATGTGTTCTTTGCGATAATGTCATTTTCATAGATTGTTGGGAGCTTTGAATTTTTCCATTTCTATGCCCGCTAAGGCCATTCTGAGCCTCTTAGGACACTTCTGAAAATTCTTTGATGTTCCCTAGATCCATCTGGATCACGCCTCCCAAATGAAAGGAATTTTAGTCCCCAAAATTAGTTACATTATAAGTTTCATTTCCATTGGACTTACAATAAGAAACCCATACCCAAACTACCTCACAAGGCCTAACAATATCAACATGTGCCAGAAAAGAAATGATCAACAATTATCACTTTTACATAATACCCTTCTATGGGGTCTGAATCACAACATGTGATTTAAAAAGATGGCCACTGTCGACTAACTCAAGTATTTTTCCCATTCGTTCAGCCATTATGCCGAACATGTCCTCTTTACTGAGTTGTCCTTTCTCCGGTAGTTGGTCTTCTCCCGGTGGTGGATTTTCTTGCAACACTGCCTAATTGGTTGTCTCCCTTGGAGGTGTCCACCTAGTATTCTTGTTCCTCTTTGGACGTAGATCTAGATGTAAGGCCCAACAAGTGGCTTCATGATTCCCATCTCTGCTACAATGGATGCAGTAGCCTTTCTCCTTCAGAGGTGCATTTCCCCTGCTCTTTTCCATGTGTGGAAAGAAATCTGCCATCCTCGTCCTTCTCCTGGTTTCCATAACCTTCCTGCACAAGGATTTTCTCTTACAACACTAGGACACTACGTGATTATTCATTCCACAAAAGTGCATGGTTTTTTATGCTACAAGCTCTATTTTATATGATTAACATGCTTATAATCAAATGGAATTTTATAGTTTTTAGTTTTCTTATACCTCGGTGAGTTTCCTCTAGAGTCAGACTGGAAAGAATATTTGGTATCAACCATTTCATTGTGATTCTCATCTCTCCCTGGAGATGTCTTGAATCCTTGATCATGACAAGTTGTGCTCTCAGCATGCACTGAATCAACTTCATCTCCTGATGAATTATTGACCTCTGGAGTCTCAGTGACTGTCCTAGAGTCTTCTTCCTGAATGGTTCTGGATCTTTCTCCAACATCCTTTGGGACATAGCCTATCTCAACATATCAAGGCCAAACCATTTCCTCGATGGGATCCATAATAGCTTGGCCACTGGTTCCAAGGCCTCCTCCTTCATATCCCATTTTTCTCATCAACTTTACGCTGATGCAAGAAGCATGTTGTTCAAGGATTTCAAAAGAATCATCAGCATTAATCAAGAAAGGAACTACACATGGTTTATTTACCTCCATATCAAACTGAGGCTCTTGGTTTGTTTCTTGAGATGTGTCTAGTTGTTCCTGGTGTGAAGGATTAGTGGAAGATGCTTCTAGGAATCCTCCTTGGTTTTTGGATGCATGAAGTTCATATTCATTTGTTTGACAAAGTGTGCATGCATTTGCGCTGTCATGCTCACTCTCATAACTGGTGAAGTTTCCATGGTCACAAGATGGTCTCATCACCATCTCATTTATAGAGCCTTCCCCTGTCTACATCTTCATGGCCTGCAATTACTCTTGCAAATTTCGGTTCTCTTCCTCTGCAACATCAAATAATGTATTCAATCCAACATTCTCTGCTTGAATCATTTGGTTGAGATCTTGAAGCTCATCGAACCACAATTATTTTGGTGACCTTTCCATCCTTAGCTTCAACACCTACAATCGGTATCAAGCCTGCTCTGAACCCGAGGACTATAATTTTCCAATGATTGGTTGATTCCATCTCTCCTTCAAAAGGGCTAGTTATAGATCGTTTTACTTGAGCAATTTGCAATTAAAAGGTAAGGTTGAAGTCTTATAAGATTGAATCCAAAGTGAATAAACCTTAGTTTTTCTTATGTTTTATATGTCATGCTTGAATTTAATATCCTATGTGCGGAAATTCATATAAAAGAAACATAAGACACATAATGGATATGACACTTCCCTTGATAACAGAGTTCACCCAGTGTGGGCTATGTCTTCGGTTCATGCTCCAAAGCTTGAACGCTTTATTCTCCTCACTGTATGATGTCGCTCCTTTACAAATTGTAAGGCCAAAGTCCCTTTTTGGTGACAAAAACAAGAGATCGGAATGTGATCAGGAATGTATACAAGATTCACAAGTTCTCATGCTCATGAGGCATCCATGATGCTAAAATGGACACCATTCCCACATACTCAATACATATAAAGAGGAAGACTAAAATATGACCCCCATCAACATGGAGCCATCAAATTCCTTAGATTTGTTACTCAGATCCAAACATAAATATGCATCCCATACAAAGATCTTTAAACCACGAGATTTAGAACTGCTTCATTGGCCACTTACCATGCAAATGCCACAATTTCTCTATCACATGTAACTGATTGGTTTTATGTGGAAGAAGAGAAGAAAAGAATAGATAGAAGGAATAAGTTGATATTGTTTCCTTGATGCAACCTCTCCATGCTCCTTCAGACCTGTAACACACATGCTATATTGCAACATTTAATGACAAAACAACATAATGAAAAGCATGCTTACATTGGATTCTCCAAAGATTATCTTTCTGATCTGAAGCTCTGCTGCAAAAATAGACCTCACCATTGGACTTGTGTCGCCAAATTACCTAAAAATAGCTTTCAAATCATCTCCATCAGACACAATAACCTTCAGTCCCTTTCTAGACCTCCTGCCTCGATATGCATGCAATTATGGGAAATTAATGCTCTGCCTGCAATGAAATCCATGCCACTGTACATCCTAGGCATGCTTCCCCATGCACTGGAAGAGTTAAACACTTAAGTAAAAGGGAGGGCGGAATTACCCATGAGCCAGTTTAGCCGAATTGGTTGGCAACGACTAAGTTAAGGCGTTAGTTTAGAGGAGTTCACGGGGTCAAATCCGTTGGCCTCCTTTTTTGGCATGCTTCCCAATGCACTACTAAAGTTGGCGAATCTCTGCCAGATTTGGCAAAACGCCGCCAGATTTGCGTAGTGTAGTTTAAACTAAAATTTTGAAATTTTTGGCATGTGCCCTCACTAGGCATTTGTTGTCTGCCACATGGCAGCCTATGATTGGGCCACGTGGAAGCCACCCATTGGCCCTGCTGATCAGGCATGCCACGTCACCTATACAGACTTCCATGTCACCTGTTGACTATACCTGCCACGTCGCCTGCTGGCGTCACCTATATGGACTCATTGTGTTAATTATCCATGAGAAATTTGTGTGACTTATGAAGTTAATATGAGTTGTTGATTATTAAAATCACACTGGGGTTTTCAAGCCACTTTGGTTTCACCGTTAATGATTTGAGGTTATAGCGAAAATTTGGATGCACCGTCGAAAGGTCCTTGTGATTCATTTCAGTCTTTCATGCCGATTTAAAACATTTTAGTTATGGTTATTTCCAAGACAAAATTCTTTGTTAATGGTCTCCTACATATCGTTTTACCATTTTAAAAGAACATCTATGGTTTTGAAAAAGAGAAGGAAGATTACGAAAGTTGGCAGTTCTGGAATTTTCCTCGAATTGATATTAAACAGTTTAAAGGTTGTAGTTCATGGATATCGGTGATGAAGTGTTATAAAAGAAATGGTTATGGCTCAAATAAGATTTGGTTGAGGGGATTATTTCTTTCTAAATTGACTTGGCAAACAGTTGTAAAATGTTTCTAGAAAATAATATTATTTTGAACTATAGAATTAATGAATGATATTTTATTTAATAGAACAATAACCATCTTAGTCCTATTCAGGATATCACTTTTCGCTCATTATATGCCCATAATTCTCCTAATAACATTTAACTCACTTCCATGTTCTATTATTATAAATTCATTCAAAATATTTGGATGATGATTTAAGTGAAGGTTTCAATATGAAGGCATTGCTTTATAAGGGAAGGGCTCTCCATTTTGCTTGAACAATATCCATTTGTTCATTCCCTTCATGATATCATTTTTCATTCATTACAAAGTCCCCCATCTTCCCAATAACCCTGCAATTCCCTGTTCATTTCAATTAATTATTAAATTCAGTATTTGGTGGATTATATCAATGGATGGATTGCACACGCTTTTGTTGTGAATAATAGATCCAACATCTTGATTTTATTTAGGTAGAGTATTAGTGAATGGATTGTTAAACAATTTCGTATTCTGACTGAAATATTGCTTCAGGATGATTTTTTTTAGCAAGGGCAGAAATGGTAGAGGTGCAAACAAAGGTAGAGGAAACAATTGGCAAAGAGGTCATATAAGGCCACAATTCTCAATACATTTTGACGTTGATCCATAAGAACTAAATCATATTTTTCAAGATGGGTTCTTCAACCTAGTTCGAAAAGGGATTATCCAACCCCGACCTGAGAGGCCTCCTTTTTAGACACATCAAAACTTCTCTGGTACTTGTGTTCCCTCTCATGTTTCCATGCAGCCAGAACCACCTGCCAATTATGGTTGGCAAGAGATCATCCATCAGCCTACTTCACATCATAATGGTTGGCCTACAGTATCATTTCCATTGCCTCCTCCTCCACCTCAGTTCAATCCAAATTCCCAAGCTGATTACATTGCTTCGCCAACCCAATGCTCACATGCAAGAAAAAGGTTCAAAATACCATGCCCGAACCATAGATTGATAAAGGGAAAAAAGTAGCCAATTCCCCTAACTCTTGCAAAACTTCCTCTGAATCAGTGTCCTCCCATATCCACCTCAAAGATAATTTGTCCCATGTCATCAGTGAAATTCATCCTCAAGGTTCCAATCAGCCTAAGGTTGCTATAGAAGGCAGGACAACATAAGTATCAAAGAAGGGAAATAGTGAAAAGAGGCAAACAACCTCTCATAGAAAATATGGATTTTGATGTTGTTATTGATATGATAACAGACTGTTTTTTTTTGGACAACAAACATATATTTAGACAAAATGTTTTGGATAGTGTGGATATTATCCTATTTTTTGTCAACAATCATGTTTATTTTTCTTAATGATAATTTTTTTTGACTATTTATATGAATGGGATTTACAAGGCAAGTGTTTGAGCATATTTTGGGTTATTATATTTCACATTATGCTGATTATTAAAGTCAATAAAACGGGAGTAACAAGGATGAGTCATAATTTAACAAAGAGATTAGGGTCCCACCTATTTAGTTATTATTAATAGACCCATATTTATTTTATTATTATCTATTTGTCTCAAACTGTTGGTTAAGCTAACTAAAGCTTAACAAAACAAAGGTACTTGAACTGCCATAACTTTTTTGAAGAAGAATAAAAGCTCAATCAAATGAAGAGACAAAGGGAGGAGAGAACAAAAGGAGAACTTCTGATATAAGGTATGATTTGTACTTGTGAGATATTTTGTTTTCTTTATTCATTCTGGGTTTACTAGAAAGATAAACCATCTTGATGACAATAGGGTCTTATTGAAGGTAGCAGGATTCAAAACCGAATCATATATTTTAGCAGCTTGTTTCTAAAGGTTATGATCTTTTTTGGAAGTCTGTGTGTTCTTGTTTGTTTATGGATTAGATTTCATAACTGATAAATGATATTTTACAGAGTCAAGTGACAACACTTTTATGTCAAGCTAATACAAATATTTATCTTAAGTTTCTTTTTTTGTAAGAGTGTTTTTGTATGGTGTCCATCGAAGACTTCTAAATTTTACTTTGGTCCCACCCTCTCAGGGGTTTGTAAAGGGAATTTTTCTTTGTATCTCAGAATGAAATTAATATAAAAATCAGATATCCGATTTCAGTTTCACATGTGTATCTTAATGATATTGCTCAGATTTTAATTTTATTCTCATGTCTTTTCCTGTACACTCTTATGTATATCTTTTCTTTCTTTCTTTTACATAGTTACATATAACATATAAAATCAACATTAGTCCCTAGTACATATTATTTGTGGATTAATATATATTTTTGGATTAAAGGCCATAAACTCTGGGTGACATTCCAAACTATCTTTCCTTAGCCCAACAAGATCTGAAAATGCTTGAGTGAGGTTATTCATACCTTTTCCTCAACACCCTTATGCCAAGAAGAGTGAAATTGATCGTATGGTTGAAGAAATGTTAGAGGTTGGCATTATTAGACCTAGCCAAATTTCTTACTCTGCACCGGTGATAATGGTACTCAAGAAAGAGGACTCATGGCGTATGTGTTTGTATTATAGAGAGATCAACAAGATCACCATTAAAGATAAGTTTCACATTCCCATCATTGATGATTTTTTATATGAACTACATGGAGCAATCTACTTCAAAAAGTTGGATCTTTGTTCAGGGTATCATCATATTAGAATGAAGGAAGAATATATCCCCAAAACAACATTCTGAACTCATGAAGGTCATTATGAATTTTTGGTCATGCCTTTTGGCCTTACGAATGCACCTTCCACATTCCAAGGGTTGATGAATTCCATTTTCAAGCCCTTCCTTCGAAAATTTGTGTTAGTATCTTTTGTTGATATACTAATCTATAGAAAGTCTTAGGAGGATAATGTTTGACATGTTGACATGATGCTACAACTACTAAATGGGAAACAACTATATGCCAAACCATCCAAATTTTTATTTGGGGTGAAGAAGGTAGAGTATTTGGGTCATATTATATCTCATGAAGGTGTCAAGGTAGACCCTAACAATATTAAGTTCATGATGGATTGGTCGATTCCTAAAACATTGAAGAATCTTATAGGATTTTTTGGTTTGACAGGTTACTACCGCAAGTTTTTTCAAAACTATGGAAGAATAGAAACACCTTTAATGGAATTAACTACGAAGGATGTGTTTTCATGGACTCCAAAGCCAACTCAAGATTTTGAACAACTTAAAGAGGCGATGCAAAAATATCTTGTCTTGACCACACCATACTTCACAAAAACCTTTATTTTGGAATTTGATGCCTCGAGAAATGGAATTGGTGTTGTTCTAATGAAAGAAGGAAGGCCCCTTGCTTTTGAAAGTCATCCACTCAAGGGAAAGGAGTTACAAAAAACAATTTATGAGAAGGAAATGATGGAAATACTACATGCATTGAAGCAATGGTACCCTTACCTAATAGGTAGGAACTTCAAGGTAAAAACAAATCATGTCAGTCTTAAATACTTCTTGGAACAAAGACTATCTTAAGAAGAACAACAAAAATGAGTGACCAAGATGTTGGGTTATGATTTTGAAATCATCTACAAAAAGGGGAAGCAAAATGTTGTGGCAGATGCACTCTTAAGAAAATATGAAGATGTTGAGGCCTTTCTCTATTCTATCTCGATCATATAACCTGATTGGATAACAGAAGCAAAGGATGAATAGAAGAATGACGAAAAAGTGTGGACTCTCATTTAAAGGTTGCAATGGGATTCCAATGCATCAGATACATTTACATGTAAAAATTATTCACTATGGTACAAAGATCTCTTATATTTATGTAAGAAATCCAAACTCAAACAAAACGTACTCTTAGAATTGCACACCTCTCCGGTAGGAGGGCACTCAATATTTTTGAAAACCTATCACAGGGTCAAGAAGGAATTTTTTTGGGATGGCCTTAAAACTAATGTTCAAAGGTTTGTGGCAGAATGTTTGGTTTTCAAAACAAATAAGGTGGAAACAATTAAGATCCTAGGTCTTTTAAAACCATTATCCATCCCAAGTCAACGTTGGGAGGAGGTTTCTATGGATTTCATCACAGGGTAACCAAAGTATGAAGGAAGTAGTGGCATCATGGTGATTGTTGATAGACTGACCAAGTATGCACACTTTTGTCCACTCCCTCATCCTTTCAAAGCCAATATAGTTTCCACCACATTCATGGAGACAATTCAAAGTATACATGGAAGCCCAAAGATTATTGTAAGTGACATAGATCCTATCTTCACTCGACATTTTTGGAAAAAATTATTTTCTTGTATGGGTACTCAATTGGCTCATAGATCATCTTATCATCCTCAATATGATGGATAAACTGAGATAGTGAACAAATTTATAGAAGGATACCTTCATTTCTTTGTCTCTGATAAACAAACAAAATGGTTCAAGTGGTTACCCTTGGCAGAATGGTGGTATAACACTTCCTTTCATTCTACAACAAAAGTGACACCATTTATGGTGCTCTATGGATATCACCCACCGCCCATATCTTCTTCTCTAAAAGAAAAATATAAGGTTCAAGCAGTGGAATATCACATCGAGCATCAACAAGTTCTCCAACTCTTAAATGAAAACCTCACCATGGCACATAATTGCATGAAACAACAAGAAGATCAACGTTGTAATGAAAGAAGTTTTGAAGTAGGGGATTGGGTATTTCTAATACTAAAATCATACAAACAGATGTCCCTCAAGCAATATAAGAAGGATAATAAATTATCACCAAAGTACTATGGCCCTTATAAGGTGTTGCAAAATATTGCTACTATGGCATGCAAATTGGAGTTGCCTGCATATTCACGAGTACACCCAGTTTTCCATGTTTCATGCTTAAAGAAGGTTATAGATGACAAGATCCCAATTCAAACTATATTTCCAGAACTTGACAAGGAGGTAAAAGTCATATTTGATCCTAAAGATATCACAAACACAAGAATTATCCAGTTGAGGAATAGATCCATTTCAGAGTATCTCACTAAGTGGAAGGAACTACCTGCTGAAGATTCCACTTGGGAAGATGAATCTTTTATATAGAAGAATCTAGAATTACTCAAGCGTTGTGAACAAAAATTATATGAAGGGGAGGGGCATGTTAAGCCATAAATAGTGGCACATTACCCCTTAATTCACGTGATCCAGGTGGATATTAGTGGCCACCCACCTATTCCAATTTCCAACTAGCTCATCTTGACAGTTTTCAGTTCAACATGTTTCTATGTAATAGGGACATTTATTTGTAAGTGTGGGTTTTTCACTTCTAGGTCTTTCCTGAAATCCTACACAACATCCAGGTGGATATTGGTGGCCATCCACCTATTCCAACTGGCTTATTTTGGAAGTTTTCATGTCAGTACATATTTTTGTACTTTCAAGGACGTTTTGGGGCCCTAAATAGTGTTTTCTTGGCTTGACACAGTCAAACTATAGACGGAGTTAGATTTTGATACCATAATGTGTATTTCTCTAAAAGACTTTTCCAACGGGCTATCACGCGCCTAAAATGGAGATCGTATGCAAAAGTTACGACCATGGAAAGTTGATGCACTAACTTACCCCAACGGGGCCCACATGACTTTGGTGCTTCATCTCCTAGGGTTAGGCTTTTTGATGTCTAGGGTTTAGGCATTCATGTTTATCATAAAAATTTCTTCAGAGCCTCATTGTACTCACCTTCTTGCGAATGAGCGTAGCCGTCACATCTCTTCTCATAGATAAAGCTGCCACCATTCTAGCGAGTCTATCACTCTGTATTTTACAGTCTTTGTACATTTCTTTCATTAATATAAATCATGTATTGTTGTATTTATCTATTTCTGGAAAAGTTTGTGTATTTCATTGTAATATCTCTTCTTTCATTTCGTTGTGAAAATAATTTGGATTAGTGGTATCATAGAAGGTTTCTCTTGATCATTTTTCAATGCATGTCCCTGACGAGGTCCGAGTATAGAAAGTTGCATATCGAGCTTGTCTCTCTTGAGGAAAATCAATATCGCACGCCCAAGAAACCCTCTATGGAGATAGAAAATAAAAATGGTGAAGCATAAGATTCTATTAACCTGTTTCTTGAGAAATCTCTTGCACGACAAAGGGACGAAATAATGGAGAATTTTTCCCACATCCTTCAATGCTTGTCGATAGAAACATACACATATTCATCAAGAGACCACTTTGGAAGAACCTCTCCCTTCAAGGTACAAGTTAATTTTTATATTCTCGTATTTGAAGGTTAGATAGATGTGAATTCCTTAGAAAATGGTTAAATCTTCTAGAAGGTTATTTCTCTGTTCACAATTTTTTCGACAAGGAAAATATCACCTTCGCACTCCTCAAGGATCTCCCCCATGTCAAACATTGGTGGGAAACTTACTAGGAGAAAATTTCCATAGAGGAATCTGGAATATATGGGGCCTATTCCACTTGGGATATTTTTTAGGATGCGGTCAAGGAACAATACTACCCTGTTGATAACTATGAAGACCAATACATGAGATGGACCACACTGTGACAAGAGAAGAGATAAACAGTGTCAAAGTTCACAAATACTTCCCATACATTGCACACCAAGTTGGGTATTAAAGACTCTGAGTGACATATGGTTCTGAAATATCGTGGGGCTCTACATAGATACATCCAAACTGAAATGGATTTCCTAAACATCTTATCATTGGGAGATTCCTATTGACATGTTGTCAAAATTGAGAAGAAATTTAGGTACCATAACAAATGGGAGTTTAGGTCTGCAAATCCACAAAAACCAAAGCATGGTAAATATGACCCTAACCAATGGCCTCTCGAAAACCATTCCAAGACACATGAAAAGAAGGGTAAAGGAAATATGAAGAATGACATTGGGAAGTGGTGCGACTTCCACACAATCCCCTAGCACAACACCGATGAATGTCGCTCAAAACAGTCATTGGTGTCCGAGGTCAAAGTGAAGGATCCGAACCCCAATTCATAATCTGATCCAGAAAATATTGAAAATAGACAGATCATCGACGTAGACCTCATTTCTATTGTTGCGACCGCAACAATTCAACCAGAAGATCCAGTAAATCCTGAATAGGGGGAGCCTCTTCCATTCACATATGTGGGTGAAGGGGACCATGTTGGATTTCATTTTTAATAGTGGCAGCCAAAAGAAACTCATCTTAGTTGAGGTCATCAAACAGTTGGGGTTGTCAACAACACCACACCCACAACCATACAACATCGGGTGGCTTCACAAGGGACGAGATCTCCATGTTAGCCAACAATGTCGCCTGTCTTATGGCATCCAGCCCTTCAATGATGAGATAATGTGTGATGTTTCCCCTCTTGATGTCTATGATGTTGTTTTGGGCCAACCATATATGTGGAAATGTCATGTTATTTATGATTCTCGACCTCGTAGTGTCATTATTAGTCTGGGGGGTCATCTCTACAGGATACTAGAGGTAGTTCTGACTAATGTTCCTCCAAAATAGTGCTGCAAGGTAATCTCTCATACTGCAAAATTCATCCTCTTAACAGTCTATTCAAAAGATGCACAAAAGGCCATTGCAACCACTATAGCCTCAATACCTTCTATCTAGCAGAAGCGGATTTTAGAAGAGAAAGAATATATTGTTTCTTCACCTATGATGGTGCCTACACAATTCCTTGTCAATCCCAGAGATAATGGGTTGGTGGAACAGATTCAACCCCACCAGAAATAGGGTCGTGACAACCTTCCATAGACCAAGCAATGAAACTTCTCCAGAAAGGTACGCAACTCACCAAGATTCAGATTCAGAAAATGATTTCCCCCCTTCCCCATGAACTCAATGCAATGGATACCATTTCTTCCTAAGCAGGGAGGATTGATCCAAGTGGATATTGGTTTCCACCCACATATTCTAAATTCCAACTGGCTCATCTTGACAATTTTTAGTTCAGCACATTTCTCTGTAATGGGGACATTTCTTTGTAATTGTGGGTTCTGCACTTCTAGGGTTGTCCTGAAATCCTACAAAGCATCTAGGTGGATATTGGTGGTTGCCCACCTATTCCAACTAGATTATTTTGGAAGTTTTCATGTTAGCACATCTTTTTGTACTTTCAAGGTTGTTTGGGGGCCCTAAATAGTGTTTTCTTGGATTACCATATTAAAACTATAGATCGAGTCAGAGTTTGACAACCAAATGCATAATTCTCAAAAATACCTTTCCAACAGGCTATCACACGCCTAAAACAGAGATCGTATGCAAAAGGTACGACCCTAGGAAGTTGATGTACTAACTTACCCCAATGGGGCCCACATGACTTTTGGCGATTCATCTCCTAGGGTTAGGTTTTTCGATGTCTAGGGTTTTTTCATTCATGTTTATCATAAAAATTCCTTTAGAGCCTCATTTTACTCATCTTCTTGCGAATGAGTGTAGTCGTCACATCTCTTCTTAGAGATAAAGATGCCACCATTCTAGAGAGTTTGGTACTCTATATTTTACAGTCTCTGTACATTTCATTCATTAATATAAATCATGTATTGTTGTATTTCTCTATTTCTGGCAATTTTTATGTGTATTTCACTACAATATCTTTGCTTTCATTTTATTCTGAAAATAATCTGGATCATGGGGCATATTACATTAGTATTGTTATTTTATTTATGTCGTCTTGGGTCCCTTAGTTGTAATTATACCTTCTAGTCTCCTATATATACCAAGGAGACCTTTTCATTTGGAATAATCTGGTATTTTTGAATTCATATGAAGTTTAAGGAGGTTTCCCCCTCAAAGAGGCTTATTATTTGAATTTCTCTCTTTGTTAAGGCGTTGAGTACTTATTCTGAGGTTTTTATGTTATTTTGATATTTGGTTCTTAACACACAAAGTTTATCTTCTTCACAATCCAGTCAGAAGGTGAATAGAACTACATTGAAACCACTATAGCCTCATCCCAAGACATTTATATCCATCAGAAGCATATCAAATAGATTGTATAATATCACCAAGATGTTATTTCTTCACCTACGCAGATACCTCCACACTACCCAGTCAAGCAAAGTTATGAGAGAGCCCTTCATACTCTTATGTTGGTTTTGGAGCCTGATTATCTTCCTAATTCATATGCAGTTCAAAGAGACTACAAGATACACAATTCATGGACCCCCCTACACAATTCAGGATACACAACGAGAGTGTTATTCATATTGCAAATAAATTAGTTTTCCATTCTAATACTAATCATATACAACTCAAGTACCATTTCATACGATCTGTATTGGAATATGGACATTTGAAGTTGGAAAAGATACATACTAGACATAATCCTATAGACATGTTAACAAAGGTAGTAACCAGGGAGAAACTGAGTTCCTAATCAGTTTCAATTGGCCTTCAAGCATGAAGGTGAAGATGAGAAATTTTCCAGGTCCAAGGTGGATCACATTCTAGTAGGTATAACAACAATGTTGGTTATGGAGCTTGATTATCTTCCTAATTCATATGCAGGTCAAAGAGACTGCAGGATACACAATTCATGGCCAAACTTTTTGTTTTTTTTCAATTTAAATATTGTAATTTCATAGTCAATGTGGACTGTTCATTATAAGGTCGCAGATATGATGGTAGAAGTTATGTTAATTTTTTTTTCCCTAGAAGGAAACCCTCTTTTATGAGGGAATTGTATTGTGGCAATGTATTATTGTGAATATTGTATTCTAAGAGAGGAGACTCTGAGAGAAAGAAGAGAAAGTTACAGTGGATGTGTTGTAGGTTGTATCCCTTCATTTTTTTGGATAATAAAAATGAAGGACTTGGCAATTTATTTGGTGGACATAGCCCACACTAGGTAAACCATGTATACCTGTGTCTCTATTGTATTGTGTATCTTATGTGTTTTATTTCCACATTTGTTTTATTTTATATCTCTATGATATTATTTTTATAACATCTTCATGTTCCATCTTCACTGACAGAGTCCTCCCACACTTAGGATGATCATGGAGCTACATTGGTTGAAGGGATACAACCCCTCCATCAACAGGTTCATGACAATTTTAAACAAGCTAATAAGGACAACTTCTTTAGCAAGGCAAGCAACTCACCAATTTCCAGATTCAACAAAAGCTTCCCCATCTCCCACGGTAACTTAACACAATGGGTGAGGAATGATCCATCCACCTATTCCAATGGCTAAAAACATGGTTTTCCACCTTGGCAATTGTTTTATGGTTTTTCAGGTCCTGAACTTCCGAGGCCGTTTTGAGGCACTAAACAATGTGTTTTTGGACTTTTGGGGGATATTGTTGAGTAATTCCATGCCCTAACCCCAACATAATTTGTACTCCTCGGCTATACCTTTATGATGAGGTATCGAATGCCCCAAATAGAGATTGTATGGAAAAGTTATGCCCTTGATAATTTGACGTATCAACTACCCCCCATCGGGGCCCATAAACCTTTTGGTACTTTATCTCCTAGGGTTAGGGTTTTTGATATTTATGGTTTTCTCATTTATGATTTATGTTAAAAATTCATTTAGATCCTCATTGTAATCACCTTCTTTCGAATGAGCATAGACGTCATATCTCTTCTCAAAGATAAGCTACCACCATTCTAGCAAGTTCATTCACTTTGTATATTTACAATTTCTGTACATTTCTTTCATTAATAGAAATTGTGTATTATTGTATCTCTCTTTTTCTTGCAATATTTCTATGTATTTAAATGTTATATCCCTGCCTTCATTTCATTCTCAAAATAATATGGATCATTTTGTTTTAAATATCAACAACAAGTCACTCTCGATCTGGGGCTAGGAATCCACAATAAAAGGGTGTCTCTCACTTTCCACTCATAGCTCAATATCCCACACCCCCCTAGTATTCTCCCACAACTATCCCAAATTTGCTCCATATCTCTTCCTCTTGACCTACCCAACCCAAGGAATGTACCCCTTCATTTATCTCATCCCATCGAGCATCCCATTTTTTTATCAGGGTCTCTCTGGCATAGGTAACTAGGAATCTCTTTACTGGTAACTCAAGGGATCTCACTGCTAAGTAAAAATACCAACAAAAAATACTTGTTTTTACAGTGAAACTCACACAAGAATTCACTTTTCATGGCTGATAACTTGGCTCTTCAATTGTCAACTCCGAAGAGATCCAATACGCTCCAACATTCTCCCACCCTTCTTGCTCTATATCCAATGCTCTTTTTCTCTGTTCCCTGCTTGTTGCTCATCTAAATTGAATGTGTAAAAACTGCATGTAACTGCCCATACAAATTTCCTCTATTTTTTCCTACTTCCTTGACTTACACTCTTTCCCAAACTGATTGTACTGATCCCACCACCCATGATTTCCAATAAATAAGGGATGTGACTCTCACACCCACTGTCTTACATGAGTTTAATGATTGGGCTCTCATACACTCAAAAAAAAAAAAAAGTTATCCTCACTGATAATACAATTCAGGAAAATGGGTTGAATTAACACCCATAATTAATTCCCCCCCTGGACCCCTCTTAGACACTCTCTTCTCTTATGTAAAACTCATCCCCCATCTCTATCCATATCCCCCAACAGCTGGTATCACATTTTATTTATTCAAAAACATAAAATACATTCACATATTTCATCGCTTGGCCATAGACACATTCTTATCTACATTATGCATTAATTAAAATGGGGATTATAGTGGGGATGTAATATCTCTAATTCAAACCCAATTGTAAATGAAATTGTAAATGTACATTTAGGTTGGTGAGCCATTGGCACCAATTTTTGGTTTAGTGTTGCGCGCACCTGAAATTGTAAATGTACATTTAGGCTGGTGATTCACTGGCACCAAGTTTTGGTTCATTTTTGTGTGCACCTAAGCAATTCACAAGGATTGTTTTCTAAAGAAAGAGTGTGCACATTCCATAGTGTTGTGCATACCAAAGTAGTGTGAGAGGATTTTTTTCCAAAGAAAGAGTGTGCACATTCCATAGTGTTGTGCGCACCTGAGTAAGTGTGCGTGGAGTGTGCATCAAGGGTAGGGTGTGCACATTCCATAGTGTTGTGTGCACCTGGGTAAGTGTGTGAGGATTACTTGGAAGTGTGCATCAGACTGATTTTTTTATGTGTGTGTGTGTGTATTTGAGGCTTAAGAGCTTGTGTGGTTATTGGGCTGGTGAGTCATGATGCAAAAATGCCAATGCACCTATCTATGTAAAATGTTATCACACTAAAATTATTAATAATATCACATGATTGTGTGTAGACCTTTCAGATGAAAAGATACGAGGGGAAAAACTCCACCGAAAAGGGAAAAGAGGGGACTTAAGTCTAAGGGAATATTTTATTAATATTTCCGAAAAGAATAATTATGAATATTTATTTATCCTAAGTTCCTGAGGGATGGGAACGAGTCACCAAGTTGCTAAATCTAATTCTGAAGGTGACAAATGTACAGTTATGACCATGAATATATATGATCAAACCTTAGTGTATTTTGGGAGAAGAACTCATTCCTTTTGGGCGATTTACTCATTTTCTTCATGATCCAAACTATATGAACTTAGGAACGACCATTACCATTTCTGCAAGAAAATCTTGTAAAGGGGTTTTCCATTTTGTAACCATAGTTTTTTCTATCAAAGAGGTGGGTTATCAGGCCCGTGAGAATTCTCTCCAGGTGAGAGATTTTTTGTCAAAGAGACAAGTTTTTAGGCTCGTGATCATTCTCTCCGGGTGAGAGATTTGCTAGGAATTGTTTCGTGGTGCGCTAGGAATTAGTTGTACAGGGATCTAAGACTTCATGTCTAGCTTATTGCTAAATCCCTAGAAGGGAATTGGGGAAATCGAGGGACTATTGAGAATAGAAGGGCCACACTTCCTGGGGTGAGACAAGCATGTGGGGAATGAGAGATTGTAGGCTATTTGCAGCAATTGGGCACCTTGGACTAAACAATTATGTTGATTATCAGACCTTAGCTAGGCATTAGAAATCCTTTTTCCCTGGTGGAGTTTAAGCCCCATATAGGGGGTGACCTGTTGCTGAAAGTATATGAGCAATAGATTCTATGGTTGGGAGGAATGTCTGATCTCTGTGCGCAGTTGGTGACTCTTTATAAAAAGATAAGTGTTCTTTATGTGCTTTTCTAACTTACTGTGTGCTTAATTATCTATGTTTAATATGGGCTTATTTCATGTATGATGTTGCATACGATCAATTATCGTTATTATGCATAATGTTGTCTACACATGTAAAGAATGATGTTGTTATTCAATGTTTTTTATTGCACATGCGGAGTATGAAAATTATTGAGTTTCCTATTAGTTAATTTTGTAATAATGGTCATGAGTTTCCAAGGTAAGGCTAGAACTGTTGTGTGTGCAGGGAAATAATTTATACATGCATGAGGTTGGAATCGTTATGCGCATGGGAAATCATTTCATGCACAAAAAGAGAATTGAATCTATGTGCAACATCAGAGTGGTTGTGCACACAATACTAATCATGTGTTCAGAGTGGTTATTGTCTAGTATATTTGTGTGTTCATAATGATCGTGTGAGAAATTGTTTTATATGTTAATTCCACTGTTATATCTAGTGCTCTAGTGCTTGAAGAGGGAATGTTTGTGTGGCGTGATCTAGGATGGGATAATGCACGTTACCTCACATGTTTTTGTGTAGATCAAAGTTATAGTGTAGAATGTGCGTACTATATTTTGTGATTGACATTGCAACAGTAGGCTAGGTGTGTTATATTTTGGTATTAGAGTGGGTATGTGAAAAATTGGTATCAGAGAACAATACCCAGCTAGGAGGATGGGTATGTTACATAATGGTATCAGAGAATTTGTTAGGACTGGTAATGGGGTACGTTAAAAGTTGGTAACAAAGCTATATCCCAACTAGGAGGTTGGGTATGTCACAAATTGGTATAAGAGCTCTAGTTTCAACATAGAGCCCGCTTAGGCTGAGTAAAGGAAACAAAATTGAACTAGTAAGTGGATGAATTTGGAATTACATCACGGACATGGTGCACATAAAATAAGAATGTGCAATTGTGTGCACTAAATTTTTACATTGTGGGGTGCGGTGCTAGGAATGCATAGAAAAAAATGGTGCACAAGTGTGTGCACTAAAAATTTGGAGCTGTGCGGAGAGAAATTGGTGATGCATGCATAATATTGATGTGTGGTATATATGTTAAAGATTGACATCACACATTGGTACATGTTGAATAGTAGTGCGCACATGGGCTTCAAAAGAAAGTAAGAAAGAGTAAAATGGTATTTGGGTGAATTCCAAATGACCATAATTTATTGTGCAAGACTTAGAATTGTGCAAGGAAGAAATCGATGGGAAATTTTTGGACAAATGAGTCAAATTATTCACCTAGAAAGTTTGAATTGGGATGTTAAAATCATCCAAGAAATCAAAAGATAGGATTTTGACAAGATTGTGTAGAGTTTTCATGGATTTGTTTCTTGAATTCGTCTAACAAATCTTATTGCCTGCACATTTTGCATAATTAACAACGATTAGATTAGGACAAAATCAACGCAGGGAGTCAAAAGTATGGAAGATGTGCAGATAAATTACATCAATGATGATGAATTCAGGGCTTTGTATATCGGTATGGGTATTTATAGTACAAAATCCAATGAGCATAAACAAGGAAGAGAGGAGCACATAAACTTGGTAGAAACCATAAAGGGACTACAAAAATATGTCCAAATCTATAAATTTGATAATGAGAGGCTTATGAAATCCAAGGAGTGGCAATATGACTTCAATATCAAGTTGATGCAAATATTGGATAGAATAGAAAATAAAATGGATAAGGAGACGGAATCAAGCAAGTCAAGAAGTCGCAGGTCTCATGATGAAAGAAGAAAAACAAGAAGTGTTGATACAAATCATCACCACTCACCAAAGCATTCATTTAGGAAAGTGCGTAGTAGCTCAATTCCATCTCTTGACAGAAATCATAAGATAAGGACTGGGGTGGATGATCTACATGGATAAATGAATAAGATCAAGCCTCCTACCTTTGATGGTGAGCACAAGAAGGATGAATATGTGGAGACCTGACTGTTGGGCATGAGGAAGTACTTCCAACTGCATAATTATTCTACGCATGAAGAAGGGAGAATTTCCATCTATCGATTAAAAGGAAAAGCATAAATATGGTGGGATCAATACATTCAAGTGCAACACGTTGATGAGAAGAAGGTTACTTGGATATAGTTTAAAAGGTATTTTCAAAAGAAATACTTAACCAAGCAATACTATGAAAAGAAAATGAAGGAGTTATTTGAACTCAAGCTTGGTATTATGATAATAGATGAGTATGAAAGAATATTCTTAGAACTACCGAAATATGTTGCATTCATCAAGGATGGGAAAGTTAAAATTTAGAGGTACCTGAGTGGAATTACATCTTTTATTAGTGACAAGATACAATATGATAACCCCAGGACATTGGAGGAAAGCATAAGGTGAAATAAATGTTTCTATGATCAACAAAGGGGAAGACCGACTTTCCAAAAGGATTGGGAAGACAAGAACAAAAAAAAGGTGGAACAAAGGAAGAAGGGGACTAAGCCACCATTTTTCATAAATACTTATCAAGGATAGCCAACTCCTAAGGAGCCCAAAATAATTGAGACAATGGGGAAAATACCAAGACAACCACCTATTCAATTTTGGGGTTGTGGGGGAGACCACATGTATAGATATTTCCCTCACAGAGGTGAAAAAGTGAGAACTGTTCATAATGCACAACAAGATGCGACAATTGAAGACATGGGAAGAAATGCACCAAGGATCTACACAACATTGCACAACAAGCAAGCTAATTTTCAGTCATGCATGATTGAAGTGGAAGGTAATATTAATTACCAACCCATTGTTATTTTAATTGATTCAGGATCTATTCATAGTTATCCAGATCATAAGATGGTGGAAAGATTACAATTGCCAAGAGGCAAGCTTGGAAAACCTTGGTTGGTGCAATTAGCTACAAGAGAAAAAAAGAAAATTAATGAGATGGTTAAGGAATGTCTAATGCATATGAATGGGATAAGAACAAAAGATGATTTGAATATCATACCTTTGATCTCTTATTATTACATCATGTCGTTTTAGACTGTTACAATAAGGAAATTTAAGAATGGTTCAAGGAATTCCAAGAGTTGTAACTATCATAGAAGTTTCATCCTTGAAATTGAATAATAGTTATATGAAAGGATGTGATCCAAGTGGATATTGGTGGCCACCCACCTATTCCACTGACTCGAAAAATAACTTTCCACCTTGGCAGTTTTTCGATAGTTTTTCGGGTTCCAAACTTTCGGGGCCATTTTGAGGCCCTAAATGACATTTTTTGGGGATTTGGGGCCCAAGTGATTGCCAAACGCACTAACTTGGGCCCACAAAAAATTATTATTCTCGGTTAGACCTTTCCAACGAGCTATCGTGCGCCTAAAACAAAGATCGTATGCAAACGTTACGACCCCGAAAAGTTGATGTACTAACTTACCCAAACGGGGCCCACATGACTTTTGGCGCTTCATCTCCTAGGGTTAGATTTTTGGATGTCTAGGTTTTTTTACATTCCTGTTTATTGTAAAATTCCTTCAGAGCCTCATTGTAACCATCTTCTTGCGAATGAGCGCAGCCGTCACATCTCTTCTCAGAGATAAGCCGCCACCATTCCAGCAAGCTTGTTTTCCGTTGCATGTTACAGTCTCATCGTATTTCCTTATTGAATAGAAAACCATTTTTACTGTATCTCTATTATTTTGTGTTAATAATATTTTAATATTTTGTATTAATTTCGTTCTGCTCATAAAATCCAGATCAATGGTATTAGAGCGTTCTTCTCCTTGTCATGTTAATGCATGTCCCCAACGAGGTCAGGGTACAAAGAATTGGGTCTCGAGCTTGTTTCTCTTGAGGAACAATATCTCGCACGTCCAAGAGACCTCTCATGGTAGGAGAAAAGAAAGATGACGAGACAGTAGATCCTTTCAAAATGTTTATTGAGGAAGCCCTCATGCAACAGAGGAACGAGGTGATGGATAGTTTCACCCAAATCCTTCAATGACTACCAACATGTGACACATCTTCCTCAAGAAGAGGCTCTGCCCCCTTCAAGGTACAAATCAACTTCGATATTCCTATATTTGAAGGTCATATAGACACAAATGTTGTAGATAAGTGGTTGAATCTACTAGAAGGATAAGTGGTTGAAAATATTACTTTTTCTCTACTCAAAGTCGTTCCCCATGTCAAAGATTGGTGGGAAACTTTTTGTGAGCAAAAGGAAAGACAGGAACCCTCATTATTTATAGTCACGACCACCTGGGAATCCTTTAGGGATTCTATTAAAGAACAATACTAACCTGTCAGAAGTTATGACGACTTGTATACCAAATGGACCACACTACAACAAGAAAGAGACCAAGCAGTGCCAGATTTCACAAATATCTTCCATACCTTGCGCACCAAGTTGGGTATCAAAGATTCAGAGTGACATCTGGTGCTCAAGTATCTCAGTGATCTGCATAGATACATCCAGACCAAAATGGAATTTAAGGACATCTCTTCCTTGGGCGCAACCTACCGATATGCCGTCAAAATCGAGTATAAGCTCAAACAAAAGATGCGACAATTTGGGCCTGGGAACCCCTCACAACAAAATCTAGGAAAGGGAGGCCCCAACCCACAGAACAAAGGACAGAGAAAATATGGACGGTATCAGGAAAACTAGTCCAAGCCACAAGCAAAGAAGGACACCAGAAAGACAAAGAAAGATATAGAGAAGTGGTGCGACTTCCATAAGAGCCATTGGCATAACACTGTTGACTGCTGCTCAAAGAAGTCACTGGTGGCCGAAGTGAAAGCCTCTGAATCAGATGCGGGTTCTAAATCTGAGTCAGAACCATAAAGTGGAATATGGATCGTTAACGTGGAACAAAGTGTCATCGTTACTACCACCAAGCTCCATCCCGGTGAACTAGATGAGCCAGAAGAAGGAGAGTGCCTCTTCCATTCACAAATGTGGGTAAAAGGCACCCCACTGCACTTCATCATTGATAGCGATAGCTAGAAGATACTCATCTCAGCAGAGGTCATCAAGCAGCTGGCCCTGCCGATAATTCCAAACCCACAACCCTACACCATTGGATGGCTCTGCCAAGGAAGCAATCTTCATGTCAACCAATAGTGTCGACCGTTGTATGGCATCAATCCCTTCAAAGATGAGGTATTGTGTGAAGTTTCTCCTCTCAAATTTTGTAATGTTCTTTTTGGCCAACCTTATTTATGGAAAAACCATGTTGTATATGATTTTAGGCCTCGTAGTGTTATTATTAATTTGAATAGGAAATGGTACAGGATACCCGAGGCAGTCCCTCCTAGTGATATTTCCTTGATCTCTACCAAGAAATGTAGGAATGTCATCTCTCAGACCGAGAAATTTGTCTTCTTCATGATTCACTCTCAGAGTGAGAAAAATATCACAACCACATCCCGGGCCTCCATGACCGATCTCTCCACACAACAGAAACAAGTGGATAAGGTCATGGAAGAATACTCAGATACATTCTCCTCTCCTACTGGGGCACCTCTGCACTGCCAGGTCAAGCATCCCATTGATCTTACCCCAGGCGCACCGCTACCCAATGGGACAATCTATCGTTGCTATCTATTAGTAAATGAAGAGATCAAGAGGAAGATCCAGGAACTTCTCCACAAGGGGCACATCTGTCCCATCTCATATCCTTGTGGGAGCCCAATCATGCTGGTGAAGAAGAAAAACAAGACCTGGCGACTCTACATTGATTATCGAGCCCTAAATAAAATCACAGTCCGAAACCAATACCCAATTCCCTAAATCGATGACCTCCTTGATCATATCACGGGGGCCAAATACTTCAGTAAGATTGATCATAAGTATGGCTACCACGAGGTCCCAATAGAATAGAAAAATGTATGTAAGACTTCCTTCAATTCAAAAGAAGGTATTTTGAATGGTTGGTCATGCCCTTTGGTTTGACAAATGATCCAACAAATTTTATGAGAATGATGGCCGATATCCTATGACCTTTCACCAATACTTTTGTAGAGGTGTATCTGGATGACATCCTCATATACAACAAGACTTGGGAGGAACACTTGCAACATATTCAGCAAGTTCTGCATGCCCTGTGGTAGCACAAACTATATGCAAACTTGGAAAAATGATCCTTCGACATGGATAGGGTCCATTAATTAGGATACATTGTTCATAAACATGTTATGTATGTGGATCCATCCAATATCTAGGTCATTCGTCACTGGCTAGCCCCAACCGCACTCACTGAACTTTGGAGGTTCTTGGGCCTCGCCAATTTCTATTGCAGGTTTTTGCTGGGATTCTCTCATATCGCATGGGCCCTCGACCAAGTAACTAGGGGTGGAGGTAAGGAAACAATTTTGTGGGGCGTATCGCAACAAAAATCCTTCGATGACATGAAGAAGAATTTGTGCTCATCCCTGATACTTTCATTATCGGACCTACAACATCCCTTTGAGATCGAGACAGATGCTTCAAACTATTCTATGGGTGTCATTCTTACTCAACATGACCACCCCGTGTAATATCATAGTGAGACACTATCATATGTTGTCCATAAGTACCCTACTTATGACAAATAAATGTACTCCATTGTGAAATATTTCCGCCAGTGGAGACATTACATTCTTGGGAAGGAGACAGTCATACACACTGATCACAAGCCACTACAGTTCATGTAGACCCAAGGAAAATTGTAGAATGACTACCATCAGAAGTGGTCAACATACTTACAACAGTTCCACTTCAATATCAAGTATAAAACAGGAAGTACCAACCTATTTGTTGACTTCCTCAGCTGACCTCCAATCGCAACACTCACCACGGTACTAGAATCTTGTGGTCACGAGACCTTTGGATGGCCCCACCTCTATGAGACAGACCCTAAATTTTCCACCACCTACCAAATGTTGGGCGCCAACGCAGTGGTCGCTAATTTCCATATTAAGGGTGGGTTGTTGTGCCATCTAGGCCATCTCTGTGTTCCATCAAGCGAGTGCGCGAAGCTAATTGTGGAAGCTCACTACAGTCGGGTGGCAAGACACTTTGGTGTCGAAAAGACAATGGCAGTGTTGCAGAAAAATTTCTACTGGCAAAAAATTCGACAGGATGTCAGCAAGTATATCAGGTCCTACACCACCTATGCTATTTGCAAACCTACCACTAAGAAACATGGCATGTACACCCCTCTACCTACTCCTAACAGGCTGTGGGAATCCATCTCAATGGAATACATGCCAGGCTTCTCATCCACCAAGAGGGGAAATAACTGTGTTTTTGTGGTTGTTGATCACTTTTCCAAGATGGCGATTCTAGCCGCCTACAAGAAGAACATCACAGCATAAGCCACTGCCAAGCTATTCTTTGAACGAGTATGGGTACATTTTGGGATCCCACAAACCATTATCTCATACCGTGACAGTCGGTTCCTCAGCTCATTATGGTCGATCCTCTGGTCACTGTTGGATACCAAGCTCACCAAATCCACTGCCTTCCACCCCCAGATAGATGGCCAAACTGAGTTCGTCAATCAGATGGTCATACATATTATGCACATGTATAATTCAAAACACCCCCGCACATGGGATGAGAGTATTCCCTATGTATAACATAGCTACAACTGATCCATGGATAGCTCAACTGGACACATCCCCTTTCAGGTGGGGTTGGGATTCTAACCATTGGGTCCCATGGATGTTGCACTACCCCTGGCGACCACCTCGGTCGACTCATCCCCTGCTCCACCAGAAGCTGAAAAATACACTCGGTTCATTGAGTGGATCCATCACATCCGCCAACATGTTTAGGATATTATATAGAAGTCTAATGCCAAGTACAAACAACCCCATGATCAACATCGGGTGCCACATAAGTTTTAGGTGGGCGACAAAGTTTGGTTGCATTTGCAGAAAGAACACCTTATAGGGCCCTATCGCAAGCTTCTCCCACTCCGTTATGGGTCGTACACCATCACCAAGGCTGTGGGTGACAATGATTTTGAGCTCAACATTCCCCCCTTCCTTGGTTTGCATCAAGTCTTCAACGTGGCTCTCCTTCGGTCATATTTCCCACCATTATTGGACAATTCAGAGATAGAAGAGAAGTTGACACCAACATATCTCAACCTTGACTGCATGCAACAAGAATCCAATGATCATATTGTGGACACACAAATCAAGGGAACTCGATAGCAAAGGATCCAGCTTTATCGAGTCGTCAAAGAAAGGCAGCTCCCGCACCAAGGCAAGTGGCTCACCCGGGGCCAAATTTAACATAAATTTCCTCATATGATGGGGGAACTCAACGCAATGGAGACCATTTATTCCTAAGGATGGAGGATTGATACATGTGGATATTGGTGGCCACCCACCTATTCCACTGGTTCTAAAAATAGTTTCCACCTTGGCAATGTTTCGACACTTTTTTGGGTTCCAAACTTTTGGGGCTATTTTGAGGCCCTAAATGACATTTTTTGGGGATTTGGGGCCCAAGCGATCTCTAAACACACTAACTTGGGCCAGTCAAAAAATTTTCTTCTCATTTATACCTTTCCAACAGGCTATCGTGCGCCTAAAATGGATATTGTATGCAAAAGTTACGACCTCAGGAAGTTGATGTACTAACTTACCCAAACGAGGCCCACATGACTTTTGGCGCTTCATCTCCTAGGGTTAAGTATTTGGATGTCTAGGGTTTTTGACATTCTTGTTTATTGTAAAAGGACTTTAGAGCCTCATTGTAACCATCTTCTTGCGAATGAGCGCAACCGTCACATCTCTTCTCAAAGATAAGCCACCACCATTCTGACAAGCTTGTTTTCAGCTGCATTTTACAGTTTCAGCTTATTTCCTTATTGAATAGAAAATCAATTTTACTGTATCTCTGTTATTTTGTGTTAAGAATATTTTAATAATCTGTATTCATTTCATTATTCTCATAAAATCCGGATCAGGATGTCAATTATTCACAACGCACATGGAAGAGGAACCTAAAGATAAAGTGCCAAATGTTGAAGACTATGCAGTACTAAAATAATTTGAAGATGTCTTTAAAGAAATATTAGGGTTGCCACCAAAAATAGATATTGATTTCTCTATAAATATGATGCCTAGAGAAGCACCCATATCCAAGACTACTTATAGGATGAGTACACCATAGCTGAAGGAATTGCATATGCAACTTGAAGAGCTTCTGAATAAGGGGTATATACACCCAAGTGTGTCACCTTGGGGTGTCCCAGTATTGTTTGTGAAGAATAAGGATGGTACATTGAGACTTTGTATTGACTTCAAGCAATTGAACAAAGTAATAGTAAAGAGAAAGTATCCTTTGCCAATGATAGATGACCTCTTTAACCAGCTAAGGGGTGGGAAAATATTTTCCAAGATTGATCTCAAATCTAGATATCACCAATTGAGAATTAAATAAGAAGACATTAGGAAGACAACTTTCAGAATGAGGTATGGAAATTATGAGTTTACAATAGTGTCATTTGGTTTGTCAAATGCACTAGTTGTCTTCATGTGTTTAATGAATGGTATTTTAAGAGAATATCTAGATAAGTTTGTCATTTTATTTATGGATGACATACTTATTTACTCAAAGTCTAAAGAATAACATGAGAAACACTTGAGGATGTTGCTGCAATTATTGAGAGAACATCAATTGTATGTAAATTTGAGCAAGTGCACATTCTACCAGAGGCAAATCCATTACTTGGGTCATATCATTTCATAGGAAGGGATAATTGTGGACCCGAAGAATATAAAAGTCATTGAAGGATGGAAAACACCAAGGAATGTTGGAGAGATGAGATCCTTCATGGGACTTGCATGGTACTACAGAAGGTTTATCGAAGGCTTCTCAAAGAGTGTGCATCTTGTTATCACATAATATATATTATCCCAAATCCTAAAGGCAAGTAGGCCTAGATTGACGTAACATGGAGGTAGTCCTATCACTGTCACCCCAATAGGATACCTCTTTATATTTAGGAGGAGAAGAAATCCACTCCAAGGGAGACGTCCCACGAACTAGTTGGTTGATGAAGGGTAAAAAAAACAGATAAAAGCCCACCCCTCTCTCTAGGTCACTCAAGGAAAGAAATCACTTGGTAAAGTTTAAAGGGGAAAAGGAAAAGGAAATGAGTGGTACCTGGACTTTACCAATGAAACAAAAAATGTTAGCATCAAGCAATGATATCAAATTTTCAAATCAGTGGCTTCAAGATATAAATATGCTACTGAAACACTAAAAGATGAAATGTATAGCAACAACAAATATGTCTAGAGATTGCAAGCTATGATGACAAAAATGATATAAAGACTTTGCATGTTTGATAGTACTCTATCACTCACAATTTCAAGATTTAAATCAAGTCAATAAGTGAATTGAATAGGTTGTAAAAACACTTGTAACAACAACAAATAGATAATGATGACAACAAGAAAACCACTTCAGAAAAGTACTTAGTTTAGGCAATTTAGATAAACACTTTAGTATATATTGATAGCAACTTGCCTAATACAAATGTTGGGTGGTTTTATGGACATTTTAAGGACTGTTAAGGGGTTGTAATTATGGCTATAATAGTAGTTACAACAACAACAACAGCCTTAAATAACTTCATAATTTTGCACTCAGATCAATAGCAAAAGGAAGACTACAACCTTGGGATGATAGCACATAGGCTAGTGCAAATTTCCAGGTTAGTTTTAGGAGTTAGTATGATGATTAAGGCTGCTAAATAAAGGATGTAACAACAATTATAGCAGTAGAAATATGGTTGTTAGTGTTAGTGAGAGTTTCAATAAAATGTTTTGAAATTTTGTTTGGTCTCATTCATCCACAAGAGTGTAGCAATCAGTGCCTTTTAGGGGCTTATGGAGTCAATAATAGTAACAATATCACTTGAGAAATAAAATAACAATAATGTTTAGATAAGGGGAGAAGTAAATTCAAGAGGTGTTGGCACTTCAAGGCCTCAATCATTTTCCCCTTTTAGGGAGGTTTTGCTAGAGAGTAGGCACTTCTAGGCCCTAGCATACCTTCCTTAACTTTTTTGAAAGACATTTAATTGGTGATTAGAATGAGATTACTAGAGAGATGGCACTTTAGGGATCTAATAATCACTCCAAATAAAATGTATAATTGGCAAGATCAAGCTAGTATAATAGTTATAGGGAGAAAGAAGCATTTGTTGGTTCTCCCCTAGGGTTTAAATAAGCAATTTCATAATCTTAGACATGAAACAAGTAAATTTTAACAAAAAAATCCATAGCATGAATAAAAATGCAGATTTTCCACTTACTTCACTGAGAATAATCAAGTCAAACCCTAATTGAAGACCATTCCACCATGAAAAATGCCAAAATACACCACCACAAAGCTCTCCCAAGAGAAGTGCACTAGTTATTTAAGCCAATAACCCTTAAAGAGGGAGAAATTTTCATACCACTACTTGTGTGTGATGAGTTATAATGTTAAAATGAACTTAGCCAACCATATTTATATGGGAAATCATCGCTAATTAATCCATCAGTTGTGTCTTTTCATAAAATAGAGCCTACATGTCAATTTGCTCTTAAAATTCAAAATTAAATCAATTTTCAACATTAAAACCCTAAAGAGGCTGGCGTTATGCCTCCTCCATGAGACGTTGAGGTCATATAGAAAAATGTTGGGCCTCCAAAGGCCCTCCTCCATGCCACTTGTGCCAAAACTGCATCCCAACATCTCTCAATGTCAAACCCTAGATTTGGGTGACATCATGGGGCTACTAGGGTGACGTCGAAGGTCTCCAAATCCAACGTCCAGGTGGGGAAGGGTGGCCTCTCATTATTTAGGCCTACCAGGGTGCCTCCAAAGGCAACATCCTATTCCTTTATTGTGCAAGCCTTCAATCTCTTCTTACCCCTTGGTTGGGGTTCCAACATCCATCTATGGGCTTTGAGCACTCATGAAGGTCCAAGCTAATCATTCTCTCATGTGTGCATGTCCACCGGGAAAGGTCCTGCAAAAACATCAAGTAGGCCCTCCAGGGGTTCATAAGTCACAAGTATCATAGAATTCAAATCACGTCTAATAATTAAATTACACAAACATGTGCATCAAACCCCCTTTAACCCAAAACAAATGCTCAAAGACGTTATGCAATTTGACAAGTTAGGTTTGGATAGGGTCTCAAGGTGTCTTATTGGGCTAATCCCCCTTAAGTTTGGGGTGTTTCCCAGGTGGAGTCTAGTCCAAGTCATGCAAGTGTATGAGGTGGCATGGGGTAAATATTTGGGCATGGGGTGCATGTGATAATAGGGAAATGTAAAGTCTTACATGTGGGTTCCTTTTTGGAGGGTGAGTTGCACCTTGTCATGGATGCAATTTTTTCCTAGCCCATTCATTGCCATTTATTCTTATCTTTATTTCTTTTGATCCTTTTTTCTTGCTCTACAAGGGAATAGTTGAGGGACATTGTCCTAGCTTGATGACCAGAGGTGACAGTGTTATTGATTTGGATTATTTTGAGAATGGCATGAAGGTAGAAATATAACCAATATATAACAATGAAATACAGAAAAATATAGAAGAGAACACAAAAATACAGTGAAACCCAACTTCTATTACTAAATAAGATAGAAAAACACTGTAGAACACAAACTGGAAAAATGGATTAGCTTATCTCTAAAAAGAAAGAGATGTTGGCTATGCTTCATTTACAAGAATCTTTGCATTACACTACATTGCATGCTTAAAGGGCCTCCTTCACCTCAATTATATATGAGAGAGTGAGAGGAGAACAATTCCCATGATGCATGTGGGATAAATTGGACCAAGTTTATAAAATGCCATGGGCATGTAAAACACTAGGACTTCCCGGGTGGTCACCCATCCCAGTTCTACTCTAGCCTAAGAGTGCTTAACTGTAGAGTTCTAGTGGGATCCTATGCATTAATGCTATGTTGTAGGCATGTACATAAGACCACTAGAAAATCATTAAATGATGTATGCAATTGAAAAATGAAGATGACATTACATTCCATTACCCATCAAAAGGGTGAATATCACGGTTTATCAAAACCACAGGCTCAGAATGGTGATTCAATGGAAGAGGTGGATGGCCACTGAGATCCATCTGGATCATTCCTCCCTCCTTAGGAATCAATTGTCCCCATTGCGTCAAGGTCCCTTGGGAGGCAGGGAGACTTCTGCTAAATCTAAATCTTGGTGCGTTGCTTGCCTTGTTGAAGAAGTTGTCTTGTTTAACTTGTTGAAGGATGTCATGAACCTGTTTTTGGAGGGGTTGAATCCATTCAACCAATCTAGCTGCATGATATACCTGAGTGTGGGAGAAATTTGTCGATGAAGATGCAACATCAAAAGTATGAAAGGGTATGTTATAATCTTGCTTGACTGGGCAGTGTGGAGGCACCCCCGTAGGTGCAGTAAGAACATCTTGGTACTTGTCTGCAATATTGTCGATATGCTTCTACTGAATAGAAAGGTCTTGGGTTGTGGTTGTAGTGGTTTCAGTGTCCTTTTGTTCACCTTCTGATCAGATTGTGAAGAGGATAAACTTTGCAGTATGAGAGATTACTTTGTGGAATTGTTTTGGTGGGACAATAGTTGGAACTACCTCTAGTATCCGATATAGCTGACCCATTAGAGTAACAATGATGCTATGGGGTCGAGACTCATAAACAACATGACGCTTCCACATATATGGTTGGTCTAATATAACAGTACAAACTTCCATTGGGGAAACAACACAAAATACCTCATGCTTGAAGGGCTTGATGTCATAGGATAGGCGACATTGTTGGTTGACACGAAGATCTTGACCCTGGCGAAGCCACCCGATGTTGTATGGCTATGGGTGTGGTGTTGTTGGAAAATCCAACTGCTTGAAAACCTCTGTTGAGATGATGTTATTTTGGCTTCTGCTATCAACAATAAAATGCAGTGGGGTCCCCTTCACCCACATCTGTGAATGGAAGAGTTGATCCCCCTCCTCAATATCCTCTTCTGGTTAGATTGTTGCAGTTGCGATAGTAGTAGTGGGTTCTTCATCAATGATCTGTCTCCTTTTATTATTTTATGAATCAGTGTCCAAGTCAAGGTTCATCTCTTTTCCTTTGCGCTCGGCCACCAATGACTGTATTGAGCGACATTCATCAATGTTGCTCCAAGGGATATTGTGGAACTCACACCACTTTCTGGTGTCTTTCTTAGACTTCATATTACCCTTCTTTGCCTGCATTTGGGACTGGCTCTCTTGAGGTTGGCCTTCCTTTCTCTGTCCATGCTTCTCTCACTTTCCTGCTGCTTGAATTTCTTCTCAATTTTGACTGCATATCGATAAGCAACTCCCAGTGAGGAGATGTCCAAGAAATCCATCTATGTTTGGATGTACTTATGTAGACCACTACGGTACTTCAAAACTAGGTGCCTCTCAGAGTCTTTGATACCCAAATTTGAGCGTAATGTATGAAATATGTTGGTGTACTCTGCCACCGTCTGGTATCTTTTCTAACGTAGAGTTGTCCATCTCATGTATTGGTCATCATAGTTTCCGATAGGGTAGAACTCCTCCTTTAGGGCATCTACAAAGTCCGCCCAAGTGGGTTCTCTCCCAAATAGTGTAGATTCATCTGTGGTGTAACTCTCCCAGTAACCTTCCCACCAAGATCTGACATGGGGAAGGGCTTTAAGGAGCGCGAAGGTGATCTTTTCATTGTCGGAAAATTTTTGGACAGAGTAATAACCTTCTAGAAAATTCAACCATTTTTCTAGATCATCTGCATCTATTTGGCCTTCAAATAAGGGGATATCAAAATTGACTTGTACCTTGAAGGGTGTTGCACTTGCGAAATGGTTTATTTTTGAAGATGCCTCAACTACTGCCATCGATAGTATTCGAAGGATCTGAGTGAAGTTTTCCATCATCTCGTTCCTTTATCACACAAGGTCTTCCTCGAGAAACATCTTGAAAGGATCTCCTGCTCTGTCATCAATCTTTTCTTCCTCCATGGGAGGTCACTTGGGCTAGCGAGAGTGGTTGTCCTCAAGAGAAACATGCTCGAGACCCAAATATATATACCCTGACCTCGTCGGGGACCTTCTTTGAGAAATGACAAGGAGCATACTGCTCTGATACCACTGATCCAGATTATTTTGAGAATGCCATGAAGGAAGACATATAACCGAGACATAACAATGAAATACACAAAAATATAGAAGAGAACATAGAAATACAGTTAAACCCAACTTCTATTACTGAATAAGATAGAAAAACATTGTAGAACACAAACTGGAAAAATGGGGTAGCTTATCTCTAAAAATAAAGAGATGTTGGTTATGCTTCATTTACAAGAAGCTTTACATCACACTCCATTGCATGCTTAAAGGGCCTCCTTCACCTCAATTATATATGAGAGAGTGAGAGGAGAAACATTCCCATGATGCATGTGGGATAAACTGGACTAAGTTTATAAAATTCCATAGGCATGTAAAACACTAGGATTTCCCAGGCAGTCACACATCCCAGTACTACTCTAGCCTGAGCATGCTTAACTACAAAGTTCTAATGGGATCCAATGCATTAACAATATATTGTAGGCATGTACATAAGGCCACTATAAAATCATTAAATGATGTATGTAATTAACAAATGAAGATGACATTACATTCCATTCCCCATCAAAAGGGTGAATATCATGGTTTATCAAAACCACAGGCTCAAAATGGTGATTCAGTGGAAGAGGTGGATGGCCATTGAGATCCATTTGGATGAGTTATCCACAAAAATTTCATGAAAATGAGAAGGTTGGCTCATTATGAGACCCCCTTTCTCTTGGATATGCCACCAAGAGCCACTACCCTAGTTTGGTGACCAGATATGCGGTAATTTCATACCACTAAATGTCCATGGTCATAATAGGTTGACTCGTGATGAGACCTCCTATCCATCAACTAGTACCTTGAGTGTTTATGTTACCTTGTGGGTCCCCTTTTCTTACTGATAATATTTTCACTTCTTTCTTGGGGATCCCTGGGTGAAGCATCTCGAAGGTTTCAAAATTGGATTTTAACTCTTGCCAGCTATTTTTACCCTCTAGGCCTTTATCCCCTTCTTCCCACGAGGTAAGGTACAACCCTTCCTAGTGTAGACAATCCCAATTCCCAAAAAGGAAAGGGGATATGGAAGGAATAAAGACGGAAAGTGGTAATTATGGAAGGAATGGATGATGACTTTTCAAATATCCACCCAGTAGCAACCCATCCTAAAGGGAAATCAACTTACTAGGGCATTGTGTCACCCTTCTAGGTTTGAACAAGGAAAAGAGAATAATTTCCAAGCAAACATAATGAAATGAAGAAGGATTCAATACAACATGTTCAATTCCTTAAAAAAATTAGGTGATACGTACCATGATACCCAAACTCATTACCTCATGGAGGAAGACTCACTGCAAATTCAAGACCAGGATGGTGTAATGGATACTGCTACTGGTGATAGGTGGACTGCTCTGTCGAAAAGAGGGCTCCTTTGGGGCCATGATTAAGTCATCTGTCTCTCAACACTCCATGTCTAGGACCTGTGGGCCTCAAGACATGATCTCCTTATTTATCCCTAGGTTAGGGGATACCACGTCCAATTATATCCTTGAAAAATAAAGTTGTGTGATTCGAATGGACTTCATATTTTGTAAGGATTTTTTATCACTTGAAGAGTTTGTTGACAAGTGCACCAATGTTGAGAATTGTTTATCCTAATGAATACTTCGGTGTGTGCATGCATGCATGAAAGGAAGGGCTAGGTGGATTCCTTAGTCAGAATGGGCATGTGGTATGCTACGAATCAAGGAAATTAAAGGAGCATGGAAGACACTATGCTACCCATGATTTGGAATTGGCAACCATAGTGCATGCCATATAGAGGCACTACCTCATGGGGAAAATATTTGAGTTGAGGACATAGCACAATGGTATGAAATATTTGTTTGGAGAACCAAGTTTAAATTCCATACAATGTAGGTGGTTAGATTTCCTCAGTGAGTATGACTTTGATATCAAGCATATCAAAGGAAAAGAGAAAAAGGTGGTTGATGCATTCAACATGAGGGTGCATAAGATGCATACTACAACCATTATCGTGTACAAATAAAAATTTTGTGACATAATTTTAGAGGTTTCTAAATCATATCAGTGTTATATGAAAATAAAGGAAAATTTACAACAAGGTAAATTGCAACATAAATTTGAAAGTTAGGAACTAAAAGAGGATGGAATCCTCATGTATAAGCATAGATTTTATGTGCCAAATGATCAGGAGTTGAAAAACATGTTAAAGTTATAGATAAATAAAGTTCCATATGTTGGACACCTAGGCTACCAAAAAACTATTGCAGCGGTCAAAAAACAATACTATTGGCTAGGCATGAAAAATGAGGTTGTTGGTTTCATTGCTAGATGCCTTGAATGCCAAAAGGTCAAGGATGAACACATGCACCTAGTAGATCTGTTAAATCCTTTTACCATTCATGAGTGGAAGTGGGAAGTTGTAACCATGGATTTCATTACTAAGCTGCATAGGATTGCTAAACAACATGATTCTATTATGGTAGTGGTGGACAAGCTTACTAAAGCTTCCCATTTTATTCTAGTGAATTCAACTCACAAGGCAAACAACATTGTTGATATATACATGAGAGATATTGTTAGGCCACATGGTGTACCAAAGACAATTGTGTCTGATAGAGATCCCAAGTTCACATCAAATTTTCGGAAAGCATTGTTCAAAGGCTTTGGGACAAATATGAATTTTAGCACAACCTATCATCCAAAGTCAGACGATAAAATAGAAAGGGTAAATCAAGTGATAGAAGATATGCTAAGGATGTATGTGATGGAAAAACCAATGCACTGGGAAAAATATTTACCTTTGGTTGAGTTTTTTTATAACAATTGGTATCAAGCATCTCTAAAGATGAGCCCATTTGAAGTACTTTATGGAAAAAAGTGCAACACACTAGTGAGTTGGGACAACCCAGCAGACCGCTTAGTGGTTGGGCTAGATTTACTTAAGGAAATTGAAGAGAAAATGGTGAAGATAAGGTAGAATATAAAGCTTTCCCAAGATAGGAAGAAAATATACATAGATAAAGGTAGAACCCATAGAGAGTTATTTGGTTGACCATGTGTTCTTGAAAGTAAAAGTAAGACGTAATTCTCTGAAGTTAGTAATTTTTTCTAAGCTAGCAGCACACTATTGTGGGTCATTTGAAATCCTAGAAAGGATTGGTCATGTTGCATATATGCTTGCATTTCCTGCATCCTTGTGTATTCATAATTTTTTTCGTGTATCTTTGCTCAAAATTTACATACCTGATGCTAATCATGTCATTGATTGGAATGTGATTCAGGTGGAGCCAAAAGATGATTTTTTAGTGTGATCGGTTTGCATATTGGATTGGAAAATCAAACATCTTTAGAATCGAGCCATAGAGATAGAAAAGGTCTAATGGACCTGGTATGGTCCTAAGGATGCAACTTGGGAGCACGAGGATGTTATGCAGGCAGAGTACTCGCACATTTTTGAATACTTTTGAAGTTTTTGTATGTACAGATGTATATAATGCACTGAGGACAATGCATAAATAAGGGGGAGGGAAATGTAATATCCCTAATCCAAACCCAATTGTAAATGAAATTGTAAATGTACATTTAGGAAAATTGTAAATGTACATTTAGGCTAGTGAGCCGTTGACACCACATTTGGGTTCATTTTTGCATGCACCTAAGTAGTGTGCGAGGATTTTTTTCCAAAGAAAGAGTGTGCACATTCCATAGTGTTGTGCATACCAAAGTAGTGCGCGAGGATTTTTTTCCAAAGAAAGAGCACACACATTCCATATTGTTGTATTCATTTAAGTAAGTGCATGTAGATTTTGCATCAAGGGTAGGGTGCTCACATTCCACGGTGTTGCGTGCACCTAGGTAAGTGCGCGAGGATTACTTGGAAATCTACAC
>ML779351.1:260391-293562 GCA_009831015.1 Picea engelmannii
GTATTTGAGGCTGAAGAGCATGTGTGGTTATTGGGCTGGTGAGTTGGGATGAAAAATGGTCAATGCACCTATCCATGTAAAATGTAATCACACTCAAACTATTAATAATATCACATCACTGCGCGTAGACCTCTCAGACGAAAAGAGACGGGGGGATAAACTCCACCGAAAAGGGAAAAGGGAGCACCTAAGTCCAAGGGAATATTTTATTAATATTTCTAAAAAGTATAATTACGTATATTTATTTATCCTAAGTTCCCGAGGGATGGGAATGTGTCACCAAGTGGATAAAGATAATTCTTAAGGTGCCAATTGTCTAGTTATGACCATGTAAATATATGGTCGAACCTTAGTGTATTTTGGGAGAATAACTCATTCCTTTTTGGGGTTTCACTCATTTTTTTCATGATCCATACTATCTGAACTTTAGACAACCATTACCATTTCTGCAATAAAATATTGTAAAGAGGTTTTTCATTTTGTAACCATATTTTTTTATGTCAAAGAGACAGGTTTTCAGGCCCATAAGCATTCTCTTCGGGTGAGAGATTTGTTGTCGAAGAGGCAAGTTGTCGGGCCTGTGATAATTCTCTCGAGGTGAGAGATTTGCTAGGAATTGTTCTCTGGTGCACTAGGAATTAGTTATAGGGCTCTAGGGCTTCTTGTATGGATTGTTTTTGAAGCTGTGGAAGGGGAGTGGGGTAGTCGAGGGACTGTTGAGAAAATAAGGGGAACACTTGTTGGAATATTGGTTGTTGTCATTGATGTCAACCCTATTCATGGGTTTTGGACCGCAATATTGATGAAGGTATTTGGACATGAAGGAAAATGCACATGCATATACAACAACCATGGATAGATATTATACATCATGTTGTTTCCGGTGGTGTGTGTCATGTCACGTGGATCCTCATGGTTGAGGAGAAATGAATTTTTGAAGATGACAATGTGAATTGAAGAAGGAAGTACATGTAGGCCCTGAAGATAATTAAAGAAAAGAATTACCAAATAAGAAAGTGTCAGGTTGGCCCTAATGTTAAAAGGAAGTGACATAAATGGTATAAATAAATATCATTATACATTCATTTGATACACAAGTAGAATTTAAGAGGAAATTAGAAGTAAAGAAGGTCGGATTTCAAGGGAGGATGAACTCTTTTGGTGATGTGTTCTAAGGTATGTTATTTTCAGGTCATCTTACCATTTTTTCTATAACGATTCAGATGGTGAAATTGCTATGGTATTGAGAAGACATATCAAGGTACCTATGGTAAAAGTTTCAGCTCTTGATTCTCTATAATTATGGATATACACTTTGTGGAAAATAGGGTTTTTGACCAGTCCTGAAGCTAGTCAATAAACATGTGTTCCGAGTAAAATAGTCATAAGTTATTCATAGAGAATCCAAATTATGTGGGACAAATTTCATTGGAAAAAGTACGGACTATAGTTTCTTGTGTGCGAGTTTCAAAAACGGATGTTAAATATTGAGTGCGAGGCATTCTGTACAAGTTCGGTCTCTTGAATAAACCAGAATTGAACAAAGTTTACCATTCTCTCTATAACTTGGTTTTGGAGAGGATTCAAGGAGTGAAACTTGGAGAAGTTTCAGAGAATAAACTAAATAATATTATCTATAGGATCAGAGTATTCAAAGAATTTAATAATTGTAGAAATTGAAGAAGTCTCAGGAAGCATTATCAAGTTCTATGTGATGGTTGGTTGATGGTGATGATTTAATGTGAAGTTTTATTATCTCTCATATATTCTTGGGTGGAAGGAAGGGGAAAGGATGGAGAGTTCAAATCTCTCTTGATATTGGTGTATTATATCTTCCTCTTGGAGTTTTATCCCTCCCTTTACACTTGGAAGTTGTAGCTACCTTTGGAATTCATTACTTCCCTTGAACAATAACTATTGATTATTTCTCATATATTGTGCATGGTGTATTGTGGTATATTGGTGTAACTCTTATACTATTGTTCATTTATCATTGGATATAATTGAATGGTTTAATTATAATTTGAAAAAGTTTTTAAATTGTACTTGATACTGATTCACCCCCCTCTCAATATCAACAATTGGTATCAGAGCAGGTTGCCTTCAGAACAGTTTAACCACTGGAAGGAAAATCCTGAGCAGAGATGGATGACCATGAGCACATTTCAAATGGGATTCAAAAATTTGATGGAAGAAATTATGCATACTGGAGTGATAGAGTGAAAACTTACCTAACAGCTTTGGGAGTAGACATTTGGTACTCAGTTGTAAATGGCTATGTAATCCCAAATAATGCTCCAACCGATCCAAATGAGAAGAAGCTTATGAGTTGTAATTCAAAATCCAGACATGTTATTCTAGCAACATTGGCCCCAACCATTTCTAGCAAAGTGATGGGTTGTAGCACTGCTAAGGATGTATGGGACAAACTCAAGAGAATCTACGAAGGTGATCCAAAAGTTAAGTAGGTCAAGCTTTAATGAAATAGAGAAGAATTTGAAAATTTGAAGATGAATGAAAAGGAACATATTGCAACCTATTTTCTTAGAGTTGATGAAGTTGTTAATTCTATCAGAGGATTAGGTGAAGAGATCGATGAATACTTGGTTGTACAAAAAGTGTTGAGATCACTTCTCTTGAAGTATGATGCTAAGGTCTCCGCCATTGAAGAAAATAGGGACTTGACCAAAATTACAATGGGTGAATTACATGGGTCTCTTATAACATATGAAATGAGAAGAGGTATAGAAAGTGACCAACCAAACAATAAAGCAACCTTTAAGGCCATAAAGAAGACAAAAGACAAGGATAATGACCTTGATGAAGAAATAACAAATTTCGTAAGAAGGTTCCAGAAGGGAAGTGGAATATAGAAAGGTAAGTCTCCTCTCAAATGCTTTAACTACGGTAGAATAGGACATATTGTTGAAAACTACTACTATAAAAAGAGAAGTCTCAACAATAAAAAGAGCTTCTACTCCAAGGATGATGACATATCCTCAGATGAGAGTGATGAAGAAGATAATGATGGAGGAGAAGTCCTCTTCATAACCCAAGAAACCCAATATGATGGTCACAAGAATTCTAAAGAAGAAGAAATCATTTGTGAAGAAGATTCAGATGAAGAAACCAACCTTGATTCCTTTTGGGGATACAAAATGCAGAGAGTGAACAAGAAGATGAGAATCTTGAAAAGTTGAAGTATGTTGAAACTGAAAATAGAAACCTTAGAAACACAAACATAATACTAAAAGGTGAATTGAATAGTTGTGAAGAAGAGAATTACAAGCTTGAAAAGACCATTAATAGCTTGAAGAAACAATTAGAATATTATGAGAAACTGAAAGAAGAATTGGATCACACAAAAGGGGAGCTCCTATTGACAACAGAAAAGTTGAAGAAGTTTGAAAAAAGCACTGAAAAATTAGATGAGATCCATAGCAGTCAAAGATCTCCAAACAACAAGACAGGACTAGGATACTATGACAGTTTGAAGACAACAAAACAAGAAAAGGAAGTTGAAAATGATGAAACCAACATTCTAGAACAAGTTGAACAACAATATAGAAGACTAGAATTCAGAAGGAATGAGACACCAAGAAGATCCGCTCCCATCAGGTATGAAGGAAATCATTATGAAAGAAATTAAAGAAGAATAGATCGTGAACCCAGATGGACCACACCACAAAGAATATCACTTACACCCAGGTATCAAAATTTCTTTCTTGGACATTGTTATACTTGTGGAAATTTTGGACACAAGGCAATCATGTGTAGAATCAATGAAAGGAATAACTATGCAAGCTACATGAATGGTGAAAATAGTAGATATGGAAATGTTCATAGATCTATCAACATAAATTATAATCCATTCGACCCATTAATGGATCAAAATATTGTATGTTACAAGTGTAATAATCTTGGTCACAAAGCACGGGATTGGAGAGAGATGAAGGAAGATAATCGTATGCCAAAAGTCTGCATACCAACTACAACATGGAAAAGGAAAGAAATTCCACACAATGAAAATTGTCGAATAGCATTGATCACTAAAGAATGCAAAGAAGAAGATGAATGGTTCATAGACAATGGGTGCTCATCTCATAGGACCAGATATCAAAGAATATTTGTCAGATTGAAGAAAAAGGGTGGAAATGTTGCATTTGGAGATGACTCATCTACCAAAATACTTGGAAAAGGAACTGTAAATCTTGGAAGTGAAAATGTACAAGAAGGAAAATTCCTATTGGTTGACGACTTGAAGCATAATCTACTCAGTGTTAGTAAAATGTGAGATCAAGGATACACTCTTACGTTTGACTCCCGAAAATGTAAAATCAGAGAAAATAACTTAGGAAGATTAGTTGCAACTGCAACAAGAATACCGAACAACATATACATCCTAGACATGAAGAAGAGAGAGAAGATAGAATCCATAGAAAAGGATTCCAAGGAAGAAAAATTCCCAAAGACCAAAAATAAGGATGAAGTATTATTGAGTGTCACATGTTCAGGGGGAGTAGCCCCACAGAAGAGAGTTACCTTTTGCCATTAAAATCAGGGGGAGAAGCCCTACCCTTTTCCATTGATGTAAAAGGGGGAGAGAAATTGGGATCATGATGATATGGGGAGCATGAGTGTTTCCATCAATGACAAAGGGGGAGATTGTTGGAATATTGGTTGTTGTAATTGATGTCAACCCTAGTCATGGGTTTTGGACTGCAAGATTGATGAAAGTATTTGGACATGAAGGACAATGCACATGCATATACAACACCCATGGATAAATAGTATACATCATGTTGTTTCTGGTGGTGTGTGGCACATCACGTGGATCCTCATGGTTGAGGAGAAATGAATTTTTGAAGATGACAAAGTGAATTGAAGAAGGAAGTACATGTAGGCCCTGAAGATAATTAAAGAAAAGAATTACAAAATAAGAAAGTGTCAGGTTGGCCCTAATGTTAAAATGAAGCGACCTAAATGGTATAAATAAATATCATTATACATTCATTTGATACACAAGTCAAATTTCAGAGGAAATCAAAAGTAAAGAAGGTTGGATTTCAAGGGAGGATGAAGTCTTTTGGTGATGTGTTCTAAGGTATGTTATTTTCAGGTCATCTTACCATTTTTTCTATAAAAAATTTTCTAGAACGATTCATATGGTGAAATTGATATGGTATTGAGAGTACATATCAAGGTACCTTTGGTAAAAATTTCAGCTCTTGATTCTCTGTAATTATGGAGATACACTTTGTGGAAGATAGGGTTTTTGACCAGTCCTGAAGCTAGTCAATAAACACGTGTTCCGGGTAAAATAGTCATAACTTCTTCATAGATAATCCAAATGACGTGGGAAAAATTGCATTGGAAAGAGTACAGACTATATTTTCTTGTTTACAAGTTTTAGAATCTTATGTTAAATATTGAGCTCGGGGCATTCTGTACAAGTTCGGTCTCCTGAATAAACCAGAATTGAACAAGGTTTACCATTCTCTCTATAACTTCTTTTTGGGGAGGATTCAAGGAGTGAAACTTGGAGAAGTTTCAGAGAATAAACTGAATAATATTATCTATAGGATCAAAGTATTCGAAGAATTGAATAATTGTAGAAATTTAAGAAGTCTTAGGAAGCATTATCAGGTTCTATGTGATGGTTGGTTGATGGTGATGATTTAATGTGAAGTTTTATTATCTCTCGTATATTCTTGGGCGGAAGGAAGGGGAAAGGATGGAGAGTTAAAATATCTCTTGATATTGGAGGATTGTATCTTCCTCTTGGAGGTTTATTCCTCCCTTTACACTTGGAAGCTGCAGCTACCTTTGGAAGTCATTTCTTCCCTTGAACACTAACTATTGATTATTTCTCACATATTGTGCATGGTGTATTGTGGTGTATTGGTGTAACTCTTATACTATTGTTCATTTATCATTGGATATAATTGAATGGTTTAAGTATAAGTTGAAAAAGGTTTTAAAATGTACTTGATACTGATTCACCCCCCTCTCAGTATCAACAACACTTCCTAGGGTGGGACAAGCATCTGGGGAATGAGAGACTATAGGCTAGTTACAACAGTTGGGAACCTTGGACTGAACAATTATGTAGATTATCATACCTTACCCTAACATTAGGAATCATTTTTCCCTAGTGGATTTTAATCCCCGGCTTGGGGGTGACATGTTGCTTAAATTATATGAGCAAAAAATTCTATGGCTAAGAGGAACGTCTGAGCTCTGCACGTACTTAGTGACTCTTTATAAAAAGATAAGTGTTATTTATGTGATTCTCTAAATTAATTTGTTCTTAATTATCTATGTTTAATATGGTTTTATTTCCTGTATGATGTTGCATATGATCAATTGTCGTTATTGTGCATAATGTTGTCTGCACATGTAAAGCATGATGTTGTTATTCAGTGTTTGTTGTCGCACATGCAGAGTATGACAATTATTGAGTTTCTTGTTAGTCAACTTTGTAACAATGGTCATGATTTTCCAAGTCAAGGCTAGAATTATTGTGCATGCAGAGAAACAATATGTACGTGCATAATTTTGGAATTGTTGTGTTCAAGGGAAAGCAGTTTGCATGCACAAAGAGAACTAAATTTGTGTGCAACACTAGAGTGGTTGTGTGCGTAGTAGTAATCATGTGCTCATAGCAATTACTGCACAATATAATTTTGTGTTCAGAATGATTGTGCATGAAGTTGTATTATATGTTAGTTTTACTATTATATCTAGTGCATGAAGAGGAAAATTTTGTGTGGCGTGATCCAACATGGGATCGTGCATGTTACCTCACATGTTTCTGCACAGATCAAAGTTATAGTGTAGAATCTACACACTAGATTTTTGGAGTGTCATTTCTCAGCAATAGGCTGGGTATGTTACATTTTGGTATCAAATCATATATGTGACAAATTGGTATCAGAGTGCAATACCTAGCTAGGAGGCTGGGTACGTTACATAATTATATCAGATCATTTGTTAGTATTGTTAATGAGGTACGTTACAAATTTGTATCCCATATAGGAGGATGGGTATCTCATAGGGGATGTTACATTCCCCCTCCCCTACAATTGTGCACCTTCCTCGGTTCACAAAACCATGTTGAATACATATACAAATTTATATCACATTACAATATTTATAAAAGAAAGAAAAATTCTACAATTTTAACCCTCCAACAAAAGTTCCAACCAAACTATCATATTTCTCTCAACCTACTGACCCAAGGAACGTGTCCCCTTCACATCTCTAATTCCATCGGGATGCACCATTCTTTTATCAGGTCTTTCAGCTCAATTAACTAAAATTTTAAGATGTGTTTATGGAACTCTATCTTCCCAAAAATGGAGTCTTTCATTTTCAATTTATGTTTTCTTCAAAATTGACAAAACTTTGTAGGTATTCATCCCACATAGTTTCTTCATGTTCCCATGTTGCATCTTCAGGACCGTAGCAGGTCCATTGAACCTTTAACAGCTCTATGGATTTGTTCTTGAGCACTTTGACTTTATGTTCTAGGATGCAAGGCCCACAATATCTTGTTGCCAACTTTGGGCAGAAAACCAATCTTAACAAACTTCTTTTCGCTTTCACTTTTAGAAAAAAATGTTCTCCCACTTCAAAATATTTAAAAACTATGTTCTTGTTTGCATAATTTTTTTTTTTATGTCTTCTGCAGCCTTTAAATTTTTCCTGATCTTTGTCATCCACTCTTCCATTTCTCTAAAAAAATATGGCCCAATGACAACTTTGTTTGTTGGGTTATCCTAGCTCACTGGTGTGTTACACTTTCTACCATACAATGCTTCAAATGGGATCATTTTTAATGAGGCCTGGTACCCATTATTGTAAGCAAACTATACTAAGTGGATATATTATTACCTCTTTGATGGTTGGTCCATCACATACATTCTGAGCATGTATTCAATGATTATATTATTCCTCTCTGTTTTCCCATATGACTCTAGGTGATATGTTGTACTGAGATTTAAGTTTGTCCCAAAACCTTTGAACAAACATTTCCAAAAAGTAGATGTGAATTTTGAATCTCTATCTAAAACAATTGCCTTAGGTACCCCATGTAGCCTGGAAACCTCTCTCATGTAGATATCTGCAATATTTGTTTTCTTGTGTGTTGTCTTCATAGGAATAAAATGTGTTTCCTTGGTTAATTTATATGCCACTACAATGATCGAATCATGTTGCTTCATTGTACTGGAAAACTTTGTAATAAAATCAATTGTAACCATTTCCCATTTCCACTAAGGAATGTGAATAGAATCTATGTTGGATGTCTATGTTATCTTTTCACCTTTTGGCATTATAAACACCTAGCAATATAATTAACCACTTCTTTCTTCATTCCTTGCCAAAAATATTGGCTTCTTGCAGCTGCAATTGTATTTTGATATCCTGGGTGCCCAACATATGGCACATTATGTGTTTCCCTTAGAACTATATTTTTCATCTCTCTGGAATTTGCCACATATATTTTCCATTTGTACATGAGGATTCCATCCTCTTTCAGCTCATAATAATAATTTTTTTGTTGTAAATTTCCTTGTTGTAATGTCTCTTTTGTTTTTAGATAATGTTGATCTAAAATTGTTGCTTCAAGAATTTTTTATTTTAAATATGTCATATACATGTTGATGGATGAAATATGCATTTCATGAGATCTCATATTGAGTGCATCGACCACCTAATTTTCCTTTCCTTTTATATGCTTAATTTCAAATTCATGTTCACTCAGAAATTATAGCTATCTAGTTTGTCTGGCATTTTATGTTGGCTGTCCAAACAAATGCTTCAAACCATAGTGGTCTATCCATAGATAAAATCTTCTTCCCATAAGGTAATTTCTGATTATTTTTAATGTATGAACAATTACTGTTAATTCCAAGTCATGTGTAGCATAATTATTTTTATTCTCTTTTAGTTTTTTGGACTCATAGCACACCACATGATATTTTTGACTCATGAATCCTCCGAGCCCGTCAGTGAATGCATATGTGCACACTACAAAATATTCATATTGATATACAATATTTGATACAGGTGCACTTGTCAATATGTCTTACAGCTACTGAAAGCTTTCTTCACACTTGGAAGTCTAATCAAATTTCACTCCCTTCTTTTGCAAAGAAGTGATTGGGCTTGCAATATTTGAAAACCATTTTATGAATCTTTGGTAATAACAGGAAAGACCCATAAATTATCTGACCTCTATCACATTTCTTGGTGTTGTCCATCCTCTAATGACCTCTATCTTCTCAGGATCAACTATTATCCCATCTGCTAATATAATATGCCCCAAGTAGAGAATCTTCTTTTGATAAAATATGCATTTAGTTTGGCATACAACTTGTTCTCTCTCAAAACTTGTAGCACCCTTCTTAAATGTTTCTCATGCTCTTGTTTTGTCCTTGAATATACGAGTATATCATCTAAGAAAACAATCACAAAATTTTCCAAGTACTCCCTGAACACTCCATTTATTAGGCACATGAAAACAATTGGGGCATTTGATAGACCAAAATGCACTATCATAAATTCCAAATGCCCATAATTTGTTTTGAATGTTGTCTTGTTGATATACTCTTCCTTTATTCTCATTTGATGATAACATGATCTCAAGTCAATATTGGAAAACATTCTTTCACCCTTCAACTGATCAAAAATATCATCAATCCTTGGCAAATGATATTTTTCCTTTATTATGACCCTATTTAGTTGCTTGAAATCAATACATAGCCTTAAGGTTCCATATTTCTTCTTCACAAAAATAATTGGGGCTCCCCAAGGTGACAAACTTGGGTGTATATACCCCTTCTTTAAAAGTTATTCAATATCTATTTGCAACTCTTTCAGTTGTGTAGTGCCCATTGTGTAAGGCGTATTGGACACTAGGGCAACTCCTAGCACTAAATCAATAGAAAAGTCAATGCCCCTCTTTGGTGGAAATCCTAGGATTTCCCCAAAAACATCTTTGAAATCCTTTAAGATTAAATGGTCTTCAATAATTTCCACTTTATCTTTGGTTTCCTCTTCCATATGGGCTTAAAACATTTGACATCCCTTCCTGAAAATCTTTTTTAGCTACATGGTTGAAACTTCTCTAACAACTACAACTCTCAGAATGCCTTGAATATTTTCTTGCTACCCTCCCTCATCAAGAAAAATTATTGTATTGTTGTAATAGTCTAGGAAATCATGGTGTTTTTCCAACCAATCCATGCCAATTAGACACTCATATGAACCCAATGGTATGATGTTCACATCTACCTTTGTCTTGAGTCCATTCATGTCTATTGGAAAATATTTAACCAACTCATTGATCTTTCTCTTAGCCCCTGTGGCTTACTGAATTAACCAAGATTTCTTATGCTTAATCCTTTGTAAGTGAAATATTTCAACAATGTTGAGTTTATGTAACTATGGTTAGCTCCAGAATCAATTAAAATTGCTATGGGTTGGTTATCAATCTTACCTTCCACTTCAATCATGGGGGATTGATAATCTTCTTTCTTGTTGCCCAAGGCTACATAAATCATTGGCATCTTTCCTCCCATGTATTTAATTTTTTTAGCCTCCTGGATGTTGTGGATAGTTCTCATTCTTTCACCTTTGTAAAGACAGTCCCTATATAAGTTATTTCCTTCACATCCCCAACATTGTATAGGTTGTTGCCTTATCCTTTTCCCAAATAAATATGCTATCTTGTGCTCATTTTGGGTTGATTGTCATCGTTGATTTTCTTGGGAGTGATTCTTGAAAAAGGGTGGCTTAAAACCGTTCTTCCTTTGATCTATTTTTCCTTTCATCTTGTCATTCCAAGATTTTTGGAAGACTTGCCTCCCTCTGCTCTCCTCATAAAGATGTTTTTCTCTTCTTATGGTCTCCTCCAAAATACTGGGGTTATCATATTGTATATTTTCACTGTACAAGGAGGTTAACTCACTTAGAAACCTTGATTTTGACCTTATCATCCTTTATGAAGTCCACATACTTCAGCAATTCAAAGAATATTTTCTCGTACTCATCCATTTCATGCTTCCTAGCTTGAGTTCAAAGAACTCTTTCATTTTCCTTTCATAGTAATGATTTGAAAAATATTTCTCCTAGAAATATCCTTTGAATTGCCTCCATGAGACCTTCCTCTCACCAAGGTGTTTTTCTTTCTTAAGTTGATCCCACCACATAGTTTTATTTCCTTGCAAGTGGTAGGTTGCAATTATTGTTTCTACCCTGGAGGGACAATCACGCAGATAGAAATATTTATTCATTTCCAATAGCTAGGCCTCGACCTTGGTATCTTCTCTAGTCTTGTGTTCACCATTAAAAGTGAGTGGATTTATTTTCTTGAGTTCACCTTGCTATATGTCTCCTTCAGGCCTTCTCCTCTGTCTCCTGATAGGAGACACACTTGGGTTTCCCCCTAGCCATGAACTGACATGAGCTTTCCTGGTGGATTTCTATGGGGAATGATGGAAATTGCTCATGCTCCTTGATTGTCTATCATTCCCATGCTCATCCCTTCTTCTATGGGATTTGGATGTTGTCACTTGTCTAACATTGGCTACTTGATTTGTGCCAAAGTATTTATTGGATTTCCTCTGCAACATATGCAAACTCTGAAGTATTTGTTGACACCCAAAAGCGGAACATAAAATTCCTTCCTGAAAATGAGTTACAATGCATTGTTATTATATATATATATATATATATATATATATATATATATATATATATACCCCTTTAGAAAAATAAGCGCTCCTCTCATTGCACTCATGATTACCTTACAAGAAAGATTCTATAGTTTAAGAATAAGGGGAGATCCTAACATGTTTTTATGTGCAACTAAGGCATGCCAGGTGTGTTAGCAGTTTGATTTTAAAAAGGAGAAAATGTTTATTTTATTAAACATATCAGTTTACTCTTGCTACCCCTAGATTTTGATATATTGCTCCAACTATAAGCCACATGTAACTTATGGTATATTTATATATATGGGAAAAATGGTTATTATGTTGGTTGTAATATTACACTAGCAAGGATTGTGGTACATTTTATTTCGGTGCTAAGTGTTAAATGGGCATTTTATTACTACGAAATTCATATGAGAGAACGATTTGACTTTGAGTTTGGAAATGGTATGTTATGGATATTGGATATATGATGGTTGATATTTTATGTCTGGAACAATTCTTGGAGGCTAAGTGTGCTCCATATTCGGATGTGTTTGATGGCATTTAATCTGGAAAGAGGAGAAGTGGCATGCATTTATTGCATGTCGTTCTTACCCTACCTTGAAGACACCACCTTCATTATTCCATTCACGCTTGTTGTGGTTTCTTTGGTTGGTAGCGCCTACATCGTGCTCAGCCTTTGGCGAAAGAAATTGTGCTTTGTTAATTTGCTAGCATTCTTCTAACATGTATGGTATTTTACCTCTTCATTCATGGATTTCTCTCTGCTCTAGATAAAATTGTCTTGTTGGCTCTTAGAGTTTTCATGTAGAATGTGTTTGTTTTCCAAAGTTTACAGTGGATTGTTATGGAAATTTTGGTCATGTAATATATATTCAATTTGGGTTTCTTCCTGTTGGCATTTGAGTGTTTCAACTAAAATTATTATGCATCATTCTATTTTGATTGAAATATTTGTCTGTATGGCGCCTGTAACAAAGGTGTTATTATTGTGGTATGACTGTTGGAAAACGTCTTATGGTGAACGCATTCAGTTTTTCTCTTTTCATGTGGTTTAATTTTAATAGGGTTTTCTCTGTAAAAGAAAAGGAACAATCAGGTTATGTGACTATTTCACCCTCACCTCATCCCCAGACTATAGAACATATATAGTTTCATTATTGCCACGATTTTTGATGAAATAATGGACTGCGTATTTTTTCTTGTGACTGCTTTGGGAAGTTTGTGGAAACGTTTGTGAAGGGGAGGGGTTGTTTTTGGTTTATCTTGCAGCCACTCTTCAAAATATATGCCCACAGGTCCGCTCTAGGAATTTTTTCTCCATCTAATAATGTGGGTAAGTAACTAAACATTAACCTAAATTTGAAATCTTATTGGTTGTTTTGACCAAACAGTGGGAAGATTGATTCGACCCACTGAACTGTGTCTCAATTGTTGATCACCCATAAGGAGATTATGTCGACTTGAATTTGATGTGGGTTTGATGCTCACCATGATCGCGTGGGGTTTCGACTTCGTTTTGTTTTGGCAACTATTATTTGGGGTTGTAATGTAAATTATGTGATGTACAGTCAAGGGGTTTTACGATTGTTTTCTTCTCAACCTCTCATGTCAACTTAAGGCATTTTGGTTATGGTTTTGACTGAGTCAAATTTCTTTGATGACGATCTCATGGATAATGCCAATTTAAATAATGTCTATGGTTTTAAAAGGATAAATGAAATTTGAATAGTTTAATAACCATGTCATTTTCTTTGAGATTGATATTGGATAGTTTAAAGAAAATATTTCCATATCATGGATATTTTATGTTAAAAGGATTGTTTCCATGTTATGGATTATGTGTGTTGAAGTTTAAAAGAGTGCTATGGCACATACATAATTTGGTGGAAGTTGTGTGCATGGTAAACAATGCATACTCAAACAAATTTGTGGATATTTAAATGCTTGTTGTTGGCTAATGGAAATGTTGATTTTAAACTCAATAAATTATTCTTGTAACAGAATAGTGATCACTATTATTCACGTTCATTATCTCATTTTTCGCTCACTACACACCCACCACCTTCCCAATAACATTTTATCCATCCCATGTTCTGTTATATTGAATATCATATTTAAAGTAAAAATATTAAAGAGGATTGGATAATGATTCTGGGTTGGAAATTGTGACATGGAGATATTGTTTTTGGAAGAAAAGGGCTTTGCGTTGCTTGAATAGTATTCATTGTTGATTCTCTTCCATACTACCATTTTTCATTCATTATAAACCCCCTCATATTCTCGATGACCCTATCATTCCCTATTTAATTGTATTTAATTAATAAATTGCATTTGGTGAAGTTGTGTCAATAGATGGATTGCATATGCTTATGTTGTGAATTATAGAGCCAAAATCTTGATTTTATTTAGTTAGAGTATTAGTGAATGGATTGATAAAAGTTTTCATATTCTGATTGGAATATTTCTTTAGGATGAGTTTCTTTAGCAGGGGAAACAATGACAGGGGTGTAAACAAAGGTGGAGGAAATTATTGGCAAAGAGGCCATAGAAGGCCACAATTCTCAATACATTTTGATGTTGATCCACAAGAACTAAATCAATTTTTCCAAGTTGGGTTTTTTAATCTAGTTTGCCAAGGAAATATGCAACCTATGCCTGAGAGGCCTACTTTCCATCCACACTACAATTTCTCTGGTATCTTTGTTCCCCCTCCTGTTTTTGTGTAGCAAGAACCACCTGCCAATGATGTCTGGTAAGAGATCGTCCACCAACCTGATGCACATCATAATGGGTGGCATGCAATATTGTTTATGTTTCTCCCTCCTCCTCCACAATTTAATCCAAATTCATAAGTTGATCACATTGTTTCACCAACCCAGTCCTCACATGCAAAAAAAAGTCTTAAAACCACTATGCACAATCCAAAGATAGACAAAGGGAAAGAAGTGGCCAATTCCCCTAACTCTTCAGAAAATTCATCTAAATAATTGTACTCCAATCGCCACCTCAAGGATAATTGCTCCCATGTCTAAATCCATCCTCAAGGTTCCAATCATCCTAAAGCTGCTACAGAAGGTAAAACATCAGGAAGATCAAAAGATAGCAGTGGTGAAAAGAGGCAAACCACCTCTCATAGAAAACATGGTTTTTAATGTTGTTAATGATATTTTCTTTTGAGGACAGTATTTTTACTTGATATGACAAAATTTTGGACAACAAATACATATTTAGAAAGAATTTTGGACGGCATGGGTATAATGTTATTTTTGGATATAGTCGTGTTTCATTTTTTTTTATATTAAAATATTTGACTATTAATATGGGGATGGGAGTTACAAGGCAAATATTTGAATTAAATCTTTGGGGTATTATACTTCATGTTTTGATGATTATTAAAGAATTGAAAATGGGAGTGACAAGGGGTCCCACCTATTTGGTTATTATTTAAATAGACCCTTATCTATATATATTATTATTTATTTGTCTCAACTAATTAGTTAAGATAATTAATCTTAACAAAAGAAAGGTAGTTTAACTACCATAACTTATTGAGAAAGAATAAAATTTCAATCAATTGAAGAGACAAAAGGGGGAGAGAACATCATGAGACATTATGATATAAGGTCTTCTCTATACTTGTGAGATAATTCTATTTCTTCATTCATTCTGATTTTACTAGAAAGGTAAAACATCTTGATGACAACAAGGTCTTATTGAAGGCAACAAGATTCAAAATTGAATTATATCTTTCAACAACTTGTTTCTAAAGGTGTATGATTTATCTTTTGCAGTCTATGTGTTCTTTTTTGTTTATGGCTTAGATTTCATTACTGATAAAGAATATTTTGCAGAGTCAAGTGACAAAATTTTTATGGCAAGTTGATCCATATCTTTAGCTTTAGTTTTTTGTTGTTGTCAGAGTCTTTTTGTATGGTTCCCATTGGATATTTCTAAAATTTACTTTCCTCCCACCCTCGCAAGGGTTTATAAAGAGATTTTTTCTTTGTATCTCATAATGAAGTTAATATAAAAATCAAATCTATGATTTCATTCTCACATGTGTATCTTAATGATATTGTTCATATTTTACTTTTATTCTTGTTTCTTATCCATGTACACACTTATGTATATCTTTGCTTCTTTTCTTTTTCACAGTTACATATAACATATAAAATCAGCCTTAGTCCCTAGTACATATTACCTGTGGATTAAGAGATCATTTTGAATTAAAGGATATAAACTTCGGGCAACATTCCCAACTATCTTGCTTTAGCCTAGCAAGATATGAAAATGCTTTCAAGTAAGGTTCTTCATACCTTTTCCTCAACGGTATTTCCTCTCGAGCCTTCATAGTCTTCTCATAATCAAACCTATCTCTTTACTTCTCTCTTCATGCTTCTCATAGTTACATGTTCTTGCATACCTCTCCTTCCATTATAATTTGTCTCAGCATTTCCCATGTTGACATGTAGGCCTCTGAATTTCTCTTCATGACTGTAGGACCCTTGGGCATCTTCCATGGTTGTGGTTCTCATACATGAAACAAATTTCCTTCGTGTACCTCTAAATTCTTCAAGAAAATATGCATTCAAAAAAATTTCTGTTAGACAAAAATATATACACACAGTTCTGGAAACAAATGCATAAATGTTTCTGCTCTTTAAAGCCACCAATCATCTTCTTTTGTGTTGATTGTAACCTATACTTCCTAGATCAATTTTTTGGGTTGATACATGGATCCCCATATCCAATATATTTATAATGAATGCTTCCTTGCTCAATTATGAGCTATGGGCATAAATTTATAGTCATCTGAATATTGCTAATTCACCCCTTTTGCACACTTTTCATTATGGTGCAATTAATCCCAAGCACCAACTTTTGTTACCTGTAGAATTAAATCCATTAGGAACTAGGGAAAAATTCGTATGAGAAATAGATAAAAATAATGATTCGGAATTCATAACAACTCTCATATTTTCAATTTGATACTCCAGTCAAAAACTACGTCAATCTGGAAATGACAATTTTTCCCTTTTTCCCAGACTTAGAATTTTTAGCCAAACTAGTTATCTCCCAAACTATGCACTTTTGGGAAAAAAATCACTACACCAAAGTTATCTGGATTTATGAGTATATAAAATGTCAAGTAAATAATTTTTTTTCATGTTTTCCATCTCAGGACCCTTTTCCTCTGAAAATTCCAAAAATTATCAAAAATGGCCCAGAATAGTGGATTTTTCCCTATTTTGGCACCTCGACTCCAAAATCATTGGAATCTAGCCAATCCCTTCACACAGTATTTTCATGTCGTTTTTTCTGACACTCTGTACAATTTTCAACAATAATTATGCTCTTGCCACTGAGTTTGACCTTGATCTTTAAAAACATGTAATTTGCACTTTCTAGAAAATTACAGCATAATTGGCTAGTGGACCTATCTGGGTATTTTGTACCCCTTGACACTACAGACAAAACCTAGAAGTTTCATCTCAATCCAACTGAATTTGTTCCAGTTATTTCCAAAATATGTTTTTTTTCTCTACACTTAGCTTTTGTTAGACTATAGGACAAATTTATCTATGGGTTATCCTTCTTCTCTTCTTCCTTTTTGAAGTTTGTGCGTTCTCATCAATTCTATATTATGCACCAATATTCATCACATGCCAGATCCATAATGTGCAACACCAACATTTATCGCATTCCCCGAGCACCAATATTAGATGCACACAACTTTTATACCACACACGAATATTCAATATGCACAAATTTTCTATACAACGCACCAATATTCAACACGCACAAATTTTTATACCACGCACCAACTTTCTGTGTGCACAAATTTTTACACTACACACCAATATTTTGTGTGCACAAATTTTTATACCACGCAACAATATTTCTTGTGGCAAATTGTTTATACCGTGCACCAATATTCAGTGCGCACAAATATACCACACACCAATATTCAACATGCGCAAGTTTTTATACCGTGCACCAACATTTCGTGTATGCAAATTTTTATACCATGCACCAATATTTCTTGTGCGGAAATTTGGATATTGTGCACCAATATTCAGTGCATGCATATTTTTATATCGTGCACCAATATTTAGTGCACACAACGTTTTCTATATTGCACACCAATATTTAGTGTGTGCAACTTTTTATACCATGTACCAATATCTAGTGTGTGCAAATTGTATGTCGTGCACCAATATCTAGTGTGCACAACTTTTTTTATGTTGCACACCAATATCCAGTGTGTGCGACTTTTTATGCCACACGCCAATTTCCAATGCATGTGACTTTCTATACCGCACACCAATATCCAACACTTGTAACTTTTTATACTGTGCACCAATATTTAGTGCGTGCAACTTTTTATACTACACACCAATATTTAGTGTGCACAAAGTTTTTATACTGTGCACCAATATTTAGTGTTTGTAACACAATTCTGCACTATGCAACGCCTTTAGCACATGTGTTGCACACCATTGTGACCATCGTGAAAAAATTCCCAACTCCCCTGTCTAAGAAAAATTTGATCACTGGGAAGTTGAAATGACCCCTCCATAACAACTATTTTGAGTGCAATTCTGACTTGTGTTTTCATAGAAATTGGGAACTTCACTCAGATTTTACCATTATCCCCAAATTCAGGGCAACTCAATGTTGATATGAAAAATTTACTTACTTCATGTTGAAATCAGGCCCATACAAGTCCATTGTATAACCAAAAAGATATGGTACCATTATGTAATGTTCCCCGACTTCACTGAGGAAAATTACTTGTGGAAAATACACATAAATATGAAAATTTCATACGAACTAAATTTCTTGTAGCTTATCAACTACGAATTATACACAGATTTAACTATTGTCTGATACCATATAAAAAAATGAATCCACAACATTCAAAAAGAGAATGAAGGTTGCACCCTCACTAAGACAAACCACATACACAACATCCTTTGTACTGCGTGTGACAAATTTTTCACAATGTGCACAACAACCTTTGTACTACGTGCAGAAACTATTCACGGCATGCGAAACGATCCGAGCACCGCACTAGAATTCATTACAATTACTACTAAAATATATTAGCAAATAGATTTAAAACTTTAATTAAGAATAACATGACAATGAATCTCAGGAAATTGTCCATACTAGTTAAAACATAAATGCAACTAATAAATTTCACCACAATAGCATATAATTCATCTCGTGCACAAAGTAACACACAACAGTTAAACTCATAAATTAGCACAGGAAAACAGATAAACACTTATATTTTAAAAATGGTTGTGAAACCAGCTGCTTGGGAAGGACATTCCACCCAACCATGGACTTGATGTTCCAAATCTCAACAGCGAGTGATCCCTGAACTAGGGCTAGGAATTCATAATAAAAGGGTGTATCTCACTGTCCACTCACAACTCAATATCCCACAACCCACTAGTATTCTCCTACAACTATCCAGAACTTCCTCCAACTCTCTTCCTCTTGACCTGACCAGCCCAAGGAATGTACCCCTTCACTTCTCTCCGTCCATTACGCATCCCATTCGTTTATCAGGGTCTCTCTAGCACATGTAACTAGGAATGTTTCTATTGGGAACTCAAGGGATATCACTCCCAGGAAAACTACTAGAAATAACAACAAACACTTGTTGTTACAACGAAACTCACAAAAGAGTTCATTGTTCAAGCCTGACAAGTGGGCTCTTCAATATTCATCTCCAATACGCTCCAACATTCACCTAGCCTTTTTTTTGTCTCCAATGCTCTTTTTCTCTGATCCCTGCTTGTTGGTCATCTAAACTGAATGTGTAAAAAATGCATGTAACCTCCCATACAAATTTCCTCTATTTTGGCTTACTTGCTTGACTTACACTCTTTACAAAACTAATTTTACTGATCCCCCCCACCCATGATTTCCAATAACTAAGGGATTTGACTCTCACACCCGCCCTCTTACACAAGTTTAATGATTAGGATCTCATACACTCAAACAGAAAAATAGAAGTTATCCCCACTGATAATAAAATTTAGGAAAAAGGGTTGAATTAATACCCATAATTAATTTTCCCCTTGGAACCCTCTTAGACACTCTCTTCTCTTGTGACAAACGGATACCCCATATCTATCCATATCCCCTAATAGTTGGTATCACATTTTATTTATTTAAAAATAGAAAATGCATTTTCATATTACATCACTTGGCCATAGCCACATTCGTATCTACATTATGCATTAATTAAAATGGGGATTATAGTGGGGATGTTACATAGTGGAGGATGAAGAAAAGGATACTACAGATTCATGGTTTCCCCATCACAAGAGAAACTAGTGCAAGAATGTCCATGAACATTTTGATGTTAATGGGGTGTAGCATACAAAGTGTTATTTCCTACATGAGATGAGGAATGAGATGAATCCTAATGAGGGTTAGGATGGATTTAAGGTATTGGATATCACCATCTAAGGGATTGAGAGTAAGAGGTGCTAAATTCACCATATGGTTTACCATATCCACTAGGTCTAGGGGGATTATGATGTGGATACTTATGTGACACACCAATAGTTGCATGGGATGCCCTCAATGCAGACATGTCACTTGAGTGAGAGAAAGGGGCATAAAGGAGAATGATATATAAATACCCAAACTGAGCATAAATGAGGTCCTACTGTTGTTCCTTTTGGATGGATTCATCCTATCTCCTAGGAATATCCATGGATACATCCTTAGAAATGGGAGGATGAAGTGACTTCATGAAACAACCCATTAGGAATATATCATTAATATTATCTTTTCACAAGCTGTGTTTTATATGCCATTAATGGATGTGATCCATGATATGGGTGGTTTTAGTTTGATGAAAGTTGGTTGTAATTCGAATTCCTATGTCATGGAAGACCATAAGTTGATACAAGGTTAATAAAACCTTTGTTATGGATTCAAAAGTGGTATGTGTTTGTCCAAGTTGATATATGTACCATTTGGTAGTTTCACCCATAAGAGTGAGAAGAAAAATTCTCAATCTATTGAATCTTCCATTATGTTGTTTGAGGAACATGAAAGGTGGAAGGACATAATGGGGTTGGAGGGATATTCTCTTGGACAACCCTCAAACTTAGGGATGTCAAAGGGTAGCTTGGTTGGCATATTGGACCAAGTGGCATTGTGTCAGATAGGATCATTGATTAGTTTTTTTAAATCAAGGAGATTCATACCTACCATGTAAGGAAAACATGATACCTTCACTTCGTCAACCTCTAACATAGCACATATGTTCATGGGATATTAAGGAATACCCTTAATTTCACTAAATATTGATAAATACCTCCAAATTTTATTTTATTGAATACCCCTCCAAATACATATTTCTAATAAAAATCTTTCTATTTTTACAAGATATCCCTAATTTTTACTAGATACCCCTTTTTATAACCCCCAATACCTGTAAAACCCATTGTACCTTACATCCACCCCCAATACCTATATATTGAATTTATTTTTCACAATTTTAAAACCCCCTTTATGAATAAACATGATAAGATATCAGTCAACAAAGTGAAGCCCCGTGAAGGAAGAGTGGGTTGGTTGGCACAAAACTTAACATATGTAGAGAAATTAACATGATGTTTCATTGAAAAATCATAAAGAGTGAAGACAGACTTGAAAATTTAGTTTTAAACTCAAAGTCTGGAAAATCACTAGCCATTTGTGACTAAACAGTTCTTTGGCAAGCTCAAAAAATATACAATTTTCTTTTAAAAAATGTCTGTAAAAAGTAAAGGAATTTATCCAAATGGATTTGGATTGGGGATCTCGTGGACTAGTAAATAGAAGAAATACCTAGAATAAAGAAAGAAAGATAGTTAGAAACTGGTGTTAGGTCTTTAGAGGTCATAAAATAAATAACTATGAGAAATTACCAAGTTAGCAAAATAAAAGGATAACATAAGCAGATACAATGGATCCTTGTTGGCATAGGGGTAGACCCGGGGTTCAATGCTACAAAAACACAATGACAAGCCCTAACTACTGGCCCTTTCGACAACACTTGCAAAGCAGATGCAATCTCACTCGAAGTAGCTATAGGGGGTTGGAGGACATATGTGTCTACAACCAAAGGAAATACAGAGTGGATTCACAACAACAACATACAATCACCTAGTTATCCTTTATCTTCCTTAAGCCTACTACACAAGTTACATTTCATATCTAACACAATATCACATTAGCAACATATCAAATGACAGAGAAAACAACATCAATCACACATAACACAAGATATATATGGTTCACCCTCTCCCTAGGGCTACATCCACAGAACTATGCTTTTTAATATATTAAGATGAAAGCATACAGTTCTTATCTGCACTCTTAGCTATCAAATATTCTCTTCTTCTCTCTCCTCCCTACGCACCCAGTTGCAGGGTCGATATTCGCACCCAGCTGAAGATGTTACACTACGAGAAGGCTCTCACACTCATCACTTCTCTCTCACATAATATTACTCACTCAATCATACAATAACAATGAAATCTCAACCAACTTAGCACCACCCATCCCAGGTCCTTTAGACCTTTAGTTATACATTACAATAGTTCTTGGACACCCTTAGGTTAAAACCTAAGTGTCAAAACCCTAGATACCAAAACCCTAGGTCAACTTGACCCATGTTTTTAGGGCTTTGATTTTAAACTCAATAAATGATTCTTGTAACAAAACAGTGATCACTATTATTCACGTTCTTTATCTCATTTTTCGCTCATTATACACCCACCACCTTCCCAATAACATTTTATCCATCCCATGTTCTGTTATCTTGAATATCATATTTAAAGTAAAAATATTAAAGAGGATTGGATAATGATTTTGGGTTGGAAATTGTGACATGGAGATATTGTTTTTGGAAGAAAAGGGATTTGCGTTGCTTGAATAGTATTCATTGTTGATTCTCTTCCATACTACCATTTTTCATTCATTATAAACCTCCTCATATTCTCGATGACCCTATCATTCCCTATTTAATTGTATTTAATTAATAAATTGCATTTGGTGAAGTTGTGTCAATAGATGGATCAGATATGATTATGTTGTGAATTATAGAGCCAAAATCTTGATTTTATTTAGTTAGAGTATTAGTGAATGGATTGATAAAAGTTTTCATATTCTAATTGGAATATTTCTTTAGGATGAGTTTCTTTAGCAAGGGCAGCAATGATAGGGGTGTAAACAAAGGTAGAGGAAATAATTGGCAAAGAGGCCATAGAAGGCCAATATTCTCAATACATTTTGATGTTGAACCACAAGAACTAAATCAATTTTTCCAAGTTGGGTTTTTTAATCTAGTTGGCCAAGGAAAGCTGCAACCTATGCCTGAGAGGCCTCCTTTCCATCCACACTAAAAATTCTCTGGTATCTTTGTTCCCCCTCCTGTTTCTGTGTAGCAAGAACCACCTGCCAATGATGTCTGGTAAGAGATCATCCACCAACCTGATGCACATCATAATGGGTGGCATGCAATATTGTTTCCATTTCCCCCTCCTCCTCCACAATTTAATCCAAATTCATAAGTTGATCACATTGTTTCACCAACCCAGTCCTCACATGCAAAAAAAAGTCTTAAAACCACTATGCACAATCCAAATATTGACAAAGGGAAAGAAGTGGCCAATTCCCCTAACTCTTCAGAAAATTCATCTAAATCATTGTAGTCCAATCGCCACCTCAAGGATAATTTCTCCCATGTCTAAATCCATCCTCAAGGTTCCAATCATCCTAAAGCTGCTATAGAAGGTAAAACATCAGGAAGATCAAAAGATAGCAGTAGTGAAAAGAGGCAAACCACCTCTCATAGAAAATATGGTTTTTAATGTTGTTAATGCTATTTTCTTTTGAGGACAGTATTTTTATTTGATATGAAAAATTTTTGGACAACAAATACATATTTAGACAGAATTTTGGACGGCATGGATATAATGTTATTTTTGGATATAGTCATGTTTCATTTTTTTTATATTAAAATATTTGACTATTAATATGAGGATGGGAGTTACAAGGCAGATATTTGAATTAAATCTTTTGGGTATTATAATTCATGTTTTGATGATTATTAAAGAATTGAAAATGGGAGTGACAAGGGGTCCCACCTATTTGGTTATTATTTAAATAGACCTTATCTATATATATTATTATTTATTTGTCTCAACTAATTAGTTAAGATAATTAATCTTAACAAAAGAAAGGTAGTTTAACTACCATAACTTATTGAGAAAGAATAAAATTTCAATCAATTGAAGAGACAAAAGGGGGAGAGAACATCGTGAGACCTTCTGATATAAGGTCTTCTCTATACTTGTGAGACAATTCTTTTTCTTCGTTCATTCTGATTTTACTAGAAAGCTAACACATCTTGATGACAACAGGGTCTTATTGAAGGCAACACGATTCAAAATTGAATGATAACTTTCAACAACTTGTTTCTAAAGGTGTATGATTTATCTTTTGCAGTCTGTGTGTTCTTTTTTGTTTATGGCTTAGATTTCATTACTGATAAAGAATATTTTGAAGAGTCAAGTGACAACATTTTTATGGCAAGTTGATCCATATCTTTAGCTTTAGTTTTTTGTTGTTGTCAGTCTTTTTGTATGGTTCCCATTGGATACGTCTAAATTTTACTTTCCTCCCACCCTCGCAAGGGTTTATAAAGAGATTTTTTCTTTGTATCTCAGAATGAAGTTAATATAAAAATCAAATCTATGATTTCATTCTCACATGTGTATCTTAATTATATTGTTCATATTTTACTTTTATTCTTGTTTCTTATCCATGTACACACTTATGTATATCTTTGCTTCTTTTCTTTTTCACAGTTACATATAACATATAAAATCAGCCTTAGTCCCTAGTACATATTATCTGTGGATTAAGAGATCATTTTGAATTAAAGGATATAAAATTCGGGTAACATTCCCAACTATCTTTCTTTAGCCTAGCAAGATATGAAAATGCTTGAGTAAGGTTCTTCATACCTTTTCCTCAACGGTATCTCCTCTCGAGCCTTGATAGTCTTCTCATAATCAAACCTATCTCTTCACTTCTCTCTTCATGCTTCTCATAGTTACATGTTCTTGCATACCTCTCCTTCCATTATAATTTGTCTCAGCATTTCCCATGTTGATATGTAGGCCTCTGAATTTCTCTTCATGACTGTAGGACCCTTGGGCATCTTCCATGGTTGTGGTTCTCATACATGAAACAAATTTCCTTCATGTACCTCTAAATTCTTCAAGAAAATATGCATGCAAAAATTTTTCTGTTAGACAAAAATATATACACACAGTTCTGGAAAAGAATGCATAAATGTTTCTGCTCTTTAAAGCCACCAATCATCTTCTTTTGTGTTGATTGTAACCTATACTTCCTAGATCAATTTTATGGGTTGATACATGGATCCCCATATCCAATATATTTATAATGAATGCTTCCTTGCTCAATTATGAGCTATGGGCATAAATTTATAGTCATCTGAATATTGCTAATTCACCCCTTTTGCACAATTTTCATTATGGTGTAATTAATCCCAAGCACCAACTTTTGTTACCTGTAGAATTAAATCCATTAGGAACTAGGGAAAAATTCGTATGAGAAATAGATAACAATAATGATTCGGAATTCATAACAACTCTCATATTTTCAATCTGATACTCCAGTCAAAAACTACGTCAATCTGGAAATGACAACTTTTCCCTTTTTCCGAGACTTAGAATTTTTATCCAAACTAGTTATCTCCCAAACTACGCACTTTTGGGAAAACAATCACTACACCAAAGTTATCTGGATTTATGAGTATATAAAATGTCAAGTAAATAATTTTTTTTCATATTTTCCATCTCGGGACCCTTTTCCTCTGAAAATTCCAAAAATGATCAAAAATGGCCCAAAATAGTGGATTTTTCGCTATTTCGGCACCTCGACTCCAAAATCATTGGAATCTAGCCAATCCCTTCACACAATATTTTCATGTCTTTTTTTATGACACTCTGTACAATTTTCAAAAATAATTATGCTCTTGCCACTGAGTTTGACCTTGATCTTTAAAAACATGTAATTTGCACTTTCTGGAAAATTAGAGCATAATTGGCTAGTGGACCTATCGGGTGATTTTGTACCGCTTGACACTACAGACAAAACCTAGAAGTTTCATCTCAATCCAACTGAATTTGTTCCAGTTATTTCCAAAATATGTTTTTTTACTCTACACTTAGCTTTTGTTTAGACTATAGGACAATTTTATCTATGGGTTATCCTTCTTCTCTTCTTCCTTTTTGAAGTCCGCGCATGCTCATCAATTCTATATTATGCACCAATATTCATCACATGCCAAATCCATAATGTGCAACACCAATATTTATCGCATGCCCCGAGCACCAGTATTCGGTGCGCACAACTTTTATACCACACACGAATATTCAATATGGACAAATTTTCTATATGATGCACCAGTATTCAACACGCACAAATTTTTATACCATGCACCATTTTTCTGTGTGCACAAATTTTTACACTACACACCAATATTTCGTGTGCGCAAATTTTTATACCACACAACAATATTTCTTGTGGGAAATTGTTTATACCGCGCATCAATATTCATTGCGCACAAATTTTTATACCACACACCAATATTCAACATGCGCAAGTTTTTATACCGTGCACCAACATTTCGTGTATGCAACTTTTTATACCATGCACCAATATTTCTTGTGCGGAAATTTGTATACTGTGCACCAATATTCAGTGCATGCATATTTTTATATCGTGCACCAATATTCAGCGTACACAATGTTTTCTATATTGCACACCAATATTTAGTGTGTGCAACTTTTTATACCATGTACCAACATCTAGTGTGTGCAAATTGTATGTCGTGCACCAATATCTAGTGTGCACAAATTTTTTTATGTTGCGCACCAATATCCAGTGTGTGCGACTTTTTATGCCACACGCCAATTTCCAATGCATGTGACTTTCTATACCGCACACCAATATTCAACACGTGTAACTTTTTATACTGTGCACCAATATTTAGTGCGTGCAACTTTTTATACTACACACCAATATTTAGTTTGCACAAATGTTTTATACTGTGCACCAATATTTAGTGTTTGTAACACAATTTTGCACTACGTAGTGCCTTTAGCACATGTGTTGCACACCATTGTGACCATCGTGAAAAAATTCCCAACTCCCCTATCTAAGAAAAATTTGATCACTAGGAAGTTGAAATGACCCCTCCATAACAACCATTTTGAGTGCAATTCTGACTTGTGTTTTCATAGAAATTGGGAACTTCACTCAGATTTTACCATTATCCCCAAATTCAGGGAAACTCAATGTTGATATGACAAATTTACTTACTTCATGTTGAAATCAGGCCCATACAAGTCCATTTTATAACCAAAAAGATATGGTACCATTATGTAACGTTCCCCGGCTTCACTGAAGAAAATTACTTGTGGAAAATACACATAAATATGAAAATTTCCTACTAACTAAATTTCTTGTAGCTTATCAGCTACGAATTATACACAGATTTAACTATTGTCTGATACCATATAAAAAAATGAATCCACAACATTCAAAAAGAGAATGAAGGTTTCACCCTCACGAAGACAAACCACATGCACAACATCCTTTGTACTGCGTGTGACAAAGTTTTCACAATGTGCACAACAACCTTTGTACTACGTGCAGAAACTATTCACGGCGTGCGAAACGATCCGAGCACCACACCAGAATTCATTACAATTACTACTAAAATATATTAAGAAACAGATTTAAAACTTTAATTAAGAATAACATGACAATGAAGCTCAAGAAATTGTCCATACTAGTTAAAACATAAATGCAACTAATAAATTTCACCACAATAGCATATAATTCATCTTGTGCACAGAGTAACACACAATATTTAAACTCATAAATTAGCATAGGAAAACAGATAAACACTTATATTTTAAAAATGGTTGTGAAACCAGCTGCTTGGGAAGGACATTCCACCCAACCATGGAATTGATGTTCCAAATCTCAATAGCAAGTGATCCCTGAACTAGGGCTAGGAATCCACAATAAAAGGGTGTATCTCACTGTCCACTCACAGCTCAATATCCCACAACCCACTAGTATTCTCATACAACTATCCAGAACTTCCTCCAACTCTCTTCCTCCTGGCCTGACCAACCCAAGGAAGGTACCCCTTCACTTCTCTCCGTCCATTAGGCATCCCATTCGTTTATCAGGGTCTCTCTAGCACATGTAACTAGGAATGTTTCTATTGGGAACTCAAGGGATATCACTCCCAGGAAAACTACTAGAAATAACAACAAACACTTGTTGTTACAACAAAACTCACAAAAGAGTTCATTGTTCAAGCCTGACAAACAGGCTCTTCAATATTCATCTCCAATACGATCCAACATTCACCCAGCCTTTTTTTTTTTTCTCCAATGCTCTTTTTCTTTGATCCCTGCTTGTTGCTCATCTAAACCGAATGTGTAAAAAATGCATGTAACCTCCCATATAAATTTCCTCTATTTTGGCTTACTTGCTTGACTTACACTCTTTATAAAACTAATTTTACTGATCCCCCCCACCCATGATTTCCAATAACTAAGGGATTTGACTCTCACACCCTCCCTCTTACACGAGTTTAATGATTAGGCTCTCATACACTCAAACAGAAAAATAGAAGTTATCACCACTGATAATAAAATTTAGGAAAACGGGTTGAATTAATACCCATAATTAATTTTCCCCTTGGAACCCTCTTAGACATTCTCTTCTCTTGTGACAAACGGATCCCCCATATCTATCCATATCCCCTAATAGTTGGTATCACATTTTATTTATTTAAAAACAGAAAATGCATTTTCATATTACATCACTTGGCCATAGCCACATTCGTATCTACATTATGCATTAATTAAAATGGGGATTATAGTGGGGATGTTACATAGTGGAGGATGAAGAAAAGGATAGTACAGATTCATGGTTTCCCCATCACAAGAGAAACTAGTGCAAGAATGTCCATGCACATTTTGATGTTAATGGGGTGTAGCATACAAAGTGCTATTTCCTACATGAGATGAGTAATGAGATGAATCCTAATGAGGGTTAGGATAGATTTAAGGTATTGGATATCACCCTCTAAGGGATTGAGAGTAAGAGGTGATAAATTCACCATATGGTTTACCATATCCACTAGGTCTAGGGGCATTATGATGTGGATACTTATGTGACACACCAATAATTGCATGGGATGCGCTCAATGTAGACATGTCAATTGAGTGAGAGAAAGGGGCATCGAGGAGAATGATATATAAATACCCAGACTGAGCATAAATGAGGTCCTACTGTTGTTCCTTTTGGATGGATTCATCCTATCTCCTAGGAATATCCATGGATACATCCTTAGAAATGGGAGGATGAAATGACTTCATGAACCAACCCATTAGGAATATATCATTAATATTATCTTTTCACAAGCTGTGTTTTCTATGCCATTAATGGATGTGATCCATGATATGGGTGGTTTTAGTTTGATGAAAGTTGGTTGTAATTCCAATTCCTATGTCATGGAAGACCATAAGTTGAAACAAGGTTAATAAAACCTTTGTTATGGATTCAAAAGTGGTATGTGTTTGTCCAAGTTTATCTATGTACCATTTGGTAGTTTCACCCATAAGAGTGAGAAGAAAAATTCTCAATCTATTGAATCTTCCATTGTGTTGTTTGAGGAACATGAATAGTGGAAGGACATAATGGGGTTGGAGGGATATTCTCTTGGACAACCCTCAAACTTAGGGAGGGTAGCTTGGTTGGCATATTGGACCAAGTGGCATTGTGTCAGATAGGATCATTGATTAGTTTTTTTAAATCAAGGAGATTCATACCTACCATGTAAGGAAAACATGATACCTTCACTTCGTCAACCTCTGACATAGCACATACGTTCATGGGATATTAAGGAATACCCTTAATTTCATTAAATATTGATAAATACCTTCAAATTTTATTTTATTGAATCCCCCTCCAAATACATATTTCTAATAAAAATCTTTCTATTTTTACAAGATATCCCTAATTTTTACTAGATACCCCTTTTTATAACCCCGAATACCTGTAAAACCCATTGTACCTTACATCCACCCCCAATACCTATATATTGAATTTATTTTTCACAATTTTAAAACCCCCTTTATGAATAAACCTGATAAGATATCAGTCAACAAAGTGAAGCCCCGTGAAGGCAGAGTGGGTTGGTTGGCACAAAAATTAGCATATGCAGAGAAATTAACATGATGTTTCATTGAAAAATCATAAAGAGTGAAGACAAACTTGAAAATTTAGTTTTAAACTCAAAGTCTAGAAAATCACTAGCCATTTATGCCTAAACAGTTCTTCGGCAAGCTCAAAAAATATACAATTTTCTTTTAAATAATGTCTGTAAAAAGTAAAGGAATTTATCCAAATGGATTTGGATTGGGGATCCCGTGGACTAGTAAATAGAAGAAATACCTAGAATAAAGAAAGAAAGATAGTTAGAAACTGGTGTTAGGTCTTCAGAGGTCATAAAATAAATAATTATGAACAATTACCAAGTTAGCAAAAGAAAAGGATAACATAAGAAGATACAATGGATCCTTGTTGGCATAGGGGTAGACCCGGGGTTCAACACTACAACAACGCACTGACAAGCCCTAACTACTGTCCCTTTCAAAAACACTTGCAAAGCAGATGCAATCTCACTTGAAGTAGCTATAGGGGGTTGGAGGACATAGGTGTCTGCAACCAAAGGAAATACAGAGTGGATTCACAACAACAACACACAACAACCTAGTTATCCTTTATCTTCCTTAAGCCTAGTACACAAGTTACATTTCATATCTAACACAATATCACATTAGCAGCATATCAAATGACAGAGAACACAACATCAATCACACATAACACAAGATATATGTAGCTCACCCTCTCCCTAGGGCTACATCCACAAAACTGTGCTTTTTGATATATTAAGATGAAAGCATACAGTTCTTATCTGCACTCTTAGCTATCAAATCTTCTCTTCTTCTCTCTCTTTCTCTCTCCTCCCTGCACACCCAGCTGTAGGGTCGATATTCGCACCCAGCTGAAGATGTTACACTACGAGAAGGCTCTCACACTCATCACTTCACTCTCACATAATATTACTCACTCAATCATACAATAACAATGAACTCTCAACCAACTTAGCACCACCCTTCCCAGGTCCTTTAGACCTTTAGTTATACATTACAATAGCTCTTGGACACCCTTAGGTTAAAACCTAAGTGTCAAAACCCTAGATACCAAAACCCTAGGTGTCTCAAACCCTAGGTCAACTTGACCCATGTTTTCAGGGATTTGATTTTAAACTCAATAAATGATTCTTGTAACAGAACAATGATCACTATTATTCACATTCATTATCTCATTTTTCGCTCATTATACACCCACCACCTTCCCAATAACATTTTATCCATCCCATGTTCTGTTATCTTGAATATCATATTTAAAGTAAAAATATTAAAGAGGATTGGATAATGATTCTGGGTTGGAAATTGTGACATGGAGATATTGTTTTTGGAAGAAAAGGGCTTTGCGTTATTTGAATAGTATTCACTGTTGATTCTCTTCCATACTACCATTTTTCATTCATTATAAACCTCCTCATATTCTCGATGACCCTATCATTCCCTATTTAATTGTATTTAATTAATAAATTTCATTTGGTGAAGTTGTGTCAATAGATGGATTGCATATGCTTATGTTGTGAATTATAGAGCCAAAATCTTGATTTTATTTAGTTAGAGTATTAGTGAATGGATTGATAAAAGTTTTCTTATTCTGATTGGAATATTTCTTTAGGATGAGTTTCTTTAGCAGGGGCAGCAATGACAGGGGTGTAAACAAAGGTAGAGGAAATAATTGGCAAAGAGGCCATAGAAGGCCACAATTCTCAATACATTTTGATGTTGATCCACAAGAACTAAATCAATTTTTCCAAGTTGGGTTTTTTAATCTAGTTGGCCAAGGAAATCTGCAACCTATGCCTGAGAGGCCTCCTTTCCATCCACACTAAAATTTCTCTGGTATCTTTGTTCCCCCTCCTGTTTCTGTGTAGCAAGAACCACCTGCCAATGATGTCTGGTAAGAGATCGTCCACCAACCTGATGCACATCATAATGGGTGGCATGCAATATTGTTTCCATTTCCCCCTCCTCCTCCAATATTTAATCCAAATTCATAAGTTGATAACATTGTTTCACCAACCCAATCCTCACATGCAAAAAAAAGTCTTAAAACCACTATGCACAATCCAAATATTGACAAAGGGAAAGAAGTGGCCAATTCCCCTAACTCTTCAGAAAATTCATCTAAATCATTGTACTCCAATCACCACCTCAAGGATAATTTCTCCCATGTCTAAATCCATCCTCAAGGTTCCAATCATCCTAAAGCTGCTACAGAAGGTCAAACATCAGGAAGATCAAAAGATAGCAGTAGTGAAAAGAGGCAAACCACCTCTCATAGAAAATATGATTTTTAATGTTGTTAATGCTATTTTATTTTGAGGACAGTATTTTTATTTGATATGAAAAAATTTTGGACAACAAATACATATTTAGCCAGAATTTTGGACAACATAGATATAATGTTATTTTTGGATATAGTCATGTTTCATTTTTTTTTTATATTAAAATATTTGACTATTAATATGAGGATGGGAGTTACAAGGCAGATATTTGAATTAAATCTTTTGGGTATTATACTTCATGTTTTGATGATTATTAAAGAATTGAAAATGGGAGTGACAATGGGGTCCCACCTATTTGGTTATTATTTAAATAGACCCTTATCTATATATATTATTATTTATTTGTCTCAACTAATTAGTTAAGATAATTAATCTTAACAAAAGAAAGGTAGTTTAACTACCATAACTTATTGAGAAAGAATTAAATTTCAATCAATTGAAGAGACAAAAGGGGGAGAGAACATCATGAGACCTTCTAATATAAGGTCTTCTCTATACTTGTGAGACAATTTTTTTTCTTCATTCATTCTGATTTTACTAGAAAGCTAAAACATCTTGATGACAATAAGGTCTTATTGAAGGCAACACGATTCAAAATTGAATTATATCATTCAACAACTTGTTTCTAAAGGTGTATGATTTATCTTTTGCAGTCTGTGTGTTATTTTTTGTTTATGGCTTAGATTTCATTACTGATAAAGAATATTTTGCAGAGTCAAGTGACAACATTTTTATGGCAAGTTGATCCATATCTTTAGCTTTAGTTTTTTGTTGTTGTCAGAGTCTTTTTGTATGGTTCCCATTGGA
>ML779351.1:297278-317242 GCA_009831015.1 Picea engelmannii
AAATCTTTCTATTTTTACAAGATATCCCTAATTTTTACTAGATACCCCTTTTTATAACCCCCAATACCTGTAAAACCCATTGTACCTTACATCCACCCCCAATACCTATATATTGAATTTATTTTTCACAATTTTAAAACCCCTTTTATGAATAAACCTGATAAGATATCAGTCAACAAAGTGAAGCCCCGTGAAGGCAGAGTGGGTTGGTTGGCACAAAAATTAACATATGCAGAGAAATTAACATGATGTTTCATTGAAAAATCATAAAGAGTGAAGACCGACTTGAAAATTTAGTTTTAAACTCAAAGTCTGGAAAATCACTAGTCATTTGTGCCTAAACTGTTCTTCGGCAAGCTCAAAAAATATACAATTTTCTTTGAAATAATGTCTGTAAAAAGTAAAGGAATTTATCCAAATGGATTTGGATTGGGGATCCCGTGGACTAGTAAATAGAAGAAATACCTAGAATAAAGAAAGAAAGATAGTTAGAAACTGGTGTTAGGTCTTCAGAGGTCATAAAATAAATAATTATGAGCAATTACCAAGTTAGCAAAAGAAAAGGATAACATAAGCAGATACAATGGATCCTTGTTGGCATAGGGGTAGACCCGAGGTTCAATGCTACAAAAATGCACCGACAAGCCCTAACTACTGGCCCTTTCAACAACACTTGCAAAGCAGATGCAATCTCACTCGAAGTAGCTATAGGGGGTTGGAGGACATAGGTATCTATAACCAAAGGAAATACAGAGTGGATTCACAACAACAACACACAACCACCTAGTTATCCTTTATCTTCCTTAAGCCTACTACGCAAGTTACATTTCATATGTAACACAATATCACATTAGCAGCATATCAAATGACAGAGAACACAACATCAAACACACATAACACAAGATATATTTGGTTCACCCTCTCCCTAGGGCTACATCCACAGAACTATGCTTTTTGATATATTAAGATGAAAGCATACAGTTCTTATCTGCACTCTTAGCTATCAGATCTTCTCTTCTTCTCTCTCTTTCTCTCTCCTCCCTGCGCACCCAGCTCCAGGGTCAATATTCGCACCCAGCTGAATATGTTACACTACGAGAAGTCTCTCACACTCATCACTTCTCTCACACATAATATTACTCACTCAATCATACAATAACAATGAACTCTCAACCAACTTAGCACCACCCATTTCAGGTCCTTTAGACCTTTAGTTATACATTACAATAGCTCTTGGACACCCTTAGGTTAAAACCTAAGTGTCAAAACCCTAGATACCAAAACCCTAGTTGTCTCAAACCCTAGGTCAACTTGATCCATGGGTGTTGTGATCTGTGTGTAGCCCTTAATGAACTTCCTGTAGTATCTAGTATGTCCTAGCGCATTGCGCAGTTGTTTGAGTGAAGAAGGAGGGGGTAGATCGACTATAATGGCGATCTTGGATGGATGTACTAGAAATCCATGCTTACACACAATATGGCCCAACAACACTCTGAAGGGTGAAAAGAAGATGCACTTTTTCAGGTTCAAGGCAATCTGACATTGCCTTTACTTATCCAACATTAGTCTTAAACATTCAATATGATTTTGAAAAATGATGAAAATAGTCAAATCATCAAAGTATGCTTCCAGGAATTTATGTAAAAACTCCTTAAACGCTTCGACCACCACCCTGGAAAATATGGTTGGTGCATTCTTCAATCCAAATCGCTTCACTGTATACTGGTAGGATCCCCATTCTTTTGCAAATGTGGTCTTATGGCAATCTTCCTTGCAATCCAGATCTGATGGTATCCTGAAAATCCATCTATAAAAGAATATACCTCCATTCCTCCTACATTTTCTAACACTTCGTCAGTGAATGGTGTAGGGAATGGGTCATGCAACCAGGCATCATTCATCTTCCTAAGATCTACACATATCATGGTTTCTCCTATCTTCTTATCTTGTACCACTATAGGGATAATCCATTCTGATTCTTCAACAGTTTATATGATTCCTGCTTCCAGCATTCTGTCAAGCTCGATCTTCACTTTCTCCTTATATTTAGGGTTCAATATGTAGGGTCTTTGTTTGACTGGTCTTGCATCTAGATTCAAAGGGATCCTCATCTCTCCCATGGACCCTTTAGTGCCCTTCATATCAGCGAACTTGGTTGGAAACAAGTCCTGATATTCATGCAGTAATTTTGTGATCTTTTGAATAGTGGCAACATCCTAATAATCTCCAACATTTGCAAGATTTGGTGTTTGTTTTGTTCCAATGTTGACTTTTTTTATTTTTATTGGTTTTCCAACAAAAGGTAGTTCGACTCCTGGTCCTTCTACATCTCTTTGGCCTTTTGTTTCTGCGATGTTCACATTCCTAGGATCATCGTCTTCAGCAACATTGATATTGTAGCAGCCTTGCAAATTCTGAAGAGGCATAGTCCATTCATCCTCTTCTTGCTCCAAAGGGAGGATAGGTGCCTCCTCGAAAAATTTCCATCTTACAACCTGTAATGCATGATCTACTGTAGGATATTGGATTTCAAACAAAAAGGTAGTTACAAATTTATGGGTCATACCTTCCCAATATGCAGTGATGAGGCATAGTTCTTCTTGAAGATACCAGTTGATGGGAGATGTGTCCAGTGTGTTAATGAATTTGTGTACCCATTGTTCTGGATGAATGTTTCTCCATGCTTCCTCGCAACTTCACATATGGCCTTCAGACAACTTCAACCTGTGTACCTAAATTCACAACCTTCTACTTGCTCTGAAAATCGCACTGTCATCAAAGTGCAACATTTTACCCAGTCTGTAATATTGTTTTTGTGTGTCCCCCACCATCTCGCTAGAGTTGATTTCATGGCCTCATCCATTGCCAACAATATTTGTAGTAGTGGTACAATTTCTTCAAAGTCCAACAAGAATGCTTCTAAATGATTCAGACCATCAAAGGTGGGCAAGTTACTTACTGTTGTGCCGATCCAGCGGACTTCCCTAGTTAATCTAGCACATCTCCTTGTAGATACTTCATACATTTTGTTCTTCTAGTTCTCCAGTGCTTCTTTTGAATCTGATGAGCATGCATTGTCACTTCGCCAGCTCAAATTTCCATGTGTTGTAGAATTAATGTACTCCTGTTGTCTGGCTGTCATTTTGTATATGTTTTCTAGTTCATATGCATAGTCTTCTTCTCTGATGGGTTTCGTGTATCTCTGAACTTCATCGGGATCCAAAGGTGAAATGACCCTAAGGCCATCTCTTTCAAATGTCATTCTTCTTTTCTTTAAATCAACCATAGTAGAATTATTGAAAGCCCAATCAATTCCTAATAGCATAGGGTAAGGACAACTATCATCAACTATCTCAATCACCTCAAAGTCTGCAAACGTCCTTACTCCATCGATGTCCACAGGGATACACTCCAGTCTTCCAAAGGGGCTTACAACCTGTTGATTATCCATCCTAACCATGATAGGGGAATAAATCAACTTAGTTTTTCCCATTAGTGCCCAATTCTTCTTCATCATGACATTGACCTCCAACCCTAAGTCGAGGACCACATAGTCTATATCATACTCTCCAATCTGAGCATTAAGGTGTAGTTCTTTATTTGTCCTTTTCTTCTTGGATAGTTGATGTACTTATTTATTCAACAAAGGATCTACCCATCCTATATCATATTGTCTGACCAAATTTTGTAGTTCTTGTATGGATTTTTCATCTTTAATCAACTCAATAAACGTATACAAGAAACTGATAAGTTTACCCCCCTCTTTTCCATCTCCGGGTGAAGTAGACTGATCAAATGTTAGAGGCATTCCATATTCTCTTACTTCTGGTTGAACCTTTGATGAAGAAGCCTGATCTCTTCTGAATTCCTTTCTTGCTTCCTCAAATATTTGCTTCTCTTTCCATGGGTCAAACTCTTGTGTCTTCTTTGTAGCTTTCTTGACTCTTGATTCTTCTGTAGTCTTTTCTTGGATCACTTTGTATTCTTCTGTAATAGCACCTCCGCGCGTGATAAAAATGAATTTAGGATCTACTCCACAAGGTTCTTCTTTGATTAGTTGTATTTGTTGATTTCCTCCTCGTTTCTCCTGAAGCTTAGCCAATAATGTTGGGCATTCCCCAATAACATGCTCGAATGAGTTGTAGTAGATGCAAGTGGTACAAGGGTTCTGACAGTCCCTTTCCAAGTGTCTTGGTTGTGCATAGTTATAACAGATGATCTGTCCTCGACCTCGACCCATACCTCCTCCTCTTCCTCTTCCTCAGAATCCACCCCTAGGGTTGAAGTTTCCTCTCCCAGGGGAATTAGACTACGCAGTGCTTCCTTTTTGTTGTACTTCACCTTTAATTTTGTATATATCCCTTGACCTTTCATGCATGAGATCATAAGCCCTACAATCCCTGTCATCGTGTCCTACCGACTTACAGAATGTGCAATATAGATTTGTGGGTGTCTGTACATATTTTTGCAGATAGTAACATTCACCAGGGCAATGTCAATTTCTACATGCCTTGCACCAGGGTAGGGTAACTTGCTTCAAAGGGCTCGGAGCTCTAGATGCCAAGTATTCATGAAATAGGGGACATTGTTCTTTGTCACGACCTTCTGATTTTCATATGATACACAAGATGTCTTCTCTTTTATCTTTTCCCTTGTCTTTCTTCATATCTTCGACCTGCAGCGATAAGCTAGTTAGTTGACTCAATATTTGACTCATACCTGAGTTGGATTCTCCCATAGGGGATGATTCTAATTTCATGGTGATCTCCAGTGCCTCAGCTTGCAAAGTAATATTTTGTTGCATTAGAGGAACTCTGATGTGTGGCAAGAGGGCAGCAATGAACCATTCATTGTTCTGCTCATCTGGGATCTAAAAATTCAAATGGCCTGTCAAGGTCTTAAATATTTGATCAAACTCCCACATAGGTTCAATTGTTCTCTGCTTGATTTCTTTTAGTTCTGTAATGCACTCCTACTCTAATTTAGGTTTCTTGAATTCAGAAGTTAGCACAGTCTTAATGGAATTCAATGGTTTAGGTGTATCTCCTTGGACAAATTTCATGTACCAACTCAGTGCGTGATCTCCTAGGGTAGTGTTGAACTGAGCCCATTTGACAGTTTCATCGGTGATATTCTTAATACTCCACATAGCTTCACATAGAAACCAGTGTTGATCAGGATATTCAGATCCATCTCCTCTAAAGGTGGGTAACCTCATCTCATCTACCATAGATCTTCCTAGGTTTCTTGACTGAGTATGTGGTGGACTTCTAGTGACATTGCTCTAAGCATTCTGATTACTTAGGTTACTTTGGTTACTTAACATTGCTGCAGTAACAAGAGGAATAATAGTACGTACTTCAACATTCAACACAGTTCTAGAAGTTTTTGGCTCTTCTCGACGAGGTTCCTCTGTCCTAGAGGATTTTGAATGTTCTTTGTCTGTTAGAGCTACCTCTTCTCCATTGTATAACCCTTCGTCTCTGTAGTTCTTCTTAAACAGGTTCGCGAGGTGAACTTCTCTGAATACTTTCCCAGTGCGTGTATGTCCAGCCTCTGTGTCATTGTCATTGTTTGAGTTTTTGAACATTTATCTCTTCCGATCTAACCTATTACTATATATTCAAGATGTCCTTCTCATGCAATGGCATCTTGATCTTCAACTTCAGAAAATGTAAAAAATTTCCTCTAGGTCCCTTAAAGAAATATCTCTCTGCTTGGCTATACGATTCCACTCTTCCAACAAAAAACTCAATGATATACCCTCCAATGGTGCTATTAAACCAGTGATCTACTGCTCTTGACACGACGTGATCAACTCTCTTGACCTTCTTGATCAATGCCGACATCCAAACCACAGGTGGTCTGAGTCTGACTTCGAACTGGATATCTGCTAACCTAGCTAGCCACTCATATAGCTCCCGGTGGATTCCCCCAAAGAAAATCTCATGTATATCAATAAAGATATATCTTCCCAACCAATCCTCTGTACTAATATTAGGGCTCTTGTTCTGGGCTTTAGGGAAGTCCTTTTCTTGATCTTCTATCCACTTCTAAATATCTATCTTCGATCGAAACCACCTTGACATTCCCTCAAGAAGATTCTTGTCCCAACAACGAAACCATTTGTTGGCACAGGGGCAGACCCGGGGTTCAACGCTACAACAACGCACCAACAAGCCCTAACTACTGTCCCTTTCGGAAACACCTGTGACGCAGATGCAGTCTCACCCGAAGTAGCTATAGGGGGTTTCAGGACACAACAGGGATGATTTTAGGGGCTAAATTTCACTCATGGGATAATTTTCCATGGTTTTTCCAAAAATGAGATTCGCTATTTTAAAAATGATTCGCCCAAATTCTATAGGATAAAATTATTTTACCTTAGAAATCATCAAACGTTTATAAAAACTATATAAAATACTTAGAAATTTGAATATTTTTACAAAAATATAGCTAAACATTTATAGTTGACATATGAAGGATTAGTAAGATTCTCCAAGGTTTCTACATTTTAAAATAAATTTCCATCCTTAAAATCATCCCTGGGACATAGGTGTCTACAACCAGAAGAAATGCAGAGTGGATTCACAGCAACAACACACAACCACCTAGTTATCCTTTATCTTCCTTAATCCTACTACGCAAGTTACATTTCAGATCTAACACAATATCACATTAGCAGCATATCAAATGACAGAGAACACAACATCAATCACACATAACACAAGATATACATGGTTCAACCTCTCCCCAAGGCTACGTCCACAGAACTGTGCTTTTTGATATATTAAGATGAAAGCATACATTTCTTATCTGCACTCTTAGCTAGTAGATCTTCTCTTCTTCTCTCTCTTTCTCTCTCCTCCCTGCGCACCCAGCTATAGGGTCGATCTTCGCACCCAACTGAATATATTACACTACCAGAAGGCTCTCGGACTCAACACTTCTCTCTCACATATTTGTACTCACTCAATCATACAATAACAATGAACTCTCAACCAACTTAGCACCACCCATCCCAGGTCCTTTATACCTTTATTTATACATTACAATATCTCTCGGACACCCTTAGGTTAAAAACTAAGTGTCAAAACCCTAGATACCAAAACTCTAGGTCTCTCAAACCCTAGGTCAACTTGACCTACGTTTTCAGGGCTTCGACAACATGTCTTTCCTTCCTTCACGTGCGGTGCTTCAAAGCATCTGTTGACATCTTATTTTTCTTGCTGAGTTTTCCATGATCCCTCTTCCTTGTTGATCTGTCATCCTCAATCTCCTCATCCAATGACTTTCTTTCTCTTACTTCGCTTTGTATTTTCTTCTCTTTTGCTCACTTCGACCCAGTATCAGTCATTGTGTCTTCTGTGCAGTTCACATTTTTCCTTTTCTCCCTTAATCTTTTCTTTCTTCCATAACCAAGGGCCAACAATCCTTGACTACGTACCAAGAAGAAAATATTATGTTACTCTCGTTTGTGTTTTTTTTTTGTCTATGTGCCTTTATAACATTTCTTTCTTTGGCTTATGTTAAGTAACTATCTTTGGTGGCTATTATGGGTTAACAATATGCTCCAAGGAATTCTTGACCCATTGATCAATATAGTTCTTGATTGGTGGGATGGTGATTTATTACTTAACTTGAAACGCAAAAATGACCTCCTATACTTATTTTCATTCCACTTGCAGTTGTTCGATAGCTGACAAGCGTTCTTCATTGTCACTAACAAATGTAGTAGGACACTATTTCATTTCTTCTTCACAAAACTCCTCGCAGTTGTCAAAGTCATTAGCTAAAAGTATCCATTTCTGCCAAGTGACTATAGACCTCCTCTTTAGTGATCATGGATGGGTTTCTCAAAAGTTGTGGACCCTGCATTTCTTTAATGACATCAAATAATTTTAAATAACATCGTCTCTCCTTTCATTGATTTTTTGGAAATTAAACATTGCAACTTGAATCATTTTTACTCGTTGTTCCCAAATTTCCTTTATTTTCTTCATTCTTTTACTTTTCGGTAGTACTTTCTGATTTCTTTGATGGTCACTAATACTAGTGACTCATCTAGCAAAAGTGTTTAGCTTGTTTTTGCAGTAATCTTCATCATGTTGCAAGTCTCTTTGCAAATCTCCAGTAAAACTTGAAATCCTTTGTGAAATATCAGATAGACGGGTTCTTACATCCCACACCTATCTGATAATATTGACTATTTTGTTAATGTTATCAACAACATAGAGTCTGATTCCATTCAACAATTGAAGGGATTTCCTAATTGGATTTAAGGTTCTTGATTGGATTTAAGGTTCCTTAATTTCTGAATGACATTTTTTGTTTGAAACTGACACTCTCTATCTGCAACTACTTTTCATTCCTCTTGTATTGAGAATTGTGCAATGTTAAAGATTGGTTTTCAAATAACATGGGTTCCTTTGTCGCGAGGTCCTGTGTAATTTCTTGGCTTTCAACAATTCTTCAGGCTACCCAGTCTAGTAGCTTTGTACTCTCAATTTCCATATCTTCAATATTTCCTAGACTTCATGTATCTTTTGAATTATTTCTATTTGGGATTCATTTCCTTTTTTGATGGGAAAATATATGTCCCCGTTCAAAATTTGCATGAGGTGGTTGATCTCCACTGTCATCTCCAGTAGACCTATCATTACTCTCTTATTCGTTTACCTTCTATTTTTTTGTTGTTTTCTCAAAGGAAGACCTCTTAGGTGGTTGGCGATTGGAAAAAGACTGGACATCAGTATTGCTTCTCCCCCTTTTATTTATTTTCCCTTGCTTTTGGTATTTGAACTTATTTACATCAACAAGCCTTCGTTGCATGCATTCCTTTCCTTTTTTGATGGATTCTCACTGATTTCTTCATCAAATATTTTAAAAAGGTTGATGTACCTTATCTATGCTAAATGTCACGAGAAGAGGCCCTCGGGATCAAAACCCCTAGGATTTGTGCTTATGTTAGATTAAATAGATTAAGTGTGTGTGAGACTTCTTTCAGATGCACTAGATTCCTGACCATTATGTCCCCAACTCAAAGAGGAAATGTAATGATTTTTTTTTTCTTTTTTTTGTCAAATAGAATACACCAAGATTTATACTAGCAACAAACCTTCGCGACACATATATAATGCAGACAAATATAAGGAGTAGAAGTGGGTTTTCTTGACAACCATACAAGAAGATGTAAGTATGGTTGTTCTCTTGAATGCAAATTCCCTTTCCCTCAAGAAAATCCTCAACTTCCTTGGTTATCTCTTTTGCTCTTCCCCAACCAACATGTGTCTGAACTCTCTAATAAACTTATCTTGAACAATGTAAAAATTGAATCTTGCTTTATGTTTGCATAGCACCGAGTGCTAGAACTGAATTGTTTCGTTGTGTGTATTTGCAATCTCTTTGATAGGGACATCTTAAAATAAATTGCAAAATACAATTGTGAATAACAAATATGCGGCCATGAAAAATATTTGAGTGCATATATAGTTGATTTGGGTATGTGTGAAGTTGAATCATGCCTAGCCAAATATGCAAACAATCATGAAAATTCACGATGGGGTTCTTGTAGAAAGGTTTATATCGATTGTTGAAAGGTTGGTTAGCATGTTTGTAGAGGGTAGCAGAAAGTCTCTCAATACATTGGAATTGCTTACCTGAGAAGTCAGAAGGCATTTTTTATTGGAGAGATAAATATTTTTATTTGCAAATGGAAGACAGAGCATTTTCTTGAACATATTCATAGTACAGATGATTGAATTCTTTGTTTTTGTTTTTACTTCAATCATTCTTGTCTCGGAATTGAACCTTTGAGCACACCAGTTTGTTGGGTATGTGTTATATTATTTGCACGACTAGATCTAGTGTTTGAATTGTGTCGGGAACGCTATCCCCCCCTTACCTGGGGGGTGATAGGTTGGTGGGGGTTTCGGGGCAATGCCTCTGGAAAAAAAATTGGTGTTTTTTGCATCCATTTTTGGTGTTTTTTCGGCACATGGTTTTAGCCGATGGTTTTCTAATTATGGTTAAGGAATTAGGGTTTTTGACTAATCTGGGTCAATGGATTAGGGTTTTTGTATGTCATGAGATCCTATATATGTATTGTATCGTAAACAATGAAGATATTATGAATAGAATATTAGAGGTGTGACTCTAAACAGGTTGTTGGTTTTCCCAGTTTGGGTTTCTAAGGTAAAATCTATGTGTAATCTGTGTGTGTCATTGTATCTTTTCTATTTTTATTAAGAATATGTTTGCAATAATTAATTGTATAAGGTTAAAATCTATATTTTCCATCAGAGTTGTTTTTGGTTTTAGGGGGATTCATTTGTGGCTAAGGGTTTGAATTAGGTCTATGATAAGCCTTGTTACAGTGGGATATATACGATATTAATTCTTCAGGTGAAAAGAAATGACAAGCAGTTTGGAAATAGAGATCGAGAAATTTAATGGTCAAAGTTTTCAGTTGTGGAAGATCAAGATGGAATATTTGTTGGTAGACAAATATGAGTGGATCATAGTGGATCCAGGTACTGCACCTACTAGAATGTTAGCAAAAGACTGGAAAAAGTTGGATTGGAAGGAGAAGAGAACAATCCCATTGTGTCTCTTAGATTCAATATTACTAAATGTGTCAAGGGAAGCTACAACAAAGGAATTATGGGATAAGTTGGGGACGTTTTATTAGTCTAAGTCCCTCGTAAATAATCTATTCATTCATAAGAAGTTTTATGACATAAGTTTGTAATATGGAGACTTGGTGACAAATCATTTGAACACCTTCAATACAATGTTAAGTCAATTATTATCTATTGATATTAAGATTTATGATGAAGAAAAAAGTATCAATTTATTATACCAGACTCATAGGATAGTTTGGTTGTGGCCATAGGTAGTAATACAACTACTTTAAGTTTCAATGATGTGGTCTCATCCTTATTTTCGGAGGAGATGGGGTGGAATAACATTGAAGGATAGAGCATAGAGGCCTTATTTGCAAGAGTATGATCCTAGGAAATAAATATATCTAAGTTCTAAAGTGGGAGATCTAAATATCCTGGAAAGTTTGTAAAGGTATGATGGAGATGTGGAAAAGAATGGCACTACAAAAATCAATGTAGATCCAAAAATTTTGAGAGAGGGAAGGGATCTGAAGATGTTGCTTCTACAAAAGAAAAAACCTGCACGGAAGGAGGGGATGTGTACTTGGTTTCTTCAAGAACACATGCATATCATGGGGTATGGTTGGTTAACACAAGCACGTCCTTTCATAGGACTCCCAACAGGGAGTGGTTCTATGAATATGAAAGGTATGATGGAGGTGATGTTTTCCTAGGTGATGACTCGATAACCAAAATCATAGGACGAGGAAAATTTAAGTTGAAGCTCATGGATGGAAGGATAAGAACACTCCCTGGTTTTCTACACATCCCAGGATTGGCCATAAATTTGATTTATGTAAGAAAAATGGATGATGTAGGGGTAAAAACAATGTTTGATAAAGAAACATATTGGATGGTTCGAGGATAAATGGTGTTTCTTAAGGGATTTTGGTGTGGAACTTTGTATAATCCACATGGAAACATTATTAGTGATAGGTGAAATAGTTCCATTATTCCTGAGATTGGAGTTGAAGAAGAAAGAAATCCTATAATCTTTGGAGAAAATACTATTTTGTGGCAACAAAGACTAGGGAATACTGGAGAGAAGGGACTTCAAGGAATACATGGATATATTTACTCATGAATAAAATGGAGTCTTTGATAGGTTTAAAGAGTTTAAGGCTCTCATGGAAAATCAAACAAAGAAAACAATTAAGGTGTTGAGGACGGATAATATTGGAGATTTATGCGAAAATGAATTCAAAGAATTATGTAAGAAGTGTGGTATATCAAGGTAGAAGACTACTCCATATACACCAAAGTATAATGGAGTTTCATAAAGGATGAACATGATGTTGATGGAAAAAGTAAGGTGAATTCTTAGTGTTGTCAAATTAGGACAAGAATTATAAGCAAAGGCAGTGGGTACTTCATGTTACTTGGTTAATCAGTCACCCTCATCAACACTGTATGGAAAGACTCCACATGAGGTATGGAATAGTAATAAACCCTCTCACACACATCTCAAGGTATTTGGTTGTGATGCCTATGTTCATGTTCCAAAGGAAATAAAAGAGTAAGCTCAATAAAAATGTTGAAAAGTGTATCTTTATTGGGTATAAAGATGGTTTGAAAGGTTATAATATTTGAAACCCATAAACTAAAAGGGTAGTGTAATAGAGAAATCAAAGATGTTGTCAAACAGGAAGTCCTACTACAGGAGGAGGAACCAGAGAAAATATATTTTGAGTTAACGAATTATGAATCAGACTCTATAGAAGAATGGGAATCAAAAGAAGAAGATATTCATACTCAAGTATCGAGGAGATCGGTCCAGAAAAGAAGGAAACCATTGTAATGTTACCAAGCCATTTTTTTTTCTTGGAACACTAACTAACCATTGAATCAATTGTTTGTTTGTTTGTTTATGCAGGTTGGCCTCTCAAATTTCGGCCTTAGGTTTATATTCAGCTATTCAACATAGATCATGAAGATATACTCAATACAATGCAATATCTAATCAATACACAAGATATGGAACCCCAAAATCATATATCTAACCTTTATTATTATGAAAAGAAAGAACCTAATACAATATAGAAGCATATTTGGAATAACATCATATGGCTCCAAGATAGAAGATATGAGCTGCTACAAAATGCTCCTGACAATGCAAAATAATCCTCCAAATGATGATTATGTGATGAAGATCCTAATACAAAGAGATAGAGATATGTCCAACCCCCTAGCTACTGGCCCGTCTTGCTGGATGGATGAGAAGACCAAGATTTTGGCCCAGTTGAAGGAGACTTCCAAATGATGCCAAACTTTACCAAAAGATAGATCGGGACAAGGGAAATCCATCCCTGAAGTATGAAGTCCAAATGCCAAGTTTTCACCCTCCAAACTGTTGAAACCCTAATCAATATTGCGCCCTCCTGAAACCTTGAAGTGCCCAATAATTCGGCCCTGATGAAGGAAGCATCCAAAACTCCTGAAACTCCCTAGGATGATAGATCGGGCTGCCACAAGTCACTGGGAGAAGTCTCACAATCAGATCTGAAGTATAAACCCCTAGATTTGACAATATATGAATCACCAATGCGCCCTCCTTCTCTCAAAGCCATCCCAAATCTGAAGATAATAACCTAGCCGAAGTAACTCCTCCAAAATGCCTCCAAAATGATGAACAAGGTCCTGCAAGAAAAACCCAAGTGCTAGAATATCTCTAGGCCCTGTCACAATGCTAGATCGAATTTCTCTTCATTCAATGGTGCACCCCTGTTGGAAAACCCTCAATGGTATGGCCCTTCTACCCTCCTGAATCAATGATGGAACCTGTGAAGAGTGTAGAATGGTGTGGGTGGAGTATTTCATCCCCGAGACCAAGCTTGGAACAAGGTGAGTAGAATCTTTCACCACTGATTTGTTCTCTAGGGTTTGTAATCTCAAAACCCTCAAAACTATGTGCTCAAGAGATCAACAAGAAAATACCAAATATTCAAGATGAATGAAAGGCGCGCCCTATCCTTTCCTTTATACTTCCATTATGTTTCCCTATTGAGTCAGTTTAACCCCCTAGGTTCAACTCCTAACTCAACCTCTATCGTTCTAATTCTTCATTGAGTTACTTTTTTCCCTTTTTCTCTTTTTCTAAGTTAACTTCAAAATATAACATTGAGTTGGCTAACTTGTCCCCATGTTTCATGAGACTATGGTCTAGTGGGGATGGCTAGACCACTAAGTCTTCCTAGACCTCTTCATCAAGAGGTGGGGGACATTACAATCTCCCCTACTAGAAATTGCTTGTCCATAAGCAATTTTGAATCCTATCTCTCGTACCACTTGTTCATTCTCCCACGTGGCATCCTCAATGGGCAAATCCTTCCATTTGATCAAGTATTATTTGATGCTTATCCTCCAGAGTTTCTTCTCCCAAACCTCCAATATCTCCTCTGGTACCAGAACAAACTCCACCTCTTCATCTAGAGGTGGCATCACCTCCAGTGGGGTGATGTGTTGATCGGTGTCCCTCTTCAAGAAGGACATGTGGAAAACATTGTGTATCCTGCTACCCCATGGGAGCTCCAACTCATACACTACGGCCCCTACCTTCCTGTTGATCATGTAGGGTCCAAAGAAATGGGGTTGGAGTTTTTCTGCCTGACTTATTTTTATAGAATATTGTCTGTACAGTTGGAGCCCTAAGTAGACTAAGTCACCAACCTCAAAAGTACGCTCTACCCTATGTTTGTCTACTTGGACCTTCTGCTGATTTTGTGCCCTCTATAAGTGATCCTTCAACTCCCTGAGGATGTCCTTCTATGTTGTACCCATCCCTGTACCATTGGGGCTATCTTGTCACCAAAAGAAATCTATACAAAAGAGATTGGGTCATAATTGTACAATGCCCTGAATGGGGTCATGCCTATGGACATGTGATGGGTGGTGTTGTAACAATATTCCCCCAATTGTAGCCACTTAACCCATTCCTTTTGTTTCCCTGCTACATAGTTCCTAAGATATCCTTCAACCCATTTATTTACTATTTTTGTCAGCACGTCTATCTGAGGATGATAACTAGTGCTAGGGGTCAAAGTCGTACCAACCAACCCAAATAACTCCTGCCAAAACGTACTCATAAATTGGTTGTCCCTTTCAATGACAATGGTTTTGGGTAGCACATGTAGCTTGAAGACCTCTCTAAAAAACAATTCAGCCACTTGATGACCCTGAAGTTATCATCATGTATTTTCCCATCTACCACCTGACAAGCGAACTGATTTTTGGAGTATTCCATCACAAGGAGGTCCTTCCAATCAAATGATACATCTGTCATGGCATAGATTGATGGTATCCTGGATAAGGCATCTACCACCACATTGTTTTTCCCTTTCACGAATTCAATGTCAAAGTTATAGGCCTGTATTTTGCTGACCCATTTCTTTTGCCTTTCATTTAAGTCCTTCTGCTCCAAGAAGTACTTAAGGTTGTTGTGATCTGATTTCACCACAAACCTTGCACCTACCAAGTATTTCCTGAATTTGGCCAAAGTGTGCATGATGGCCAGCATCTCTTTGTCGTATATGGTGTAAAGCAACTCAGGTCCCCTGAGTTTTCAGCTCTCATAGGCAAGAGGGTGCCTATTCTACATCAGTATGGCCCCAATGCCTCCTCCAGAAGCATCACACTCCAAGGTGAAAGGTTGGCCGAAATCTGGTAAGGCTAAAATTGGTCATGTGCTCATCACTTTTTTCATCTCGTCAAATGTAAATTGGGCTTCCTCACTCCATTTCAAAGCTCCCTTTTTGGTCAAATCGATCAAAGGTGCACAAAGTTGTGAGAACCCTTTGACAAACTTTCTGTAATAAGTGCAAATGCCTAGAAATCCCCTCAACTCTGTAAGGGTCTTAGGTGTAGGCCACTCCATTATGGTCTGAATCTTCTCATGATGTACTTGTACTCCTTTAACTATGATAATGTGTCCCAAGTAGAGGAACTTTGTCATTCCAAATTCAAATTTGGACTCTTTAGCGTACAATGATTTCACCCCCATGATAGTCAAGATCTGGTCCACATGTTGTAGGTGTTCCTCCCATGTATTGCTATAGATTAGAAAGTCATCAAAGAATACCAAGAGGTGCTTCCTCAACTGTTTGTTGAATACATGGTTCATACATGATTGGAACGTGGTTGGGGCATTGGTTAGACCACACAAAATCACTAAGAACTCATAGTAGTCATAGTGACACCTGAAAGTAGTTTTTTGGGATTTCCTCATCCCTCATTTTGATCTAATGGTAACCAGAGTGCGGGTCAATCTTAGTGAAATAACAAGCCCCATGAAGCTCGTCCAATAGCTCATCAATCCTTGGGACGGGATACCTATTTTTTATTGTCTTCTTGTTTAGTTCCCTGAAGTCAATGCACATGCGCATTGTTCCATCCTTCTTCTTAAACAACACCACTGAGGAGGAAAAAGGGATGGAACTTGGTCTGATGTGCCCCATGTCCAAGAGATCTTTGATTGCCTTTTATATTTCTTCCTTATAATTCTTTGGGTGTCTGTAAGGCATGGTGATGACTGGTTTTTCTCCTTCATCCAACTCAATGATATGCTCAAATCCCCTGTCTGGTGGGACACCTGGTGGAATATGTCCAAACACCTTACTGTGTTTTTCAATGATCTTGTGAATCTCTGGTGTATAGTGAATCTTCCCCTTCCTATCCACATGTGCCGAAATATTGCACTCAACAGCATACACAATTTCTTCCCTCCTGAAAATGGCCTCCATCCTCTTGGTTGTGACTACCTTGGATGAGTTACCTGTCATGCCTCTGCGGACTACCTTTCTTCCACTCTCCTCTGTGAAATACATCTCCATGGTCTTGTAGTTGGTGGTGATATGCCCCAATGTGCTGATCCACTATACTCCAAGGATTATGTTAGTGTCTGGAAGGTCCATCACATAAACATCATGTACCAGATCATGCCTACCCAATGTAAGATTCATCCCTAGAATGTACCTGTTACAAGGCATGGTGCTTCCACCTGCTACCTCCACCTTGAATCCTTCAAATTCAATCATGGGTATGTGCCTCCTCTGTAGCAATGTTGAGTCAATGAAGTTGTGAGAGGCTCCCCCATCAATCAACACTGACACATTTTTCCCTTGCAAGACTCATCTCATTCTGAAGGTGTTGTACTTGGGAACCCCACTAATGGATGCCAAAGCATCTCTCTCCTCTATCATATTGTCATGACCTGTAGCCTCCTCCTCTACAATTTCAGTGGTGTCTGCCTCTATGTTTTGGATGTGCCTGAAATCCTAATCCACTTCATTGTCTGATGTCACCTCTATGTAATGCACTTGGCCACGGCCCATGCATTTGTGGGATGGGTTCCATGGCTCTTTGCATGTGTAGCATAGTTTCTTCCTCCTTATTTCTCTTCTAGTTTTCTCTTCCATCCTACCTCCCCCTGTCTAACCCCCTTGGGTCATGCTCTCCTAGGTTCATTGGAGGTATTTGGTCTCTACCTCTGGTGTTAAGAGGTGGTCTAGGCACAAATTTTGGCTTTGCATCTGGCCCTAGATCTCTTGTTCTCCAAATAGCATCCTGCAGGTTGGTGGGCTTAAAATCCTTCACCCAACCCTTCAAGGGTTCCATCAACCCCTCACTGAAGAGCATCATGAGCCTGGTCTGTGACACATCCTTCACCATGAATGTTAGCCTCTGGAATTCCTCAATATACACCTACGGTGCTCCTATCTGTCTGAGTTGTGTGAGCTCTCGGAAATGTAACTCAGGATCCCCCTGGTCAAACCTGTCAATGAGTTTCTGAGTAAACTCTATGTATGCCACTATCTGATTGTGGCCAAGTGTGGTCAATCCATGATACCACCAATAATGAGCTTTGATATCCAATTACACGGTGGCAAACTTAATGGCCTCCATCTCCCTCATGGGGTTAAGCTACAGATAAGTGTCCAGTTTTTGTACCCATGCTTGTACAGTCATCTTGGTCGACCCATCAAAGTAGGGAATCTCCATCTTCCCAGCCCTGCGCTCAAAATCATAGTTTCTCCTGTGGTTTGGCTTAGGTTTGTTTCTGAATTTCAGTTGACAGTACTGATCTAGAGTCATCTGCCTCTAAATTGTTATACTCAAATCATTGTACTCCCTGGAACATTGTGCCATCTTCTCAAAAAATTCATCTATGGGTGCATGTTGTGTGGGATAATCTGTGACCATGGGAAAATATGGTCTAGGAGTAGCCCTGTTACCTGTCTGTCCATGTGGTTCCCCCCCTCCATGGATCCCCTCATACTGATGATAGGAAGTATGCTCTAGATGATACATGTTCCCTCCATGAGATCCACTTGTTTCTCTGTTGTCATATGCCTTGGTACCTTTCCCCTTGTCACTCATTTTCATCAACATTGTTGCTATCCTTGTCTAATTTTCATATACCTCCCTCAAGGTATCAGATATTTCAGCATATCCCCTATGGTTGGTCTCTTGGTTTTCTTGTAAGTGGCGGACCAATGTACTCTATGTCTGGACTAAGGACTTACAAACTTCTTGTGCTAATATTTCCAAACCCAGTGGCTCACTATCATCACCTGAACCCTCCATATCATCTTTTGTCTTACTTGTTTGTTTCTTCCTTCGACCCATATAAATACAACTTAATTTCTGCATGCACTAATCCTCACAGGATGGGAGGATCAGATCTCTGATACCACTATAATGTTCCCAAGCCAATTTTGTTGCTTGGAACACTAACTAACCATTGAATCAATTGTTTGTTTGTTTGTTTGTGCAGGTTGGCCTCTTAAATTTCATCCTTAGGGTTATATTTAGTTATTCATCATAGATCATGAAGATATACTCAATACAATGCAAGATCTAATCAATACACAAGATATGGAACCCCAAAAGCATAGATCTGACCTTTATTATTATGAAAAGCAAGAAATTGATACAATATAGAAGAAAATATGGAATAACATCAGATGGATCCAAGATAGAAGATACGAGCTGCTACAAAATTCTCCTGACAATGAAAAATAAGCCTCCAAAGGTTGAATATGTGATGAAGATCCTAATACAAAGAGCTAGGGCTATTTCCAACCCCCTAGCTGCTGGCACGTCCTGCTGGATGGATGAGAAGACCAAGATTTCGGCCCAGCTTAAGGAGACTTCCAAACGATGCCAAAATTTACCAAAAGATAGATCGGGACAAGGGAAATCCATCCTTGAAGTATGAAGTACAAATGCCAAGTTTTCACCCTCCAAACTACTAAAACCCTAATCAAGATTGTGCCCTCCTGAAACTCTAATCAAGAATGCACCCTCCTGAAACCCTGAAGTGCCCAATAATTCGGACCTGATAAAGGAAGCCTCCAAAACTTGTGAAACTCCTTAGGATGATACATCGGGCTACCACAAGTCACTGGGATAAGTATCACAATCAGATCTGAGGTATAACCCCTTGGATCTGACAATATCTGAATCGCCAATGCGCCCTCCTCTCAAATCCGTCCCAAATCTGCAAATAATAACCTAGCCAAAGTAACTCCTCCAAAATGCCTCCAAACTGATGAACAAGGTCCTGCAAGAAAAACCCAACTGCTAGAATATCTCTAGGCCCTATCACAATGTTGGATCGAACTTCTCTTCATGTAATGGTGTGCCCCTGTTGGAAAACCCTCAATGGTATGACCCTGTTTCCCTCCTGAATCAATGATGGAACCTGTGAAGAGTATATAATGGTGTGGGTGGAGTATTTCACCCCCAAGACCAATATTGGAACAAGGTGAGTTGAATCTTTCACCACTGAGTTGTTCTCTAGGGTTTGTAATCTCAAAACCCTCAAAACTGTGTGCTCAAGAGCTCAACAAGAAAATACCAAATATTCAATATTAATGAAAGGTGTGCCTTAGACTTTCCTTTATACTTCTATTATGTTTACCTGTTGAGTCAGTTTAACCCCCTAGGTTCAAATCCTAACTCAACCTCCATCGTTCTAATTCTTCATTAAGTTACTTTTTTCCGTTTTTCCCTTTTTCTAAGTCAACTTCAAAATATAACATTGAGTTGGTTGACTTGTCCCCATGCTGCATGAGATTATGGTCTAGTGGGGATGGCTAGACCACTAATTCTTCCCAGACCTCTTCATCAAGAGGTGGGGGACATTAAAGCCACAAAGGTGTACTCTGTTGGAAGATTGATTGTTGTCATTGATGTCAACCCTAGTCATGGGTTTTGGACCGCAAGATTGATAAAGGTATTTGGACATGAAGGAAAATGCACATGCATATACAACACCCATGAATGGATAGTATACATCATGTT
>ML779351.1:323745-383706 GCA_009831015.1 Picea engelmannii
AAGGGGTCATATGTGTTACGAGGAAAATATCTCTATGGCTAGGGGTAAACCACAACAGACGGAAATGAATACAGAAATCAAATCTAATCTCAATTATGCTATATAAACAAATATGCTAGAAAGATAAGATAAAAGTCCTACCTCATCCAGATGTTTGATGAAATCCATCATTGAGCACTTGAATCAAAGCAATACACCTGCAAATAGTCCTCAACAACCAAGAAACGCAAGCATATGGTTATAATATATAATGTTAGCACATTCAATAGCATAATCCATAAACATTCATAACAAATACACCCATGGAATAATGATTCATATATTTTCAAGATATTAATTAGATGAGAAAAGAGTATTTCTATTAAAATGTAATTATCAGAAGTGAATGAATTACAAACTTTCATGTTGGCATGGTTCGGAATCGAGAAACTAAGTTCCTTCCAGCTGGACCTCCACCACTTCAATCCTTCACCAAAAGGAAATCCCATATAAGAGAGATAATGAGGTTCTCAATCAAGTAGGGAAGAGCTTGAGGGTTAAACAATGTGTTCATACCTAGAGGACAAAGGGATGCAGACTCAATATGAGGTGAATAATTTCTCCAGAGTAACTTTTCTCTCAAACTTGATTTCTTCTCCTCTTTTCCATAGCTCGGATTTGGCCCGTTTGTATCCTTCAAGTGGAAATGAAGGGTCGAGTCGGAACATTTCTAGTATATGGAAGGTCAAGGATCATGGATCTCGTGACGTGACATGGAAACCCGACACCATTTTTTAATTTTGGGCACAAATCTAGATGTATGTGGGTTGTAGTGGTGCAACCTCCATATACTCACGATGTACTATATGTAGGGCGCATATATGTGGAAAAATAATGTTTTTAGCTCTGGAATTTGCTAAAAGGGACTTCAAGTTTGCATAGGGAAATGGAAAAAGGCCTTATGTGCAAGTTTGCATAGGGTGAGTAAAATCTTTCTATAACAGATGCCCCCTAATGTGTGAGGTCATAGGAGTATTTTTGATGGACGAAATACATTATAAGACCCAGAAGTGGAATAATGGGGACCCAACTGGATGAACTAGTTGCTCATTACAATCTGTACTAACTTTGCATAAATGGATGCCAAATTAAATTACACTGCATATCCATGTGAAAATATACCAAACAATTGTCCATGGCCATGAATAAGCAATAAAAAGGTGGATACATGCCAAAGACTATCATAGTCAAGAAAAGGCCCAATAAAACTAGTCTCAAAATCGATCTGAAGATATATGTATACAATGGAGTACAATCTGATCTCCCATGATCACTGAAGTCACATAGGTATTGGTCCAATGAAAGGTAGCAACAACTCAAGAAATTTGTGACTATAAACTAATGTCTTCAAGTCTTCTACACAATTCGCCAAAAGTGCAAGTCTACATCGTGTGAATAAAGGAGTTGAGGTCAAACACAATGAGACTTCGTTTGATTACCGGTCATTGAGGTATACCATTAACAAACGCAAGACAACCTACCGATAATGAAAGTAGGTATCAAGGCATCGATTAAATTCTTACAAGCATGTGAATAAAGGATTCATGGTCGAACACATGAAGAATAAATCAAACATGAGACATTGATTTATTCCCAACTGTCAATGGCGAGAGAACCTACCACTAATGATTGCAAGCCTCTAGGTACTCATAGGACTCTAGGTCTCATCTCCAAAATAGATGAGTTGAAGTTGATGGAAGAAGACCCATTGAAAGGAGAGAATTAAGGCATCTCTCATCATTCAACATGAGGTACAAAGAAGGAGCTTGATGATTTTGAGGAAACCGGACAAACAACATGTTCATGAACCAACAACCTTGTGCATCTTTCGTGTGTGCCAAGTGCAAGAGGTACACGAAAAATACCCTCTGAATAGAAACCAATAAGAAAAATTGTTGAAAAAGGCGAGGAAACCACCAATAAGACTAATGGAATCCAAGACACTGCATGAATCCCAATGTGTGAATAGATTTCTTGCCATCGAACACAAGGGAAACCACCCATTCAGCGACCAATGATGAAATGTTGATTGTTGGGTTCAAGGTTACCTACCAATGAGGAAAGTAGGAACAGGGTGTGAAATAGGACTACAAATTCATGTGATTACAAGACAGAATGAGGGTATGGCTGACATGCAAAGTCAAGAGTTATGAAGAATGGTTGATACAGGTTGATAGACATCCTTTGAACAAGAGCATGAGACATATGGAAGACTCTGGAAGAATAGACTCAATGATGAAAGTTTGAGATGCAGGAGGCATCAATCAAACTCCCCATAGGGACTGGAAGAGTAACGAGTCGTAGAAGTAAACTCTATATAACGAGCTCAACTTCCTAAGGTCATGCTAAACCCAAAATTATGATGACAATTGGACTCAAAAATTTTGTTCTCTATTCAAAGGCGACACGACTATTGCCGATATAAGATAATACTCCCTTCCTGCCCGTCCTTTTTTGTTTTTTCATTGTCAAATGAATGTTATGATACAGAGGAGGAAACAAGTGTCGCAAGTAATCAAAACTAGTTCCAGTAGTGGAACATACCTATGCTCAATGCAAGGAGGTGCATGCGGGAAATGATCACTCGGGGAAATGTTTCCTCCTTGGTATAGGGTGTCAAGCTGAAAAGGATATAAACAAGGCTCTACTTGGTTGAGTATGCTAACTGCTAAGGTGAACGACTTATAACGCAAAAGAGAGAACTGGAAATAGGCTCAATACTGCAAGAAAGGGCATGAGATGCAATTGAAACTTAATGCCTAAAAATGTCCTTTTTCGTAATCTTAGTCTACTTGGTTTGAAAAATGGATAAAATTGCACAAAATAGACGTCCTTTCAAATTCAATTTACAGGTGTGAAAGAGACAAGTTCACTCGGAAATCTTTTCTCTTTTTGAGAACGAGTCGAAAAAGAGATTTAAATTAAACTCGCTTGGGATTCCTCTGGGTATAGGTCAGCATGATTATGAGTAAGAAATGAGGTTCAACATAAATTCATGTGTTAGCTATAAGGGACTCCCGGTCCTATGGAAAAAATCTATGCATGGGCACTGAATGAAGCATAGGATCTAACTAGGGTACCCATGTTTGGTAATTCTCTACCATTTGATAACGACACTTTTAGTAGCAGATAGAAGGTTCTGTGTCGCTATAAAATGGGTTTGTACCTAAGGCATATGAGCGACAGTCATAGGATGATGAAAATGTGCATGATGGAATGGATACCTATCCTATATGTCGGGTAATGAAAATACCTATCCAAAGTTACAAACGGGAAACATGGAGCTAAAAACCGCAAGAATCCCTCAATAAAACTACAAAAACTAACTCAATCCATTGTCGTATTAGTCAATTAGGCAAAAATATTGTCTGAAACTATGCAAAGTGGGTTAAAATTTTCTATAACTAGTAAAAAAAAACAAATTTATAATACCATTTGTATTCTTTACCCAAATAGTGGATTTTGGGCCAAATTACCTCTGAACTTAAGCTGGTGATTGCGGGAGCTACGAGTGACGGAATCGGCGACCGTCTGGACAAGGTAATTCTTCTTCCCCTCCTCTTTCTTTTTAGTGGATTAGATTTTGTAATTAGGTTCCAATTTTTAAGTTATTTAGTGCGCAAATTAAAACTTTAGGTGTACGTGGGCTATAGTTCATTGGGTCGCGTATATGCATGCTTATACGCACCTGTTTAAAATAAATCCAACGTATACTCAACCCTATACGCGACTGTGAACACTACAGCCCATGTGTATGTCTGTAAACATTGTTTTTTAGTTTTTGCTAACTCAAAAAAGGATTTTTGTCTTGTAGGATGGTGCTAGAGTGGAGGGAAAGGGAACAAGAGGAAGTAGATGCTGCTATGGAGAGAGATCTAGGGGCCAAAATGGATTTGAAAACATGTGGTCTATATAATTTTTGGGCTCTCAAAGGCATGAGGGCCTAATCAAGATTGCTATAGTTGCTCGTAGATTACTAGGATCGAGATAGTGAGAGCTTCAACCTTGATGGACAACCATTAAGGATTGAAGTTGAGGACATTTATTTCTTGACAGGGTTGTCACATCGGGGTGAGGTGGTCAACCTCAAAGCTCAGGGAGCTAGGAGTGGCATGGAAATAGAGGAATACATAGATGCTCATTTCATTGCAGGGACCGAGAAGGTCGGGATCCAACTCCCCATTCGAGCGATAAAAAATCTAAGCCTGAAGATTGTTGTCCTCATTTTTTAAACAGATCACAGGATCGACGTCTTTACACCAGGCATCAAAGCCACTTATGTTCTACTCAGTAGAGTTCTTGAGACCCACAGTGTATGACTGGTTCTCCTCACTACTGGCTAACATCAAGAGCCAACTGATAGAATGCAAATGGGGTAGTAAAAGGAACTTCAGGTTCGCTTCTATATTGTGTATATTTTTCTTCAAGCGGGTTCTAGGCTTGGGATCTAGAGTCAAGACTATTCTGCATGGATATTGTGATCTAGCCATGGCACAATGGTCTGAGGTGATGAGATGACAGGGGGGAGGTAGGGTTCCAACACCCTACAATGATGAATTTTTCTTCTAGTGGAGATGACAGATCATTTCTATGGATGACTACCCTTACGCAGGGATTGACTTCAGAGGAAATCCTGACATGCCATTACCACCAGGGACCTCCTACGGAGACATAGGTATGTCAAAGTTTTTTAAATATTTCATTTTATTTTTATTTTTGTATAAGGAAAACAAAAATATTTTTGGATGATGTTAAGTACTAATTAGACATGTATGTGATGCGTACGTAGGTCCATGACATTTGAATGGACTTCCACAACATCGTCAGAGGCACCAGGGAGATGAGACAGTGGGAGGGTATGCAAAGAGAGTCCTTCAAAACGTGTAGGGAAACCTGTCTCGTTTGACACAAAGGATTATGATGGTTTAGGTAGAGGATCTGTCGGAGGCTATGTAGCGAAAGGTGGTAGGTGTGCCCCATGCTTGGGTGCGACTCTTTTGGTGTCTCGAAAACTCCATAGTTTTCTATCATGACACTCATCCAGTGCCACAGGCGTAGATGTCATGATTATTGTATGATCGGTTGTATATGTATATTGAGGGTATTAGCCCCAATTTTGTACCATAAACATCATATTTTTTGAAATATATATAAAAACATGGTTCTTCGAATTTACTTATGTTACAATGTGTACATTGATGAGAATATTTTCTTTGCTTTAGTTATGTGACAAATTCCAATCTAACAAAAAATTAGCATATGCATCGGGTACATAATTAGAAATCCTAGGTATGTGATGATAAGTAATAAAACCAAACTATCATTCCAAAATTCATACCCGTAGGAATCGTTAGATTAAAGTAGGGTTGTGCACACGGTAACTATCGTTCAACTAACATACTACTAACTGGAATTACATGTGAACTCTAAAGAGTGAATGCCATGTGAAATAACATCGTGCAAAAGTTCTATAATGACGCTATATTTGGCCACATTATTTGTGGATGGCCCTAGGCATAGCCACCTGAAGACACCAGTAGACCCTCAGGTGAGTAAACAACCCAAGCGGCAGTAGCCAAGTTCCATGTATGATGACTGGCCCCGTCTGCGAATCCTAAGTAGACCAAAGACTCCATTGACATATGACAACCAAGGGAAAACTCGATAAGCAAGTTGAAGATAAAAATAAATGGAAAAGATATATACACTAAATTACATTAGTATACAAAGCGTTACACCCAATATTGGGGCTCAAGCATAATATCATTTCAAATAGATCCCATTCCTAGGCTCAGCCAACATATTCCCTTCATAATATTCTAATTCATAGGCTCCTTTTTCTAAGACACGTTGCACGATATAGGGTTCGTGCCACATGGGTTTGAACTTTCCTTCCCCGAATGGTTCTTTGGATTGATCATATATAAGGACCAAGTCACCCTCAAAGTACAATAAAGGATGGACAGACTTATCATACTAGACCTTGACATGTCTTTTATTCGCTTCGATAGCTGTAGAGGTATCTCGACATTGCTCATCTAGACTCTCTAGATGTACGAGGCATCGTTCGAGATCGAAAGTGTCAGGTAGGAGAGAAACTTCCAATCTAAGAGAATGGATTTCACATTCAATAGGTAAGATAGACTCCACACCATGTACTAACTAGAAAGGAGAAAAATCGGTGGTAGTATTGACCGAGGTTCGATATGCCCAAAGTGCAGGATATATAATGATATGCCAGTCAGATTTGCTTTGGGTGACATTTTTCTGCAAAATGGTCTTGAGAGACTTGTTCATGGCCTCTACTTATCCATTCACCTGGGGGTAGTAAGGGGAATAATGACCATGCTTAAACCCCATCTTATATGCTAGTTCTTCCATCATTTCATTTTGAAAGTGACTGCCATGATCAGTGAAAATTCACTCTGGATTCCAAACCTGGCTATAATTTGATTGAATATGAGGAAGGAGGAAGTCTTCCCATCGGATTTAACTGTAGGCATGGCCTCGTCCCACTTAGTAAAGTATTCTAAAACCAAGATAGTGTGTTGATTCCCCCCAACTGAAGCTGGGTTGCAATCCACAAAGTCCACTCCCTTCTTGGTGAAGGGACCAATAGTAATGACTATATGGAGAGGGGTTGGATGCAAGCACATTTTTCGAGTGAACACCTAGCAGGGGTGACACTTCTACCGCTTCAACTCAATCCTTAAAGATAGATGGACAAAAATAATTGGCTCCCAAAATTGTTTGGGCTTCCGCAAGCCCGGATAGATGACCACCACAAGCCCCATTGTGGCAGTCATTTAGAACAGACTCGACTTCTTCGTGATTTAAACAATGACACAATGTATTGTCTACTCCTCGACGATGCAAAGTGTTTTCGATGATAAGATAGTTCTTAGCTTTTTATCGTATACGCCATCAATCATCTCACGAGAGATGCTGAGGGAACTTCAAAGTTTGAAGATAGAGAACAATGTCTCCATACTAGGGGTCTAACGAGGATGCAAGGAAAATGTGCTCATCTATAAATGAATCAACATGAATAACATCTTCATCTGATCGTGGGAAGTGAGATATTAACTCTGCAAACACTAGTGATTTATTGGATTTCGCAGAAGAAAAATCGAGATTGAACTCTTATAGGATGGCAATCCATTTATTGTACTTTCCCCCTATGATACGCTTGGTAAGGACATATTGAAATGGATTGACATCGGAAACCACAATACTTTTTAAAATATATATATAATGTCGTAACCGTTGAACTGCATGAACGACAGCCAAAGCTAGCTTTTCAACATGAGAATATTTGAGTTCAGGACTGACTAAGTTTCAACTAAGATAGTAAATGACATGCTCATGGGGCTCATCATCCTCCTGAACCAAAACGATACCAATCGTATCTTTGGACGCGACGACATAAAGCAAGCAATCTCTACTGTAGTCAGGATACATCACCAGAAGCGTCAATACCAAGGCTTTCTTCAAAGCATCGAAGGATTCCTGGGCTTGATCATCCCAGATAAAAGGAGTGTCCTTCTTCAAGAGACGCATGAAACCCTTAGTAATATTGGCATATTTTATTATAAACCAACATAAAAAGTTATATTTCCCCTGTAAACCTTGAAGTTGGAAATTAGTGTGTGGGGGAGGAAAACAAAGTATTCCCTCAACCTTTAACAGATCGACCATGATCCCAATCTCAGAGACTAAAAATCCTAGAAGACGACCTGACCTAACACAAAATATGAATTTATGAGGGTTCAACCAGATGTGATAATGATGAAATATTTCAAATACTAGCTGAAGGTGCTTAGGGTGATCCACTCACTTACAGGAGTGAGCAGCAAGATCGTCAAGATAGGATTCGACTATATTCTTTAGATCATGAAATGCGAAGGTCATAGCACATTGGAAGGTTGCTCCAACATTTTTAAGGCTGAAAGGAATCTTCTAGTATGCGAAAGTACCCCAAGGGAAAATAAATGTCATCTTTTGTTGGTCCTCGGGTTTAATCTAAATTTGGTTATACCCTGAAAATCCATCCATGAAAGAAAAAACTTTGCTTCCTTCACATTCTTTGAGAATCTGATTGATGAAGAGTGTCGGGAAGTTGTCTTTAGGACAGGCCTTGTTTAGGTCATGAAACTCTATGCATACACAGATGTTTCCTTGCTTTTTATTCATAGGAATGGGATTGGATACCCATTCAGTCAAGGGAACCGGGTAGATAAAGCCAAGATTAAGAAGTTTTTCTATCTCTACCTTGATAGCAGGGGCCTTCCGGAGATTGACATCTCTAAGACGTTGTCAAACATACTTAGCATCCGAGTAAGTTTTAATCTCATGTTCGACAATTCGAGGGTTGATTCCTGGCATCTCTTCATATGACTAAGCGGATAAGTCTTGGAATTCCTTGAAGAGTTCGGTGTAGATCAGAATTTCTTCTGGCGAACAATATGCACCGATGTATAAATTTTCAATATTGCTAGGGATATGAGAGATATCGATCATGACGGTGGGAGAGATACTCACCATGTTTCCTTCGGCATAAATGTCATGTGTATCAATTGGAACTACGGCGTGACCGACTATCTCACTCAAAGTAGATATAAATTCATCTTGTTCGATTCTAGCAATCTTTGGGAGAAAATAAGAGCGATGATGCATATCATCCCAAGGTTTGTTAGAACCATTCATGGCTTCGATGATAGCTTCATCTGAAGGCAAAGTCTCATCAATGAATTCATGTGAACAAGAGGATGAAGTGGCCCACACGGGCTCCAGGACAGGATCCTCCTTACCCGTCTACGAGGTAACAGGATCTGGATTGACGGAAGAGTCAAGAACAATTTGATACGCAATCTCTATTGCTGATAATGGCATGGCCATTCCAGAATGTGATTGAATTTCATAAGATTTTTTCGAGGAAGGTATGGTCCAAAGATCATTAAAATAGGAAGTGCGGAAAGGAACGGACCTCTTTGACGAAACGGACCTACTGGACATGGCGTAAATATGGTGAATTGGTGCCATGAAGTCGAAGGTACCCATAAGGGATGAATACATTATAACACTGATATTCTCAGTTGTTGGTTGAGAATTGTTGATCACGGGGATCAACAGTCCAACAGATGCACTAGAACTAGCATACGCAAAGGACAATTGATTGATCGTCAGGATATTCCCATCGTGAGGAAAACAAAGAGTACAAAATATAGAATATATGATTGCATTCATAGTGTAATTCCTATTGTGTCCTAGTAACAAGTTATAATCGAGGGGAACATCAACCATCTCGACATCCACCTCTACTATATTCCATCCTAACTAGACCAGAAAGGAAGGAAGAATACCGTGAGGGCAGAAGTAATGACCATCAAAAGTAGTCAACATGGTCGGAGACAGAGAAAGGGTCGGAGAACCGAGGAATTTCCAACAGACCAGGGACATCACACATGTTGCAGCGCCTTCATCAACAGCAGTACGCTTGATGGTATACTTCAAATAACCCACGTGGATTTGGAATGCCACATGGTAAGGAAAGAGAGGCTTCACATATGTGACATCAAACTTGATAAAGTTAGGGCCACAATTATATAGAGCTCCTAACATAGATAGAAATGCATTCCTCCATGAAGGACACGTCTGGAGTACCTCCAGAGCCGAAATCGCACAAGGGGTTTGACCCAGGTCCTCAACAATAGAGTAATTCTAGGCGGCTCTAGCATTAGGATTGTGGGTAGAGCGCTTAAGTACTCCTTTCAGAATACGAGGCAGTGGCTCTGGTTTTTTAATCTATAAGGGTGTCTCCGAAGGAGGGGGAGACTCTAGAAGAGGTATAGTCTGTGGATAATTGTAATCGCGAGACCAAGTGGCTACATTAACCTCATATTTAACCATATTGATGCATAAATAGTCATTGTCTTGTGTCAGTGGGTTTTGACTCCCACTTTCCACATTTCTAGTATTCGAGGAGCTCGAGGCCATGTGTTATTTATGTGGAAAAGGATTAGCCAACACGACACGCGGTAGAGATAAGAGCCTCGCAACTTCCCCGATTTTGGGGTATAAATGGGTAAGTTGATCATCTATACAAAGCTTACAGGGAAACTTCACCTTCCGCCTTTTTTTCTTTCCGTCACTAGAATTATTATTCATCTTCTCATTATTACCATTTTCCTTGGGTTTATTATTATTCTTCCCACCCCTATGATTATTATTATGTCCTTTCTTCTTATTCCCTCCTGGTTGTTGGTTACCATTCGGGTTGGTCGACGATTGCACAGAATGTACATCCGCCGATTGAGTGGGATTAGAGGACACAAACGAGGTTGGCCCTCTTGCAGACTAGTTTAGAGACAATTCTTTCAAATGGCTTGTCACTGATTCTGCGGACTTCACATTGACAGAGCCCACAATGCCATCGGCATGAGGCCCAAGATTTTGTCTAGGGTCATATTTCGACCTCGGTGCGTCAGGAAGAATCTCGTATAGCATCCCAGACTGAGCATATATAAGATCTAATTGTTGGGATTTAAAAATAACTTCTTCCTCAGAAGTAACCCCGGATGTAGAAACATCCTTCGAAATATAAGGCAGGAGAGATTTAATGAACTTCTCTAGCAATAATTCCGGGGGTATATAAGCATTTATAAACCTCTTCCATCTACACCACTCCTAGATGTGATCCGAGATATGAGTGGCTCTATCCTAACGAAAGGTCGATAGAAGTTTGATGCCGACATCATAACAAACTGACAATTGGAAGTGGTTGAGGAAGACTAAAACCAACTGATTAAAAGTTTTGTATGCCCCCCTAGGTATCTCGATATACCATTTCGCAGAAACCCCCATGAGGGTGCGTTGAAACAATCTTAACCAAATAGAATCTTCATTAAGGTAATTCGAAGAGCACCAAAGGTGAAAGGTGGTAACGTGATCACCAGGATCCTCACCAGTTCTTCCCTCAAATTTTGGAATATCTGAAGGAAGATTAGTGGGGACAGAGGGGCATGACAGATCATGACACATGGGGTCATTCATTAACTTAGAAATTTCTGGAAGATTGAGCATGGCCAGAAAAGGGAGACAGGGTTGCGGCATCCATCCCCAAGCTCCCTAGAAATATTGTGGTTGGGGAATTGCAGCCCATCCAGGGTTCTGGTAAGCACCATTGCCCTATCTGAGATTGTAATACCCTCCTCCAGGCTGATTCATAAGAGGTTGGTTGGGCACCATTCCAGTAGGAATGTTCTGATGAGGGTTATAAAAACTTCCCCCGGGGAGATTGGCTCCGGGTTGGGGGTTTCACAAGGTGTGAAAATGACCTCCTCCAGGTCTGAATCCGAAGGATAAAGGTAGATTCGTCATGTCAAATGTTGATCTGTAAAGATCTTTTAATGACTATGGTTGAGTTATTAATTGCACGTGTTAATTAACCATTTATGAGGAAGGATTTAATGAAGAAGCATAGAAACCATAAGACAATATACAGATCTGAATTGAAGCAATAATAACAGCAAACCACAATAAGAGAAGTGATAACGGAGTTCGGCAAGGTTGCCTACGTCTCTAGGCCTTTGTCTCAGTGGGGGAGGGTTCTCTATTAATTCTTCAATGCTTGAAAAGTATAGAGAAGTACATCAAATGGATCTCATACTGGTCTCACTTTGTTATGATCAACCTCAGAAATCCAACACAACTGACAACACTGAAAAAGACTGAGTGTAGCTCCCAAAAATGGCCCGCAAAGGTCTCCTCCTCAACAACTTCCCTGCATAAAAATGGCTTTGTCTTGGCTTTGCTTCAGCATAACTCTACTCTGACTGTCCTCCATGACCTCAGATAGGCCTGGTTTATATAGATCTGAAGTTGGTTAACATTCCCCAACTTCCTCCCAAAATATGGACTCAAAAAGAGTCCAATATCTCCCAATAATGGCCAAAATCCACTATTACAGGCTTAAAAACAATAAAAAATTCCAACTGTATAGTTAAAAACCCACTTTAGCAAAATATATGGGCTAAGCCCCAAAAAGGTGGTGCACGCCCCCTCTAAACTGGTCACATGCACTGAATTTTCCCAAGCGCTGGCCCTTAAATCATGCTAGCCCCGGGTTATATGGCGCATTCCATGGGACCTTGGCCTAATAAGGAAATGCATGCAATTATGGGGATAAGCCCCCGATTATGTGGAATATCTCGAAATCTGAGGGCATATATGTAGAGGTTCCTGGTGGTTATGGGTCGCGCCCCTTTTCTACTGATCTGTGGTCACATTACTGCACACAACCATGGGTTGGGGCTTATCCCCAACCCACTCCTTTTCCACCATATTACAATATGCATTTTAAATAATTATATTGTGGCTTGTATACACAAGGCACATACATGGCGCGTTGGTGTTAGGTCTCTTCTCAAAGCGCTTGGCTTGGTTGGTTTCTCATGGGTTCAAAACCCGTGGATCCCAAAACATTTTTTAACTTTCCACATGTTTGATCACTGGGTGCCACGTGGTTGCCCATGCCTGGGCCACGTGCCACCACCACATTTACCCAATTATTCACCATGTGTCCACACTACATTGGTCCAAGTCTGCCACATCTTCCCAGTCATAGGTCACCACTTGTCATCACCTGCCTCTGCCATGTCAACATCATTAAATATCTTTGGTTATGTCATGTTGACGTCAGCATTAACTTTTTGTCAGTTGACCCTTTGACTTTTTAGCTATTTGGGAATCTAATCAGAGTGTGATAACTCTCGCATATGAAGTCTGTTTGAGAAAGTAAATATATGGACAGAATCAGCGTGACGAGTCGGTCGCAATGGAATTGGTTTAGTCTGATTCCGAGAAATTTCATTTTTGAGCCTTTTTGAGCCCTGCCAGGCTCCTGGATCCGATTCTGGATCACACCTCCCCACTAAAGGACCTTTTGGTCCCCAAAAGGTTACAAAAATGGACTTTGACTGATTACACACTCATAACGAGAAAAAAAAAACACAATTTTGTACAAAAATGATGTTATAATAGGTCATCATTTCAACATGTGTGATTACATTAATGGAGGCAAAATACAATGAAGTTGAGACATCCACTTCTGGAAAAACCAATTGGATGGTTCCTTTCCTTCATAGTGTTCCTCTTGCTTCACTGGTAATCCTTCTTCCTTCATGAGTGCATGTGAAATCCTTTTTTCCTTCTTCGGATGAAGCTCTGGATTAAGCTTCCAACAACTAGCCCTTTGATGCCCACCCTTGTTGCAAAACGTGCAGTGAGTTTTTGGCATCCATACCTATTTGCCATTCTCTTTCTTCCATTGTGGATTTGAGCCTTTATGTCATGTTTCCTTCCTGGTCGACATAGGTTTCCTGTACAAAGTTTGTCTCTTCCAACACTTGGCAACACAATGCTTGGGTGAATGACAATAAATACATGGATAACGATTCCACAAGTTCTGGATTACTTGATTATGCTTATTATAATCAAAAGGAGAATTGGAAAAAACATGACCATTATACCTTCCATGCTGATATTCACTTTGCTTTGGGGATCACTTGCATTCACTACCATGATCCTGAAGTGATGCGCCATTACCTTTTGTGAAGTGTTCCTGCAATGTCTTAAGTTGGCCATTTGAAGCATTACTTCCTTCTGAAGTTTTGGAACCAATCTTGGAGGATTCTCCAAGATCCACTTCACCATATCCCAATCCTAAGTATCGAGGCCTTTCCATAACCTCAATGGGATTAAAAATTCCTTGACCTTTACATCCAAGGCCCTTCCCTTCTTCATAACCCATCTTGGTTAGTATTCTCAAACCTACACCCTTTGTATGTTTTTCAAATGCACCAAAACCAACTTGATGAGAAGAAGGAGAATTTTATGAATAACCTTCACTGCATACCTCAAATATGTTTTATGAAACAGATGTAGAAGGCACTTCCTTCAATCCTTCTTTGACTTTATTGTTCTTAGAAGCTTTTATTTGAGTCGATCTCTTTCGTTCCAAGTAGTATTCATACAATGCTTTCACCATCTCAACCATGGAAAACACCGAATTTCTGAACTCCTTCTCATATTGAGAGATTCCTCCTATAGATGCCATTTACTCCCTTGGGATGATCTCTTCCCTAGATAACATGCAAAACTCAAATTCCAAATGTCAACTAGCTCTGATACCACTTGATCCGAAAAGATCTTTTAATGACTATGGTTGAGTTATTAATTGCATGTGTTAATTAACCATTTATGAAGCTGAATGAAAGAGGAAGGATTTAATGAAGAAGAATAGTAGCCATAAGACAATATATAGATCTGAACTGAAGAAATAATAACAACAAACCACAACAAGAGAAGTGATAACAGAGTTCGGCAAGGTTGCCTACGTCTTCGGGCCTTTGTCTCAGTGGGGGAGGATTCTTTATTAATTATTCAATGCTTGAAAAGTACAGAAAAACTACATCAAATGGATCTCATACTCATCTCACTGTATTTTTATCGACCTCATAAATCCAATACAACTGACGACACTGAAAAAGACTGAGTGTAGCTCCCAAAAATGGCCCGCAAAGGTCTCCTCCTCAAAAGCTTCCCTGCATAAAAATGGCTTTGGCTTGGCTTTGCTTCAACATAACTCTGCTCTGACTGTCCTCCATGACCTCAAACATTCTTGGTTTCTATAGATCTGAAGTTGGTTCACATTCCCCAACTTCCTCCCAAAATCTGGGCTCAAAAAGAGTCTAATATCTCCCAATAATGGCAAAAATCCACTATTACAGGCTTAAAAACAATAAAAAATCCAAACTATATAGTTAAAAACCCACTTTAGCCAAATATATGGGCTAAGCCCCCAAAAGGTGATGTGTTCCCCCTCTAAACTAGTCACATGCACTAAATTTTTCCAAGTGATGGCCCTTAAATCATGCTAGCTCCGGGTTATATGACGCATTCCATGGGACCTCGACCTAATAAGGAAACACGCACAATTATGGGAATAAGCCCTCGGTTATGTGGCATATCTCGAAATCTGAGGGAGGATATGTAGAGGCACTTGGTGGTTATGGGATGCACCCCTTTTCTGTTGATTTGTGGTCACATTACTTCACACAACCATGGGTTGGGGCTTAGCCCCAGCGCCCTCCTTTTCCGCCATATTACAATATGCATTTTAAATAATTATATTGTGGCTTGTATACACAAGGCACATACATGGCGCGTTGGTGTTAGGGCTCTTCTCAAATTGCTTAGCTTGGTTGGTTTCTCGTGGTTTCAAAACCCGTGGATCCTAAAACATTTTTTAACTCGCCACATGTTGATGACTGGGTGCCACGTGGCTGCCCATGCCTGGGCCACATGGCACCACCATATTTACATAATTATTCACCACATGTCCACTCTGCATTGGTCCAAGTCTGCCACATTTTCCCAGTCACAAGTCACCACTAGTCATTACCTACCTCTGCCACATCAACATCATTAAATATATTTGGTTATGTCATGATGACGTCAGCATTGACTTTTTTCCAGTTGACCCTTTGACTTTTTCATTGTTTGGGGATCTAATCAAAGTGCAATAACTCTCGCATAAAGAGTCCATTTGAGAAAGTAAATATATGTCTAGAATCAGCGTGACAAGCTGGTCACAATGGAATTGGTTTTATCCGATTCCGAGAAATTTCATTTTTTAGCCTTTTTTAGCCCTATCAGGCTCCTGGATCCGTTTCTAGATCAAATGTGTTGGTTGGAATCAACACAGAGGAGGTGGGTGTAAAGGATAGAACGTGAGCAGTAGCATGTCCGCCAGGTTGGTTACTCCATTCAGAAGCAACGGGATTGGACCCGAGATTAAGAGGAGGAACTCCTCCAACGGTAGGAGTTGTTTGAGGGACATGAGTACTACCAAATGAGAATGGAGTATGTGTAGGAGTTGTGCCCCCAAGTCCAATTCCAGTATTCATACTAGCCATTGGGATGGAGTTTGAAAACTGTGATGTGAATTTTGGCATACCATAGGAAAAATGACTAGAGGCCATAGGGATGGACTGAACATTATAGCCTGGTGAGTGACCAAGAGACCCAAAAGGGTTCTTGGCTATAGGTTGAGTATTCACTATAGGATGGGAGAGGTGATGATAGGCACCTCTGACACTACAACCATTGTGGTTGAAGGTGTCGAAGGGGTATCCTTAACTATATTAGGTATGGGAGTAGAAGGACTCCTAGTATCTTGATGACTTGATTCAGTACTCATTCTTGTCTGATCAAAAGTCTGATAAGTGGAGGTGTGTGTACCACGTTTGGTAACTTTGTACCTTTTAGAAGGAAAAGACTCAAAATGCAGTGGTAAATGTAACAAGCGGTGAGACCTGCGAGGAAGCTAGTCTGGCTCCACGATGACTCAAGACTTGAAATATAAAAAACAAATCCTAAGGCCAGCTAGTAATCAAAGAGCACAACAAAAAATAATTAAACGACCAATATGCACACAAACAGGATAAAGTGGCTAAAAGGGGCCTCCCTTTCTAAAGTAGGTATGTCTCACCCAAGAGGGGCCTGATACTCCTATGTTAAATATCGAAGGTATCATAATCAATTATAAGGGCCCTCGTGGGCTTAACAACCAGTCGGTCAAATCCCCCCGGAGAGGTAATCCTCCATAAAGGATGTGTGTTATCTAATCCTTATCTGACCTAGGGTACCTACAGAATAACCCCTTCAAATAACCTATGTGGTACCTAAGTCAAGAAACTAAGAAACCATGGTATAACCAATGCACAGGCGAATAGTTGTAAGTCGGGTCCACCATATGGACAGGGTAAAAATGCTCGAAACCTCAAAAGCATCGCCTCTCATGGAGGTAAGGGTACTAGAAAGATCCCCATATATGAATAGATCCCCAGAAATATATATGACGCTAAGAAGGTATCGGGGGGATATCCCTTCAACCAACCTCACACGAACTCATGCTTAACTCCGGTGTAAGTGGAGCCTCCTGATATTATCAATTATACAATGGATTTATCCACTCCCTTAGTTAGGCACATGTGTTGATTATATAGCCTTGGAGAAGTTTACTCACAAAATCCTAGTCCACGGCTCTAAATCCTAACCTAGTTTGTGCACCCTAGAAAAATAAAATCGTTACTAATGAATTGTAAATTATAGCATTACTTTTAGTGGCCTTGCTTACTCAAAAAGGTGTGGTTGTGAAACTAGTGATGTTATGACTCAACAAGTAAAATAAATGAATATGAATACAATACAAAGTCATAACTTCAATTTCCAATAAATGATATTCTTTTCAAAATGCAATTCTCAATTCAGTTCCGCAATTCTAAATAAAATGCAATATTTCTTTACATGTACTAAGATAAATGGTAATTACTCTAAAGATCAAAATGCCAACAATGTAAAATGCCTAATATTTTTGTATTTTCAATATATAAAAGAATGAAAATGAAAGGACTGAATAGCAGCTTGATATAAAAACTCTAGTGTGTGTAAACAGAGACAAACCAAGTAGGATATCAAAAAGAAAAACACCCATCCCAAGATGCAAGGACAATCAAATGAAAAAGATGATGAGAAAGCCACTACCCAAAAATTCAACCAAAGAAAGGTTTCATGTCCTTCCACAAACACTTAAAAATCATAAAAGAGACCCAAGAAGAATAAAAAATCATCAAAACCTAACCAACAACCATCAAACCTAGCAACCAAGCAACAAAGGGTGATGTACGCGACTGTTCAAGGGAAAAGCCTGTATATAGGCATCTTGCAGAAGGATATCACACGTATGTACGCGAATGTCAGGAAAAAACCCACGTATATGTGTTAAAACATAGCCAGGCTAAGGAGAAGGATAAGAAACTTAGACTCGGAGTGAATAGAAGCTTTCAAGAAATCATAGAACAAGAAACTCAATATAAATGAGAGCAATCTAAGGAGAAAAACACTCCAAACCCCCAAAAAGAAGATTATATCCCTAGTATGGTTTCCAGTTTTGTTACGAGGAAAATCTCTCTATGGCTAGGGGTAAAACAAAATAGACAGAAATGACTACAAAAATCAACTCTAATCTCAAGTATTCTATATAAACGAATATGCTAGAAAGACAAGATAAAATGCCTACATTGTCCAGACGTTCGATGAAGTCCATCGTTGAGCACTTGACTCAAAGAAATACACCTGCAACTAGTCCTAAACAACCAAGAAATGCAAGCATATTGTGATAATATATAATGTTAGCACATTCAATAGCATAATCCATCAACATTCATAACAAATACGCCCATGGAATAATGATTCGTATATTTGCAAGATATTAATTAAACGAGAAAAGAGTATTTCTATTAAAATTTAATCAACAGAAGTAAATGAATTACAAACTTTCATGTCGGCACGGTTCAAAACCAAGAAACTAATTTCCTTCCAGCTGGGCCTCCACCACTTCAATCCTCCACCAAAAGGAAAGCTCATATAAGAGAGATAATGAGGTTCTCAATCAAGTAGGGAAGAGATTTGGGGTTGAACAATGTGTTCAGACTTAAAGGAAAAAGGGATGCAGACTCGATACGAAGTGAATAATTTCTCGAGAGTAACTTTTCTCTCAAAGTTGAATTCTTATCCTCTTTTCCATAGCTCGGATTTGGCCCATTTCTAGCCCTCAAGTGGAACTGAAGGGTCGAGTCAGAACATTTCCAGTGTATGGAAGGTCAAGGATCATGGATCTCATGACGTGACATGGAAACTCGACACCATTTTTTAATTTTTGGCACACATCCCAATGTACGTGGTCTATAGTGGTACAACCTGCATATATGCATGTTGTACTATATGTAGGGTGTGTATATGTGGAAAAATAATGTTTTTATCTCTGGAATTGCAAAAAGGGACTTCAAGTCTGCATAGGGAAATTGAAAAGGGCCTTATGTGCAAGTTTGCATAGAGTGATGCAAATCTTGTTATAAAAATAAGGGGGAAGATACCCCCTGTCCGAGGGGTTCGGAGGGGGAGGGAGCCCCCTTGCGTGGGGGATCAGGGGAAAAACCATCGATTTTTTTTTTTGGCATTTTTTGCTTCCATTTTTTGGTAGTTTTTTGACACATGGTTTTCACCGATGGTTTTCTAATTCTAGTTAAGGAATTAGGGTTATTGACTAATATGGTTCCATGGATTAGGGTTTTTGTATGTCGTGGGATCTATTATATGTATTTTATTGTAAACAATGAAGATATTATGAATAGAAGATTAGAGGTGCAACTCTAAATAGGTTGTTGTTTTTTCCAGTTTGGGTTTCCAGGGTAAAATATTTGTGTAATGTGTGTAAGTGCAATTGTATCTTTTTTTGTTTTTATTAAGAATATGTCCGCGGTAATTAATAGTACAAGTTTAAAATATACACAGGTTACGATTTCTTTGAAGTTGAAAACTTCAAGAATACAACCAGCATTGACTAGTCCCGTGGTCCAAAATTTTTCATTTTACTTTTCTTTTGGAGGCTTGTTCAAGAACCATTGGTATGAGGTAAACTAGTGGAAATTCTTGTCTTCTTTAGGTAGTGAATTGATAGTATCATCACAAAAGGGCTCTTTCCTACTTCTATTTTCCATTAATGAACTTTGGTATAGGTGAACCTTATGAATAGTATATTATCTAGGTCCAATTGCTTTAAGGCTAACTGCATGGCATGTATTCACTAGAAATCCCTTTCCAGACATATGAACTATCTTTGAAACATGCATAATCATTAGTAGAAACCATTATATAGGTCATATAAAAGAAGGACATTTACTTCGGATGAGTCTTAATCGCTACCCTTTCTTGGTAAATAGGAGCAAATCATCATGTCATAAATTCTTTGGTTATAATGCAAATTATGTGGCTTATCAAAATATGTGCTACAAAACTATTGTGTGTGCAGAGGGAGGGAATTGCAACAGGTATGGTTGTGTTGGGTACGGAGATACGATGGTAGCTAAGATATTTAGGAGAAATTGCTTTAAGACAAATCGCATCCAATGCATTTACTAAAATTTCATTTCCATACGTAAGTTAGTTACAAAATAAGGTGAACCATAAATAGAAACCATTAAGCGGGTCAGAAAAAAGCATGACATTTACTTTGAACCAATGGTAAATAACTTCCAATTTTTTTCCAAATCGGATCAAATCAAGGTGACATAAATGACTCAGTTATCATGAAAATTACATGGCTTGTTAGAATCACTAGTGATAAACCATTGGAAATGCCAAATTGCGGAAGTGGCAACTACGTGAGCATCAACGATGAATTGTGTGCACAATGGTTGAAAAAAAGTAGTCAAGTCTTGGATATGTGGGGGATATACATGTGCATTGTGCGAACATGTAGAGGATATAGGTGTGTGGAGTCTAGGGATATGCTAGTGGAAAAATAATTTGTGCAATGTGAAAAGTGGGTAAGTAAAAATGCTTTTGTCTAAGAAGGTTTTGAAGAATAATGCATTGGCAGAAGAATTTTATACAGGAATTGCCTTGGGCCTATTGCATGGAAATATCGCGTACATGTGTGACTAGCAAGAAAGGTTCCTTCTTCTAATTGCAACACGTCTACAAATGTTAGATAAAATTCTTTCCATGGTTCTCTCTGTTTCAGAAATTTCATTATGAAAAATGCATCTTCTACATAACAAATTTTTTGGGCACTTTGTGTAGTGATTTGCCTTAGATTTGTGCACCTGCTTCCTGTAATGATTTATTTTTCATAAATGACTCACTTATCATGAAAATTAGGTGGGTTCTCAGAAAATCTAGTACCCAACCATTGCAAATGAAAAGGTGCAGAAGTGTGAGAGAGCGGGAGGATCAGTCATGTGGATTATTGGCACAATGGTTGGAGAAATAGAATTGGTACTTGGTTATTATTTTGTTTTTTCAAAGAAATTAAAGTTGGCGAGGAACTATTACAGAAACTGTGTAGGTGAAAAACAATCGAAGGTGAAAAGGGAGAGAAGGTGTGTTGTTTTGAGTATGTATTTCTCACTTTGCTTTTTTGGTTACTTAATGTGTTTATCCACCATGTCATCCTTTATGTGTTGGCATGTTTACAGGAAGAATTTTCTTTTAATTGATGGCAAGAACAACAACGAACCGAAGCTCAAGAGCGTAAAAGATGAGAAAGAACATAAGAGATAACAATTTCCAGAAGTACAGAAGAGGTCCAAGAGATGGACTCGCAGGAGGAGCAAAGGTCGAGACCCATGAACACTTGGAAATCCTTCTAAGTTGGAGAGATCATAAGCTCAGGAGGAAGAGATATAGTGATCATTGGATCACCGATCCAAAGGACCAACAGTCGTTGGATTGATTTAAGTGGAAGGACAGGATAGGCAAGGGTTGAGATCTGAGATCTCAATCACTCGAATTTTCGTTAGTCGTCGGATCGAAATAAGTGGAAGGAAAGGATAAGTTAGAAGGCGTGCTAATATCAATGATTGATAATCGGGCACTCAGATCTATGGTCAAAAGGGCATATCAGACCCCCCCGACCTTTCTACATTTAACCGTGGGGGGNCTTGTTAACTCAGACCCCCCTCGCTCATTACCACTTACCTCCTAACCCCCCCTCCGATAAAACCACCAAACCACTCATACATACCACCCTCGCGCTCTAACGTAACACTCCACTATCCACTACACGCCACACTCCACTACTGCGCTCTACCTCCACCTCCATTACACTTCCTACATGTCTCACCCATGTCAATAGACCACCTCAACAAGGACATGTGGTATACCACATTGGCAAGGACTTGTGGAAGACCACATCAGCAAGGACATGTGGAATACCACATCAGCAAGTACACATGGCATAATCAAATGATGACAAGTGTCAAGAGGAAATTGGCTTGTGCCATGTCAACAAGTGACGTAAGCAAACTACGTCACTCCGGGAGATTTACTTCAGAAGTTTCATCACAAACAAATGTCAAAAGTCTTGAAGGATGAAGGTTTGAAGTCTCTCTCATTCGTTCAATCCGAAGATCACTTCAGGTTCATTCTCAATCATTGATCTAGTTCAGTGGAAGGACAGTGTAAGTGGAAGTGTTAACCAACAAGCGGTCTCCACCGCCTATGACTTATTCAGCAGGTGACCACTTCAGAGGAGAATGAATTAGTGATCATCCTAAACTCTCTAAGTGTCGAAGTCACTTATGATCATTGATCGTGTAGGATGGTACGTGTCAACGGATCGTGAAATGCGGTCGAAACTACTATGAGAGAAAATGAAGGGAGCGAAGTTGAGATTTAAAATCCCCGAAGCCCAAAGAGCCGAAGGAGTTGAGGACCGTCGATCTACAGGAGGACACACGTCAACAGATCGTGTACTCCAAGTGAAATTCTTCAGGAGAAAGAAAGTGTAGAGGAGTTGAATCTCCTGAAGGCCGAAGTCCCGAAGTAAACGAGGACCATTGATTTGAGGAGGACATGTGGCATGAATCTGTGGACTCCAGATAAAATCATTCTGTGAGAGTGTGAAGGTTGAGAATTGAAATCGTCGAAGCATGGAGTAGCAAAGAAGATCTCGACCGTTGATATAGAAAGGGGACACAGGACCATTGATCTAGTTGAGAGGTAAAATCCCCGAAGTAAAGGCAGAGCCGTCAATTAAGGAGGACAGGTGTCTACAGATCACCAACTCCAGAAGATTGTCGTACGAAAGAAGTGAGATTTGAGAGTTGAAACTCCTAAAGACCGGAATCAATCAAAGTCGTTGATTTAAGAAGGTTAGATATGATCTGTCAGTTCAAGAGCACCATCAAGATCGTGATATCAACAATCTCATCGCATTGTGGGGATTGAAGATGCGTGAACTTTAAAAAGATGAAGGCGGTCGGCAATTGAAACCACGGTTTTTGGAGAAAGGACTCGTGGAGGCTTGAGGTAAATTGCGGGGAAAAAAATTGTTTGATACAAACCACCTTTGGGCGCACCAGCAATCTCGTGGTCACATGAGATCTTCGCCCAAGTTCATATTGAGAAACGGAGCTAGCGCTCACTAGATCGAGATCGAGAAGCACCTTCTGAATAGGTGTTTGGTCACTGTCAGTGGTCACGTGAAGGAAGGGGCTTAGAAGCTAAAGAATCCAAAAACGGTTGATTGTAACTACCAGAGAATATGAAGAGTTACGAATGCCAAAGAAGCCAGAGAATCTTAGGATAACGCCCACTAATAATGAACAAATTTAGAATAACCGTCAGGGAAGATGAAGAGTTTGCATGATGATTAGGCAGAGAACTCGATGTGAGAAAGACATGTAGAATAGAAAAGACAGTGTAATTTTTCGATGGTGATGCATGTGGGAAGGATGAGATGCAATGCATAATCCGAAGGGGAGATCCATGGAGTAGAAAATACTATAAAAGACAGAAGAGAAGTTGAACAGCGGGGTGTCGAGCGTAGGAGGAAAAAGAGTAGAGCATAGAATCTTAACGATGCAGAAGCATAACAGAGTATAGAAGTTGAAGAAGGCAGAGGAGACATGGATTTGTAACAGACTATATCAAAGATAGAAAAAGTAAGAAAAGTTTGGTAAGATTCATTCAGGGTGGTAGGGTGGTGCTAGGGAGGATTGCAGTCCTCTAAATTCTAGTTGGTGCTAGAAGATATTCTAGGAGTTGGTGCTTCCATCTAGTGGGTGCTAGAGAAACTAGAGAGTTGGTGCTTCCATCTAGTTGGTGCTAGAGAAATCTGAGACTTGGTTCTCTTTATACATTGTAGCTTACTATCATAGGTTGTAGCCTCATATTTGAGTTGGATCTCAAATCATGTGATGTACATGAAAGTTGGAGCTTGGTTGACATCCTAAGAAGAAGAGGTTTTCACCCTTATGGGTTTCCTCATGAAAATCAATGTCTCTGTGTATTCTTTGTTATTAAACAAATATTGTATATATATGAATGTTAAGTTATCAACAACACATTAAATAATAATCTTGAATGATTCATAAAATAAAGGAAAATTTTCAAGATTATATACATAACTAATTCACCCCCCCCCCCTCTCAGTTATATTTCCAACAATTGGTATCAGATTCAGTGACTTTGATAAAAGGTATATCCATAATCTTGAACATGACTATTCATGATGGAAGTTCAACTAATAGACCCCCTATGTTTGATGGAACAAACTTTTCCTTCTGGAAAATAAGAATGAGAACACATTTAATGACTTTGGGTGATGATGTTTAGGATTTCGTTGAAACGGGATATGTGAAGCCTGTAGTCTTGGCCTCAAAAGATGAAAAGATGGAGTTTATATTTAATGAAAAAGCAATGAATGCCATCCTCGGTGGACTTTTTGAAGCCGAGTTTGTCAAAGTCATGCACTGTGATTCAACAAAAGTTATGTGGGACAATCTTACAAGTAGTTATGAAGGTAATGAAAAGGTGAAAGACGCAAAACTTCAAAATCACAGATTGAAATTTGAGCAGTTATAGATGGATGAAGACGAAACTATCAATAAGTACTTCTTACGTATAGAATAATTTTTCAACACTATGAAAGGCCTAGGTGAAACAATACATGAATCTTTTCTAGTCCAGAAAAATATTAAGATCTATTCCTGATAGATTTAACTCAAAGGTCTTTTCTATAGAGGAAATGGCTAATCTCAAAATTTTGACACTAGATCAACTTCTTCGAACCCTAACTGCTTATGAAATGAGAATCACCAAAGGTAAATCCACTAAAAGAGAGTCATCTTTTAAAGCAGAGAAAAACACAACTCCAATATAGATGAGATTGAAGAAAACTTTGTGAGAAGACTTAAGAAAGGATTAGGCAAATACAAAGTTAAACTTCCCTTCAAATGTTTCAACTGTGGTAAGATAGTTCATTTTTCATGTAAGTTTCCTAACAAAAGAAAGGATCAGGTGTATGACGATGAAGATAAGCACAAACATAATAAGGTCTATAAAGAGAATAATTTTAAGAAGAAAAACTTTTGTGTAAACAATGATGATGATCCCTCAGATGATGAAAGCAATGACTCTTCTATTGAAGATAAAATAAATTCTATCATGCTAATAGATTTAGAAGATCTAAACATTGAAGATACAGAAAGTGAGTTCGTTGATTGTGAAGAAGTAGTAGATCTTGAAGGAGAACTTGTCAATGTCATGGAAGAGATTGATAGACTCAGAGAAAAGAAAAGAAAATAAAAGCAGTTATTGCTCAGGTATGAGAAAACATGCAATGAACCATATGAAGAAATTTCTCTGTTGAAGGTTAAGTTAGAAGAAGATAAGAATATTGAAGACATCCTCAAACAACAATTGAAGGAATCTAAAACAAAAGGTGAAAAATTGGAAGTTGTAGTGACTGTCAGAAAAGATCTAGAGAAATTCCAAGCCTTATATCATCAAAATATGACAAGTATTAAAGCCTCAGAAGGATTAGCCTCCATTCTGAATCAGCAAAGGAATTCAAAGTTGAAAACTGGTTTGGATTATGAAGAGGGATCAAGTAGTGGTCAGCCAAGCAACAAAGAATCCATCAAGTTTCTTAAATATACAACCATTGACAACAACAAACTTGCAGAAACAAAGGAAGAGAATCATATGCCAAGGAGGAGTGAAAGAAAAGATACTAGAACTGAATATGTAGAACAAAAAAATAATACTCCCTCTGCTCAAGGAAATCATCAGGATGGAATAAATTGACCTTCTCAAAGAAGACATCCATTTTCTAGGTACAAAGATGTCTTCTATGGATATTGTTTTTACTGCTCTAACTTTGGCCACAAAGTTGTAAATTGTTCTTTAAGAATTAGACATGAGCAATCAAGACAACCAAGGAATAAATATATGCCACTACAAAGAATGAGACATCCAAGTAACAAACAACCACATACTACAAATGATGTGATGGTTTGGAAAAGGACGCATATTACATAACAATCATTATGATCCTTTATTCAATGAACCAAAATGTTACATATGCTATAATTATGGACATAAAGCTGCAGATTGTCGCTTAAAAAACTATAAGATAGATTCAAATCACAGAGATGAAAACATCAAGGTTTGGAAGAAGAATGAAGATAACAAGTGTGGATTAGTGTTGTCAGCTCAAAAACAAAAAGACACTTGGTATAGTGACAGAGGATCCTCCAGTCATATGACAGGTGACAAAAGTAAGTTCCTATTAATCAAAGAAAATAAATCAGGGAATGTGACCTTTGGAAATGATGCTCTAGGAAAGATCAGAGGTAAAGGTATAGTAAGCTTAAGTAATGGAAGAAGAAAATCTCAATATGTATTATTTGTTGATGGTTTAAAGCATAATCTTATTAGTGTCAGTCAGATATGTGACAGAGGATGTCAAGTCACTTTCACTACCAAGAATTGTAAAATAAAGACAATAAACACAGGAGAGTTGATTGCAAAAGTGGTTAGAACTGAAAACAATGTATATGTTCTGAAGGAAGATAAGGAGAAATGTCATTTAAGCAAACTTGATGAAAGTTGGTTATGGCACAAAAGGCTTGGACACTTGAATTTTGATCATATTGTCAACTGAATATTGAAGGCATTGTGAAAGACCTTCCAAGAATATCTAAGCCTAATAACTCTATATGTGAATCCTGTCTAATGGGGAAGCTTACTCGTGCTCAATTCAAATCGAAGAGTTTCACATCTTCAGAGAAACCACTTCAAATTGTTCATATGGATCTCTGTGGACCATCACGAAAGGAAGGAACTGGAGGAGAACATTACTTTATGCTAGTCATTGATGACTTCTCTAGACTTAGGTGGGTTTCCTTTCTGAGAGAAAAATCTGATGTGTTTGAGAAGTTCAAAAAGTTTAAGGCGTTAGATGAGAATTAGGCAGGAAGGAATTTAAAGGAAATTCACTCAGACATGGGAAGATAATTTCTGTCAAGATATTTCAAAGAATTATGTGACAAACATGGAATTAAAAGAGAATATACTATTCCAGGTACTCCTCAACATAATGGAGTTGTAGAACACCAAAATAGATCATTTCAGCAGATGGAAAGGGCTATGATGAGTGAAAGGGAGATTTCACAAACCTTCTGGGTGGAGGTTGTTCACACGACTATTCATATTCTAAACAAAGTGCATCTAAGGCTGAACAGTGATAAAACTCCATATGAGTTGTGGTTTGGTCGACCTGCATCAATCAAGCACTTCAAAGTATTTGGAAGTAAATGCTACATCAAGAATAATGATGATCATCTGGGAAAATTTGATAGTAGAGTTGATGAAGGTATCTTCTTAGGATATGCAATGAATAGTAAAGGATACAGATTCTTTAACAAAATAATGCATAAATTAGTAGACTGTATTGATGTTCGAATTGATGAATAAGCTCCTATAAAAGATCAACAGAGAATAAGCACTAATCCAGATGAAAAATATGATGAGAATAATGAAGATAAAGAACAACAAATCTCAGAGTCACAATAATATGATGAATTAGGTGGAGAAGAGACACCCAGACAAGAAGAGCCAGGACAACAATCAACATCAAATCCTTCCTCCATAATTACTCAAAAGAATCATCCTGAAAGTTAGATAATTGGTGATAAAGAAAAAGGTGTACAATCTAGGAGAAGGATAATCAAAGACACCGAGCAATCACATATAGCCTTCATATCCATGGTGGAACCTAAAAACTTTAATGAATCTAGTGAAGACATAAATTGGTTAAAATCAATGAATGAGGAACTGGACCAGATTGAAAAGAATGACACTTGGGAACTCGTTCCTAAGCCATCAAATAAAAATGTAATAAGATCCAAATGGGTCTACAAAAAAAAGATGAATGAGCCAGGAAATATTGTAAGAAATAAGGCTATATTGATTTGCAAAGGATATGCTCAAATTGAAGGACTGGATTTTGATGAAACATTTGCACCCATAGAAATATTAGAAGCTATTAGAATGTTTCTTGCCTATGTGTGTCATAAACAGTTTAAATTCTATCAAATGGATGTCAAGTCAGCTTTTCTAAATGGAGATCTAAAAGAAGAATTCTATATGGAACAACTAGAGGGTTTCCAACTGTTAGATAACCCTGACTTTGTCTGCAAGGTGAAGAAAGCCTTATATGGGTTGAAACAAGTTCCTCGTGCCTAGTATTACAGACTGGATAAGTGTCTTCAAGACAAAGGTTTCAAGAGAGGAACAATTGACAACAATCTATATATCAAAACAGAGTATAATGATTTTCTCATTGTGTTGGTCTATGTAGATGACATCATCTTCGAAATCAATAATGCTTCATTGGTACAATGGTTTGCTTCTACCATGCAGTCTAAATTTGAAATGTCTATGATAGGGGAAATGTCATTTTTTCTTGGTCTGCAAATTACTCAGAGGTCTGAAGGAATATTTCTTTCTCAAGAGAAATATCTAAGAGAAATGTTGAAAAGGTTTCAAATGGAATACTCTACACCTATGAGCACACTTATGGTCACTGGATGCAAGTTAATAAAGGATGATGACTCACCTGATGTTGATCATAGTTCATATAGGTCTATGATAGGCAACCTATTGTACATCACAACATCCCGTCCAGACATAATGCATTCTATTGGAATGGTAGGAAGGTATCAAGCTGCACCTAAACATATTCATCTATTGGTTGTCAAAAGAATATTCAGATACTTGAAAGGAACAATGAACTATGGCCTATGGTATCCTAGGAATCATAATTTTCAACAATCGGTCTATTCAGATGTTGATTGGGCTAATTGCGTGGATGAAAGGAAAAGCACGAGTGGAGGTACATTCTTCTTAGGAGATTCTCTTGTAGCATGGTTGAGCAATAAGCAAGGTTCCATTTCCTTATCAACTACAGAAGTTGAATACATTGCAACTACCAATTGTTGTACCAAAGTATGATGGATGATTCAAACACTTGCAGACTTGGAGGTAAAGTATAATGCACTGATCCCAATTCATTGTGATAATACTAGTGTAATTAGTGTGTCAAAGAATCTTCTATTTCACTCCAAGACCAAGCATATACCCATCAAGTATCACTTCTTGAGGGAACAAGTAACCAACACTATTGTTTCTTTGCATTATATTCCATCCAAAGATCATATTGTTGATATATTCACTAAACCGCTTGTAAAAGCTCAGTTTGAGTATCTACGCTAGAAGTTGGGCGTGACCCTGTTATCAAGTTAAAATAGTCTATCTGATCAGGGGGAGTGTTCTCCTAGTATATCTGATCAGGGGGAGAACAGAGTCACTCTCCATTTTCGTTGACACTGATTTCAAAGGGGGAGAAAAAGGTGTTGTCTGTATGCTATAGTTCGAGGTCTGAGCACAATAGTGCATCCTTCTAGGGTTTCCATCAATGCCAAAGGGGGAGATTGTTGGCATGATTACAGTAAGAATCTGCTTGTCATTGATGTCAAGAACAACAAAAAACCAAACCTCGAGAGCATAGAAGACGAGAAAGCTCAGAAGATGAGAAAGGTCAGAAGAGATAATGATTTCCAAAAGTACAGACGAGGTCCAAGAGATAGACTTGCAGGAGGAGCAAAGGTCAAGACCTGTGAACACTTAGAAATCCCTCTAAGTCGAAGAGATCAGAATATCAGGAGGAAGAGTGACAGTGGTCGTTGGATCACCGATCTAGAGGACCAACAACCGTCAGATTGATTTAAGTGGAAGGATAGGATAAGAAAAGGATGAGATCTGAGATCTCGATCACCCGAATTTTTGTCAGTCATCAAATCAAAATAAATGGAAGGATAGGATAAGTTAGAAGGCATGCTAATATCAACGGCCAATCATTGGGCACTCATATCTATGGTTGACAGGTCATATCGGAGCCCCCACCCCCCCCCCCGACCTTTTTTCCTTTAACCGTGGGGTGGGGTCCGAGTTGCTGGTATTTATCATGTGGGACCCTCATACATGTCACCTTCTTGTCAACCCAGACCTCCCTCGCTCATTACCACTTATTTCCTAACCCCCCCTCTGAGCAAACCACCAAACCACTCATACATACCACCTCTACACTCCGATGTCACACTCCACTACCCGCTACATGTCACACTCCACTACCGCGCTCTACCTCCACCTCCACTACACTGCCTACACGTCTCACCCACATCAGAAGACCACATCAACAAGGACATGTGGAAGACCACGTCAGCAAGGACTTGTGGAAGACCACATCAGCAAGGACATGTGTAATACCACGTCAGCAAGTACACATGGCATAATCAGATGATGACAGGTGTCAAGAGGAAATTGGCTCGTGCCATGTCAACAAGTGATGTAAGAAAGCTACGTCACTCTGGGAGATTTACTTTGAAAGTTTCATCACCAAAAAATGTCAAAAGTCTCGAAGCACGAAGGTTCGAAGTCGCTCTCAGTCATCCAATTTGAAGATCACTTCAGGTGCATTCTTAACCATTGATATAGTTGAGTGGAAGGACAGTGTAAGTGGAAGTGTTAACCAACAACAAGCGGTCTCCACTGCCTATGACTTATTCAGCAGGTGACCACTCTGGAGGAGAATGAAGCAGTGATCATCCTAAAGTCCTGAAGTGCCGAAGTCACTTATGATCATTGATCATGTAGGAGGGTATGTGTCAATGGATCATGAATTCCAGGTGAAACTACTCAGGGAGAAAGTGAAGGGAGCGAAGTTGAGATTTAAAATCCCCGAAGCCCGAAGAGCCGAAGGAGATGAGCATTGTTGATCTGCAGGAGGATACACATCAACATATCGTGTACTCAGGGTGAAACGCTTTGGGAGAAAGAAAGTGTAGAGGAGTTGAATCTCTCGAAGGCCAAAGTCCTGAAGTAAACAAGGATCGTTGATTTGAGGAGGACACGTGGAAGGAATATTTGGACTCCAGCTAAAAGCATTATGTGAGAGTGTGAAGGTTGAGAATTGAAATCGTCAAAGCTTGGAGTAGCGAAGCAGATCTCAATCGTTCATTGAGAAAGGGTACATAGGACCATTGATCTAGTTGAGAGGTAAAATCCCCGAAGTAAAGGTAGAGTCGTCGATTAAGGAGGATAGGTGTCTGCAGATCACCAACTCCAGAAGATTGTCGTACGGAAGAAGTGAGATTTGAGATTTGAAATTCCCGAAGACCGGAAGGCCGGAATCAATCACAGTCATTGATTTAAGAAGGTTATATATGATCTGTTAGTTCAGGAGCACCTTCAATATCGTGATATCGATGGTCCCATCGCATTGCAGGGATTGAAGATGCACGAACTTTAAAAAGCTAAAGGCGGGCTGCAATCGAAACCACGGTTTTTAGAGAAAGGACGTGTGGAGGCTCAAGGTAAATTGTAGGGAAAAAAGTAGTTTGATACGAACCACCTTTGGACGCACCCTCAATCTCATGGTCACATGAGATCTTCACCCAAGGTCATATCGAGAAACAGAGCTAGCGCTCACTAGACCGAGATCAGGAAGCGCCTTTTGAATAGGTGGTTGGTCACCGCCGATGGTCACGTGAAGGAAGGGGCTTAGAAGACAAAGAAGCCAAAAACAACTGACTATAACTACCATAGAATACAAAGAGTTATGACTACCAGAGAAGCCAAAGAATCTCAAGATAATGCCCGCTAATGATGAATAGATTTAGAATAACTTCCAAGGAAGATGAAGAGTTTGCATGATGATCAGGCAGAGGACTTGATGTGAGAAAGACATGTAGAACAAAAATATAGTGTGTTTTTTAGATGGTGATTGTTACAAGGGAAAAACTCTTTATGGCTAAGGGTAAACCACAACAGATAGGTATGACTGCAGAAATCAACTCAATTTCAACATATGCTATATAAACTAATGTTAAATACAAGAAAGAGGCCTACCTTGATCCAACGTTTGATGATGTTCCACCGTTGAGCACTTTGACCCAAAGCTTTATACCTGCGAGAAGTTCTCAACAAACAAGCAAAGAAAGTATATAGTGATGATATAAAAGGGGTTATCACATCAGATAGCATAATCCATTAATAAACATTACAAACACGCCCATGGATAATAATCATATATTTGCAAGATACCAATAGGATGGGAAAGGAGTATTTCTATTAATAATTGATCAACAAAAGTGTTAACATTACATACTTCTATGTCGACACTGTTCAAAACCAAGAAACCAAGTTCCTTCCAATTGGGTCCCCACCACTTCAATCCTCCACCAAAGGCAAGCTCATGAGAAAGAGGCAAAGAGGTCCTCTCGATAATAAGTGAAGAGCTTCGGGGTTGAACACTGTGTTCAGACTTGAGGTACAAAGGGATGAAGACTCAATATGAATTAATTTCTCCAGAGTAACTTTGCTCTCAAATTTGAATGCTTTCTCCTCTTTTCCATATCTCGAAATTGTACTCTTATAGCCTTCAGAATGCAATTGAAGGGCTGAGTTGGAACGTTTCCAGTATATGGAAGGCCAAGGATTAGAGATCTTCTGTCGTGACATGGAAACTCGACCTCATTTTGTATTTTCTGGCACAAATCTCGATATACGCGAGCTGTATTGGAGCAGCAAGCGTATACTCATCTTGTATAACTAATAGGGAGTGTATATGTGGAAAAATGTATATTTTTAGCTCTGGATTCATCAAAAATGGATAAAAAGTCTATAGAGGGAAATGGAAAAAGGCCCTCTGTGAAAGATAGCAATAGTGAGGCAAATCTTGCTATACGAGATGCCCCCTAATGTGTGAGATCAGAGGAGTATCTACGATGACCGAAATACATTATAAATAACCCAGAAGTGGAGTGGTAGAGAACCAGCTGGATGAACTCAATTGCTTATTACATTATGTATTGACTTTGCATACATGGCTGCCAAGAATACAATGCATATCCATGTGGAAAATATACCAAACAAGTGTTCATGGCCATGAATAGGCAAATACCAATGCGGTTATATACCAAACTTTGTCATAGTCACGAACAAGGCCCAGTGAAACCAGTCTCAAAAATCAATCTGAAGATATCTGTATACCATGTAGTAAAATCTTATCTCCCATGATCACCGAAGTCAAATAGGTATTGGTCCAATGAAATGGAAGCAACATCTCAGGAAAGCTATGGCCTCATAGTTATGTCTTCAAGTCTTCTACACTATCCACCAATGGTGCAAGTCTACATCATGTGAATAAATGAGTTGAGGTCGAACATGATGAGAAATCATTTGATTACCGGTCATTGAAGTATACCGTTAACAAACACGAGACAACCTACCGATGATGAAAGTAGGTATCAAGGAACCGAGTACATCTCTACAAATGTGAATAAAGGAGTTGGTGTCGAACACTTGAGAGATCCATTGATCAGGAGACATTGATGTATTCCCATCTGTCAATGGAAAGAGAGCCTGCCACTAATGACTACAAGCCTCAAGGTACTCATAAAACTCTAGGTCCCATATCTAGAATAAATGAGATGAAGTCGATGGAAGGAGACTTGCTGAAAGGAGAGAATTGAGGCATCTTTCATCAGTCAGCACGAGGAACAAAGAAGGAGCTTCATGATTTGGTGGAGATCAGACGAAGAACATGTTTACGAACCAACGACCCTATGTTTCTTTCGCGTGTGCCAAATGAAAGTGGTACACGAAAAGGAACCTCTGAATAGCAGCCAATGATGAAAAATTGCTGACAAAGGCGAGGAAACCACCAATAAGGCTAATGGCATCCAAGACACTACATGAATCCCAAAGTGTGAATAGATGTCTTTCCATCGAGCACAAGGGAAACCACCCAGTCAATGATCAATGATGAAATGTCGATTGTTGGGTTCAAGGTGACCTACCAATGATGAAAGTAGGGACAGGGTGCATGATAAGACCAAAGTATCATGTGATTCTGAGACAAACTGAGGGTATGGCTGACATGAAAAGTCAATATTTCTGAGGAGTGGTTGACACAGGTTGATAGACTTCCTTTGAACAAGATCATGAGACATATGGTGAACTCTAATAGCCTGCACTCAATGATGTGACAATTGGATGCAGGAGGCATCAATAATGTTCTCTATAGGGACTGGAAGAGTAACCAGTTGGTAGAGAAACCTCTGTAGTGAGATCATCTTCCTAAGGCCATGCTAAACCCAAAATTATGATGACACAAGGACTCAATAACTTTGTGCTTTGTTCAAAGGTGACACTACTGCTGCCAATTACAATAAAGTATTCCCTTCCCACCCGCATTTTTTTGTTTTTTCATAAAAAATGAATGTTATGATACAGAGGAGGGAACAAATGTCGCAAGTAAGAAAAACTAGTTCCAACAGTGGAATGTACCTATGCTCAATGCAAGGAAATGCATGTGGGAGATGGAAACTAGGGGTATTGTTCCCTCCAGGGTATAGGGTGTCAAATTGTGAAGGATAAAAACAAGGCTTTGCTTGGTTGAGAATGCAAACTGCTTAGGAAACGGTTTATAATGCAAAGCGACAACCGGCTAAAGGCTCAATACAAAAATCGAGGGCATGAGATGCAATCACAACTTAATGCCAAAAAATGTCCTTTTTTATATCTTTTAGTCTACTTGGTGTGAAAAAGGGGTAAACTTGTGCTAAATAGACGTCTTTTCAAATCCAATTTACGAGTGCGAAAAAGACAAGTTCACTCGACAATATTTTATATTTTTGATAGCAAGTCGGAAAAGAGCTTAACTAGGACTCATGATCTTTCAAATCCAATTTTAACGAGTGTGAAAGGGACAAATCACTCGACAATCTTTTCAATTTTTGGACGAGTAAGAAAAGAGCTTAACTAGGACTCATTATTGAGAGTTCGTGGGTAATAAGGCCATGTGTGCATGAATGAGAAATGAGGCTCATTGTAAAGTCATGTATTGAATTATAATGGACTCCCAATCCTAAGAAAAAAAACTTGGCATGGGCACCAAATGACAAAGAGGTTCTAACTAGGGTACCCATGTTTGGTAATTCTCTACCATTTATTAACGATGCTATTAATAGCAGATGGAGGTTTATGCTTCGCAATAAATGGGTTTGTACCTAAGGCGTAAAAGCGGTAGTCGAAGGATAATGAAAAAAAAAATGCACAATGGAGTAGATACCTATCTTATATGCTAGGTTATGAATATACTTGCTTGAGGAGACGAACAACCAAACATGACGTTGAAATCCACAAGAAAATTGAGTCAAAACTACAAAAACCAGCTTAAAACCATTCTTGAATTAGTCCATTAGAAAAAACAATAGCATAAAACTATATCAAGTGGCTAAAAAATGGATTATAAATAGTAATAAAATCAAAATTTACTATATCATTTTCACTTTTACCCAAATAGTGCAATTTGGACTAAAACACCTCCAAAATTCAAACGGTGATCGCGGGAGCAATAGGAAATGGAATCATGCACCGTCTAGACCAGGTAACTCTTTATCCCATCCTCTTTAATTTCAATGGTTTACAATTTTAAGTTAGGTTCTATTTTGTTAGTTTTTAAAGGCGCAAATTTATTTTTTCGGTATACGTGGGTTTCCCTGAATAGGGCGCGTATACAACTAGTTATACGCCTCTGTGTGAACTACAAGGGGAATATATAAGGCCGTACCCACGAATGTTTGTAAATAAATCGCATATACGTGTGCAAAAGGCAAAAAAATATGTTTCTAACTCAAAAATGATTTGGTTTTTTGCAGGATGGTGTTGGAATGGAGAGAGCGATATCATGAGGAGGTAGGTGCAGTAGTGGATCGAGATCCGGTGGCTCGAACAACTTTAAAAAGATGTGGTTTATACAATTTTTGGACTCTCAAAGGAATGAGGGCCCAAGTGAGGTTGTTGGAACTATTGGTGGGCTATCGAGATCCCGATAGCGAGAGTTTTATCCTTGATGGACAACCATTAAGGATTGAAGTAGAGGACATCTACTTCTTGACTGGACTTTCACGCCGAGGATAGGTTGTGGACCTCAAGTCTTGCAGGGTAGGGAGTGGGCTAAAGGTCGAAGAATACATTGAGGCCCACTGTGTTGCAGGGACTCCCATGGTGGGAATTCAAATCCCTATCCGAGATATAGGTAACCTGAGCCTGAATATTATTGTGCTCGTGCTTACTAGGATCATAGGATCGGCCTCATTGCATCAAGCATCGAGACTACTTATGTTTTATGCACTGGAGTGTGTGAGACCCACCGTATATGATTGGTGTACCTCACTGTTGACCAACATGAAAGGTCAGTTGACAGAGTGCAAGCAGGGGGAGAAATGAAACTTCGGGTTTGCCTCTATCCTTTGCAGCTTCTTTTTTGAGTGAGTCCTAGGTCTGGGACCTAGAGTGGAGATCATTCCTAGAGGACCACGTGATCCAGCTATGGCGCGATGGATTGAGGTCATGAAATGATAGGGGGGAGGTAGGGTGGTGACACCCTACAATGATGATTTTTTCTTCTGGTTGCGGAGACAAATCATAAGTCTGGATGACTATCCCTATGTGGGAATCAATTACAGAGGATATCCTGATATGCCTCTTCCACCAGGAGATGCCTACGACGCCATAGGTAAAAAAATTTGTATGTTTCATTTTTTTTTTAAGTATTTTTGTATTAAAGAGGACAAAAAATATTTTTGGATGGTGTTATTAATTTGATACTTGTGTGATTACAGATGTGGGTCCACAACGGCCAGAAGGATTCCTACGATATAGGCAGAGGCATCGGGGAGATGAGGCAGTGGGAGGAGAAGTGGAGAGAGTCCTACAAAACGTGCAGGGTAACCTATCTCATATGACACAGAGGATTCCTATGGTTCAGGTGGAGGATCTACCTGAAGCCATGCAACGTCAGGTTGTCGGTGTACATAGAGAATGGGTACAACTCTTCTGGTGTCTTACAAACGCCATGGTTTTCTATCATGATACACATCTGGCGCCATAGGCGTATATGTCATGGGACATGTATACCGGCTGTATATGTATTTTGAGGATTTTAGCACCAATTTTTGTAATATAAACATCATATTTTTTGGAAATATATAAAGAGGGATCTTTGGATTTACTCATATCTTACAATGTGTATATTGATTTAATGGTACTCCTTTCTTTATTAATGTGACAAATTCCAATCTAAAACATAATTAGCGTAGGCATCGGATATATGATTAGAACTTCTAGGAATGTGGAAGTATGTAATAAAATCAAATTGTCATTCTAAAAGAGATACCCATAGGAATCGACAGAGTAACGTTGGATCACGCACACGATAACAGTCGTTCAACTGACATACGATTAACTGAGAATCCAGGCAAACCTCTAGAGAGTGAATAGCATGTGAGATAACATTGCGCAAAAGTTCTATGATGGAACTATACTCGGCCACATTGTTTGTGGATCGCCCTAGGCATAGGCCACCTGAAGACACCAGTATACCCTTGGGTGAGTAAATCACCCAAGCGGAGGAAGCCAAGTTTCTTGTATGACGACTGGCTCTGTCTACGAATCCTAGGTAGACCGAAGACTCCGTTGACATCTGCCAACGGAAAACTCAGTAAGCAAGCCAAAGAAAAAAAGAAAAAGATGTATATACACTAAATTTACATTAGTATACAAAGGGTTTCTCTCAAGCCCAGGGCTCAAGCATAATACCTTTTCAAGTAGAGCCCATTTCTGGGCTTGGCTAATTTCTTCCCTTCATAATCTTCCAATTCATAGGCTTCTTTTTCTAGAACACATCGCACGATATAAGGACCATGCCACATGAGTTTAAACTTTCCTGCCCCAAGTGGTTCTTTGGCTTGGTCATACAAAAAGACCAAGTCACCCTCGGTATATAACCGGGGACAGACAGACTTGTCGTACTGAACCTTGACACGTTTTTTGTTCGCCTCGATAGTTGTAAAGGTGTCTCGATGTTGCTCGTCAAGACTCTCTAGATGTACTAGGCGTCGCTCTAAATCTAAAGTGTTAGGTAGGAGCTCGACTACCAATTTGAGAGAAGGGATTTCAAATTCAACAGGAAGTATCAACTCCACACCATGCACTATCTAAAAAGGGGAAAACCCAGTGGTAGTCTTAACCAAGGTTCGGTATACCCAAAGCGTGGGATACAACATGATGTGCCAATTGGAATTACTTCAACTAACAGTTTTTCGCAAAATGTTCTTGAGAGACTTGTTGACGGCCTCTACTTTCCCATTTTCCTGGGGGTAATAAGGAGATGAGTGACCATGTTTAAAACCCATCTTAGATGCGAGTTCTACCATCATTTCATTCTGAAAGTGACTTCCATGATCAGTGACAATCTCACTCAGGATACTGAACCGGATGATAATTTGGTTGAACACGAAGAAGATTGTAGTATTCCCATCAGATTTAACAATAGGAATGGCTTCGGCCTACTTGGTAAAGTAGTCGACAACCACGATGATGTGCTGATGCCCCCTTAGCCGAAGTTGGGTTGCAATTGATGAAATCTACCCCCCACTTAGTGAAGCGACCAACGGTAATGACTGAGTGAAGAAGGGTTGGGTGAGAGCGCATTTTTCGAGTGAACACTTGGTAGGGGTGACACTTCTTAATCGCTTCAATGCAATAATTAAAGATGGTGGGCCAGAAGTAACCGTCTCACAAGATTGTTTGGGCTGTCACAAGCCCGGATAGGTGACCACCACAAGCCCCTTTGTGGCAATCATTTAGGACTAACTCGGATTCCTTGTGAGTTAAACAATGATGTAAGATATTATCTATTCCTCGGTGATATAAAGTGTCGCCAACGATGGTATACTTTTTGGTGTGGTATCTAACTCGTCGTTGATCATCTCGTGAGATATGTTGAGCGAACTTCAAGGTTTGAAGATATAAACCAATGTTTCCATACTAGGGTTCAAATGACGAGACAAGGAAAATGTGTTCATCTACAAACGAATCGACATGGATAACCTCTTCGTCTGATCATGGGAAATCAGATATTAACTCTGCAAAAACTAGTGACTTCTTGGACTTGGCTGAAGCAAAGTCGAGATCAAATTCATGTAAGATGACAATCCATTTATTATATTTCCTGCCTATGATACACCTAGTGAGGACATATTGAAATGGATTAACATCGGCGACTACAGTAGTTTTGCAAATCAATATATAGTGTCGTAAACGTTGGACTATGTGAATGACATCCAAAGCTAGATTTTCGACGTGAGAGTAATTAAGCTCAGGACCAACTAAATTTCGACTGATATAGTAGATGACGTGCTCATGGACCTCATCATCCTCCTGAACTAGAACCATACCAATTGTCTCTTGGGACGTGACAATATATAACAAGTAATCTCTACTGTAATTAGGAGATTTCAGTAGAGGATATGATACCAAGGCTTTATTTAAGGCGTCGAAAGACTCCTGGGCTCGCTCATCCAAGATAAATGGGGTGTCTTTCTTCAACATGTGCATGAAACCCTTAGTGATATTAGCATAATTCACTATAAATCGATGTAGAAAGTTAGCTTTCCCCTGTAAACCTTGAAGTTGTCTAATCGTGCGCGAGGGAGGAAATTGAAGTATTGCCTCAACCTTAAGAGGATCTACCATGATCCCAATCTTGGAAACTAAAAATCCTAAGAGACAACCAGACCTAATGCAAAAGATGCATTTGTGAGGGTTTAACCAGATTCTATAGTAACGACATCTTTCAAAAACCAGTCGAAGGTGTGTGACATGATCCACTCTTTTGTGAGAGTGAGCAGCAAGATCATCGAGATAAGCTTCGACTATATGATTGAGATCATGAAAAGTGAAAGTCATGGCGCGCTGGAAGGTTGCTCCGGCATTTTTCAGGCCGAAAGGCATTTTCCAGTATGCAAAAGTACCCCAAGGACATATAAATGCCATCTTGTGTTGGTCCTTAGGTTTGATCTGGATTTGGTTATATCCTGAAAATCCGTCCATAAAGGAAAATATTTTGCTTCCTGAACACTCATCGAGAATCTGATCAATGAAAGGAGTGGGGAAGTTATATTTAGTACAAGATTTGTTCATGTCGTGAAAGTCCATACACACGCAGATGGTTCCTTGCTTTTTATTCACAGGAATGAAGTTGGATACCCATTCAGTCAAGGGAACTAGGTAGATGAAGCCGACATTAAGTAGCTTCTCCACCTGTTCCTTAATAGCGAGGGCTTTCCCAAGATTAATAGCTCTAAGACGTTTTCAAATAAGTTTAGCATCCAGATAAGTTCTAATTTCATGTTCGAAAATGTGAGGAATGCTCCACATGGATTTGAAAAGCCACATGGTAGGGTAAGCGAGGCTTCACGTCCGTGACATCAAACTTGATGAATTTCAAGCCACTAGGCTCTAGAGCTCCTAAGGCAGAGAGTAAGGCATTCCTCTGTGATGGACACATCTGGAGTACCTCCAAGGCCAACATCTCACAAGGGGTTTGGCCCAGATATTCAAAAATAGAATAGTTCTGGGAGGCTCTAGCATTAGGGTTGTGGTTAGAGTGCTTGAGTACTCCTTTCGGAATAAGAGACAGTGGCTTTGGTTTCTCAATCTATAAGTTCATCTCTGGGGGTGGAGGAGGAGATTCTAGGCTGGTACTAGCTTTTGAAGAGCTATAATCTCGAGAGTAGGTGGCTATATCAATTTCCACATCGACCATGTTGATGCAAACATAATCACCATCTTGCGATGGTGGGTTTTGACTTCCACCAAGCACATTTTCGGTGCTCGAAGAACTCGAGGCTAAGTGATGGTTGTGTGGGAATGGATTCATCAACACAACGGGTGGTATATTTAAAAGCCTCATAGGCTTCGCAATTTTGGGGCACAAGTGGGTGAGGTGGTCATTGGTACAAAGTTTACAAGGAAACTTCACCTTACGCTTCTCTTTCCTGCCCTCTCCAACATTATCATTCTATTTCCCATTATTATCTTTTTCGTTGGATTTATTATTATTATTATTATTTCCACCCTTACGATTATTTTGTCCTTTCCTTTTATTCCCATCTAGTAGTTGCTCACCATTTGGGTTCTTCAACAATTGCACGAAATGTACATCTGTCGATTGGGTGGGTTTGGAGGATTGAGATGAGGCTAACCCTCCAATAGACTTTGTTGCCGAGTCTGTGGACTTTACATTGGCAGACCCTACAATGCCATCGACATGAGGTCTGGGAGTTTGTCTAGGATCGTGATTTGTTCGTGGTGCGTCTGGAAGAAGGTGGTATAACATCCCATACTGAGCATAGATCAAATCAAATTGTTGGGCTCTAAGGATAGCTTCTTCCTCATTGAAGACCCCAAAAGTAGCAACGTCCTTTGAAATAGGAGCATGTAAAGACTTTAGGAACCATTCTAGAATAAATTCTGGGGGTATAGGAGTCTTAACCAACCACCTTTGCCTATGCCATTCTTGGATATGGTCCCAGATGTGAGTGTTGGTATCCTGGTGTAAAGTTGACAAAAGTTCAAGGCCAACATCATAACGAATGGGTAGTTGAAAGTGATTGAGAAAGGCTAGCACAAACTAATGGAATGACCTATATGACCCCCTAGGTAGCTCAATGTACCATTATGACACCACTCCAATGAGAGTGCACTGAAACAACTGTAACCTAATAGAATCATGGTTCAGAGAATTTGATGAGGACCAAAGGTGAAAAGTAGTGACGTGATCACCAGGGTCTTCACCATTCTTACCCTCAAACTTTGGAATGTCTGATGGAAATTTGGTAGGGACAGGGGGCCATGTGGGGTCATGACTCACTGGGCCATTCATTAGTTTAGACAAATCTGGCAGATTAAGCGTGGCCAGAAAGGGAATACGGGGTTGCGACACCTGACCCCATCCTCCCATGAAAGATGGTGTGTTAGGAACTGCGTTCCATCCAAGATTTTGGTGAGGACCAAAACCTTGTCTGGAATTATGAGACCCTCCTCCAGGCTGACTCGTAAAATATGGATTGGGCATCATTCCAGCAAGAATGTTCTAATAAGGGTTATGCAAATTGCCCCTAGTTGGATTAGATCCAAGCTAGGAGTTGTTAAAATTTCCCCGAACTCGATTAGATCTAGGTTGGGGTGTGTCCAAAGTGTAAGACTGACCTCCTCCAGGTGGGAACCCAGAGGATTGAAGTAGATTCTTCATGCCAAAAGTATTGGTCAGAATCGACAGCGAGGGGATAGGGATCTAGGGAGAAACTTGTCCGCCAACTGGGTTGTTCCATCCAGTCGTAGAGGGATTATACCTGGGGTTAAGAATAGGGACACTCCCTACATTAGGATTCACTTGGGGAATATGAGAACCACCAAACGGGGAAGGAGTGTAAGGAGGTGTAGTGCCCCCAAGTCTAAGGCTAGCGTTATGGCCAACAACTGGGATGGTAGTTGAAAACTGTGAGGCGAAGTTAGGCATACCATAAGAAAACGGACTAGAAGACATGGGGATGGTCTGAACATTGTAACTCGGCGAGTGGCCAAAACCTCCAAAAGGGTTCGAGGCAAGAGATGAAGCATTAACTACAGGTCGAGCCATAGTACCGGTGTAAGCCTCTAGCACTGCAACTGTAGAAGCTGCAGGTGTCGAAGGAGTGCCATTAATTATAGTGGGATTGGGAGTCGAAGAACTTTGAGTGTTCTGAAGACTAGACTCGGTACTCATCCTTCCAGGATCACAAGTCTGAAAAGTGGATGTGTGTGTACCACTACTGATAATTCTAAGCCTTTTAGAAGGCAAGGACTCAAAAACTGGTGGTAACTGTAACAACCGACGGGACCTGAGAGGAAGTTGGTCCAACTCCACGATGACTTATGACTCTTCCACAAATAAAAATATATCTTATGGCCAACTAGTAGTCAAAGAGCATACCAAAAAGTCAAACGGACAATATGCATGCAAACGGGCTAAAGTGGTTGAGTGGACTCCCTCGTTAAATAAGGTATATCTCGTCCAAGAGGGACCTAAGACTCCCCGCTAAAGTTTGGAGGTAATAAAATCAATTATAAGGGCCCTTGTGGGCTTAAAAACCAGTCGGTCAGATCCCCCCAAAGAGGTAATCTTCCATAAAGGTTGTGTGTTGTCCGACCCTTATCTGACTCGGGGTACAAGCAGAATAACCCATGGAAGTAACCTATGAGATACCTCAGTCAAGAAACTAATAAACCACTGTATAACCGATGCACAGGTGATTAGTCGTAAGTCCATATCACCGTATGGGTAGGGTAGCAAATCCTGAAACCTTGAAAGCATCGCCTCTCATAGAGGTATGGGCACTAGCAAGATCCCCAAATATGAATAAATCCACAGAAATATCTCTAACGCTAGGTGAGTATCCAAGCGGTATCCCTTCAACTAAATTCACACGACCTCATGATTAACTCTAGTGTGAGCGGAGCCTCCTGATATTACCAATTATACAATGGACTTCTCAACTCCTTGTCTCAGACACATATGTTGATTTAATTGCCTTGGAGAAGTTTACTCACAAAATCCTATTCCAAGGCACTACATCCTAAGCTAGTTTATGCACCCTAAAAATAAAATCATGACTAATCAATTTTAGTTTAAAGAGTAAATTTTATTGGTCATGGTTACTCAAAAAGGTATGGAAGTGAAACTCATGGTGTTATGACTCGGCTAGAAAACAAATATGGATACAATGCAAAGTCTATCTTTAACTTTTCAATGAATGATATGCTAATAAAAACAGTGTAGTCTTCAATTTCAAATATGAAATTTAGAAGTAAAATATGATCTTTCGCTAAATGTGCTAAGCTAATGATGAAAATTCAAAGACAAAAATGCCAACCAATGCAAAATGCCTATTTTTTTTTTTGTATTTTCAATATTCTAAAAAGAAAATGCATGGACTGATAAGCAACTTGACAGATGAATTATACAGTGTATAAAAGAAGTAACTCAAGAAAAATACCAGGCAGCAAAGCAAACAGCCCAGAAACCAAGGCAAAATTAAAAATAGAAAACAAAGAGAAAGACTATGCCCAAAAATTCAACTCCAAACATGCTTCTTGTCATCCCAGATAATCTCAACAGGCACTACAGAGACCTAAAAAGGCTCAACAATATTTAAATCCTACCCAACAGTCACTCAACCAAGCAAACAAGTAAGGGAAAGTGGTATACACAACTATTCGGGAGAACAGAGCGTATATACGCTTCTTGCAGTGAGACAATAAGCGTGTATACGCGATTGTGAAGGCAAAAAGGGCGTATATGCTTTAAAACATGTCAAGGCAAGGGTAAAAGGCTGAAAACTCATACTCAGAGTTAACATGATCTGTCAAGCAGTGATACAACAAGAAACACAAAGTAAAAAGAGCAATGTAATAAGAAAAAGTACTTCAACCCTTAGAAGGAAGATCTCTCCCCAGTGGAGTCACCATTTCTGTTACAAGGGAAAAACTCTTTATGGCTAAGGGTAAACCACAAAAGACACGTATGACTGCAGAAATCAACTCAATACCAACATATGCTATATAAACTAATGTGAAATACAAGAAAGAGGCCTACCTCGATCCAACGTTTGATGATGTTCCATTGTTGAGCACTTTGACCCAAAGCTTTATACCTGTGAGAAGTTCTCAACAAACAAGCAAAGCAAGTATATATTGATGATATAAAAGGGGTTAGAACATCAGATAACATAATTCATTAATAAACATTACAAACACACCCATGGATAATAATCATATATTTTCAAGATACTAATAGGACGGGAAAGGAGTATTTCTATTAATAATTGATCAACAGAAGTGTCAACATTACAGACTTCTGTGTCGGCACGGTTCGAAACCAAGAAACCAAGTTCCTTCCAACTGGGTCCCCACCACTTCAATCCTTCACCAAAGAAAATCTCATGAGAAAGAGGCAAAGAGGTCCTCTCGATAATAAGGGAAGATCTTGGGGGTTGAACACTGTGTTCAGACTTGAGGGACAAAGGGATGCAAACTCAATATGAAGTAATTTCTCCAGAGTAACTTTTCTTTCCAAGTTGAATGCTTTCTCCTCTTTTCCATAGCTCGAAATTGTGCTCTTATAGTCGTTAGAATGCAACTAAAGGGCCGAGTCGGAATGTTTCTAGTAGATGGAAGGCCAAGGATCAGAGATCTTCTGTTGTGACATGGAAACCCGACCTCATTTTGTATTTTCTGGCACAAATCCCAATATATGTGAGTTGTAGTGGAGCAGGAAGCGTATACGCATATTGCATAATTGATAGGGAGCGTATATGTGGAAAACTGTATATTTTTAGCTCTGGATTCATCAAAAGGGATAAAAAGTCTGCATAGGGAAATGGAAAAAGGCCCTCTGTGCAAGATAGCAATGGTGAGGAAAATCTTGCTATAACAGTGATGTGTGTGGGAAAGATGAGACGTAATGCATAATCTGAAGGGGAGATCCATGGCGCAAAAAAAATTATAAAAGGCAGAAGAGAAGCTGAGCAGCGGGGTATCGAGCATAGGAGGAAAAAGAGCAGAGCATAGAAGTTGAACGATGCAGAAGCATAACAAAGTAGTTGAAGAAGGAAGAGGAGACATGGAGTTGTAATAGACCATATCAGAGATAGATAAAGTAAGAAAAGTTTTGTAAGATTCATTCAAGGTGGTAAGGTGGTTCTAGGGAGGATTGCAGTCCTCTAAATTCTAGTTGGTGCTAGAAGATATTCTAGGAGTTGATGCTTCCATATAGTGGGTGCTAGAGAAACCAGGGAGTTGTTGCTTCCATATAGTTGGTGCTAGAGAAATATGAGAGTTGGTGTTCTCTGCAAGTTGTATCTTTCTATCAGAGGTTCTAGCCTCGTATTTGAGTTGGAACTCAAATACTGTGATGTACATGAAATTTGGAGCTTGATTGACATCCTAAGAAGAAGAGGTTTTCACCCTTATGGGTTTCCTCATGAAAATCAGTGTCTCTATGTATTATGTGTGATTGATCAAATATTGTATATCTATGCATGTTAAGTTATCAACGACACACTAAATAATAATATTGAACGAATCAAAAAATAAAAGGAAAAGTTTCAAGCTTATATACATAATTGATTCAGCCCCCCCTCTCAGTTATATTTCCAACATTATGGTTCCAAAAGATGTAGTTGTTCTAAATTTTCAAGTGGTGTGACTCATGACTTGCAGGAGTTCTAATTTTGGGGTTCAAGAAATCTATATCATATGTTAAGAAATCCTTTGCGTTGTGTGCCATATGCTAAAGAATACTAGACATTGATTCTTATCTTGCCTTTTCAGAATTAAGTTAAGTGTTGCGAAGAATTCATGCTCATTTTCATTGTGCAGTTTGGCACCTTCATATGGTGAATTGTGATAGGAGATGTAATTTGGACGATATGCCAGTAATTTATCACACATTTATTTTGTTGGATTTACAAAGAGAGGGAAGTGATTTAGAACTACTCCCAAATAAATGTCATGCTTTTCTATGGGTTGGTTGGTTCTTTCTATTTATAATTATGTGTATTCTGAACGTAATTTTTCTGGGTAAAGGAAATTTTAGTAAAAACCCACCATGAATTGGTGCTTAGAGAATTTTATACTCATTGTTATATCTATCTTTCAAAAATTTATTTGTTAAAGGCCTCTTTTACTTTATGTTTTTTCATCCTATGAAGAGGATTTTCTATGGCCATATCTCTTGATGGACACAACTATTTGTTCGTTCCTACGCACTGTGCAGAGATATGTTGCCTGCATAGGAAACCCTGGGTCTATTTTCCAGCATTGTGTGGAGGATCAATGTCACTGATCCTCGCAAGTTGTTTGACTTCCATAGGTCCACATTTAGAATAGTTATGCACCATGAGCTATCACAATATAGGTAATTTGGATGGTGCTTGGGTAATTTATCACGTGTTGATTTTCTCACATTTAGGAGGAAATGCTAGAGATTTAGAACTAGTGTAAGCAAATCTCCCACTTTTCTATGGACTACGTAGTGGTTTCTATTTATGGTTACCTATGTGCCAGACATTATTCATGTGTCTGAAAATGATATTTCAGTAAATATGCATTATGCATTTGGGATTGAAGAAATTCAATATATCTGATTTATTTATGTTTTATAAATTTTGTACTGAAATGTGTTTATATGTAGATATAGTGGATTTACAATGAGAGGGAAACAATTTAGAACTATTTTCAAGTAAATCTTACACTTTACTTTAACTTTTTCCAGGATTTGTGGAGGATTTTACCATCAATATATCTCTGTAGTTCGCATAGTTATTTGTTGTGTGCATCGGTACTGGGGACATGTACCTCACATGCATAGAAAACATTTGGTCAATTTTTCAAGAGTTCTATGGACAATTGATGCCACTGATGCTCACGGGTAGTTGTTCTTCCGCAAGTCTGCATTTAGAATAGTTTTGTGGCATGAGTTGTGAAAAGAAAGATAATTTGGTGGATGGTTGATTCATTTATCACGTGTTGATTTGCTCGGATTTAGGAGGAAACCACAGGGATTTATACCTAATGAAAAGTAGATGTCGCATTGTTCTATGGACTGCCTACTACTTTTTATTTATGGGGAGGTGTGTTTCGAAGAATATTCATTCATCTGGAAAATAAATTTTAGTAAATATGTGTCATGCACTTGTTCTTCAACCAATTCTAGTTGTTTGATTTATTTATGTTTCGTAAATATTGTACTGAAATGCCTTCATATTTTATTTATTTTTTATTATTTTATCTTACAGGTTGTGCAGAAGCTTTTGTTGTTGCAATATTTGAATTCTCTTCACTGAAATATGCTTTGCAAATAAAATATTTACTCTATTTTCAATCCTTGCACATGGAATCCACACGTTCAACCCCTGCGTTGAGAATTCAGGCCAGTTATGGTCTAACATTAGTACATTTGGGTTCCTCCACACTTGTGCATTTGGCAGAGCTATAGCATCAACACTTCCACACAAGTGTAAGCCCCACAGATCCAATATGTGTTCTATTTAGCGCTTGGTGTATTTTCAAACCTTGTGTAGAGAATTGATACCACTCCTCTTCTCGCACTCCGCAATTTCTACACTTCTAATACTTCAAATGGTTCCAAATAGACATTTTCTATTTGCAAGCTAGCCAAGAGAGTAAAACTTACATTTCAATTAATTTCCCATGTATGTAAATTTAGGGATCATGGTAATTTCGACCAAGAAAATATGAACGGTCAACTCAGGAGTGTTGTTTCTTTGTCATTTTTAACCTTGATTGCAGGTTTTTCCTATTATCATATTTTTGCATTCCGCACAACAATATCCTTGGTACATGTATAGTATATACATATGTCTACTGGAAAAGAAAGAGTTGTTATTCTCAACGTCTGTGCATATGATCCATTCTTAGTGTCTGTGTAGATGATCCATACGATTGCTACACTTTCATATGTGGGTATCAAAACTTGTGCATTTATGCACAATGTCGAGCCATATCTTTCGCACTTCCACATTTCACACAAGTATGATCCCCGCACAGATAAGACTTAGTCTATTTTCAATATTTGTGTGGCGAATTCATACAATTCACCACACTACGTCAGCCTGCTACACTTCCACACTTTTAATACTTCCGCTCAAGGCTTTAAAATGCATTGGAATAGTAGAAGAAGATGATTTCCCGAACCCATATCTTCCACAATTAGGGATTTTTCATAGGTCGTTTCACATAGGCATGGAACCCACACACCCAATGCTTAGTCTATTTTCAACACTTGTGCGGAGAATTCATAGAACTCATCACGTCGTCCTACCACACTTCCACACTTCCACACTTCTAATACTTCAAACATTTTCCAAACAACACTCTATTTTCAACCTATCCAAGAGAGAAGAAATTGCATGTTAATTGATTTCATGAGTATGTAAATTTAGGATTCATAGCAATGAGGAGCAAGAAAATTTATTATAGTTTCTAGTTTTTTACAGTTCTATTCAGTTGGTGACTACATACAATTTACTAAACTTGGACATAGAAATATAAATTGTTTATTTTGAAATCCTCGCACCCATGTTGTATTAAATTTTTTCTTTGCAAACAATGAAACATATTACCTAGAACATAAATGAACTATGGAGGCTATATTATCACGTGTTCAAGTGTTTAAAATGCATTGGAACAATAGAAGAAAACAATTTCCCAAAGTTGATGGAAAAAAGAATGTAGAAATGGATATGTTGTGTTCAGAAAGAACTGGGAAAAATGGTATGCAAGGTTTGTATAGTTTTTCCATATTTGTAATAATTGAATTGAAGTTGGAAATGTTTGCACAATATATGACATATATAAATCTTAGTGAAACATCCCAATCGATTATGTTTTGGGTTTGACATTTAAATTCTATATGAATATGAATATATTCCAAACAAATAACTTGTCATTTGGAACCTTCTATACATATTTGTATACAAGACGCCACTGAATAAGACACATTTCACCTAATGCATCAATTAAATATCATATTTGTTTTTGAAGTTTGATTGCATTTGGTTCTATCTACGCGAATCAAAATATTATTATTAGTGCAAACCAATGGCAATAATAATATGTAAACACCTAGTTTAAGGTTCATTAAAATGTTCAGATATTTTAATTGTAAAAACTCAATACAAGGACAATGCAATGCTAACAATGGTCAGTAAATAATTTGGATCCTAAATGCATATGCAATGAATATGCTATTGCTACTATTAAAACTATAAAGATAACATGTATATACAATGAATGTATTGTTATGCATCGACATTTAGATAATTTAAGAAACAATTAAATTATGGTTCTAGTTTCTACACAAAGAAATGGAAAACAATACATAGAACTCATCGTATATGTAGCACCATGTTAGGGTCCTAACCCGCACATAGGTAGATTAATATATTCAGATGTAATAAAGGTCAATATTAATAAGGCCTTTCAATAAAATAGAATAAGGCGGATGTAAGAAGACCTAATAGAAGCTTCCGCTTCTAGAAGGATCTTCCTCTAGATGCTTCTCTTGATAGACATATTTAGTATAAATAAGGATCGAGGGTATGAAAACCCTAGCTTGCATATTATTGTAACAGAGCGTTGCTCGATTGGAGGTTGCCCCCTCGAAGAGGCCTGTGAACATTGCTTTCTGAATCAAAGTGTTATTTCTGTTGTTGTTCTTATATCATTTATGTGTTATTGTGGAGATTACGCTGGATATATTACTGTTATTCTGCCATTTCTAGCATTTTATTTATGTTCTGCATATTTATTATATCTGGTATCTTACAAGTGGTATCAGAGCACTTTCCTTGGCAGAAATTGTGGGAATTTTTTTTTTTCAGGGTAGAGACGTATTATGGCGTCTTTAAACCACAAAGATCTATCGTTACGCGCATAAACTCGCGGTTGAGGGATTCATACACGCAAGAAATACAAGTGGTTCTTAAGCACACATCTGTTGGCCACCCTTGTAACCCTTATTGGTACCCCTTCAAGTGGTAGCGCATCAGACAACACCTATGTACGGATCAACCTAGATTTCCTGAAGCCCTCTTTAGACAAACCTATCGGCCACCGGACTGCTATAGTGTCACCAAGAACAGCACTCGAGAAGATACTCTCTAGTACCTGGGTAGTCGGGTAGTACAGCTAAGGGTACAGTCTATCCTCCTTAGTTAGTGCCCTGAGATATTGGGTCGAGTACTACTGTTGGACCCCGCACGTATATCAGAGAGCTATAGCACAGGGAAAACCCTTGTTTGTAGAACCCTTAAATACCTAACCCTTGGGGGACAGAAACATAAACGAATTAAAAACAGACTAGATCTATTTCCATGCAACTATGTTCGGGTTGCCAAGTAAGTACACATCTCTTTCTGGTTAATGATTTGGGGATTTCATCACTGCAGTATTCTTCAGACCGGAGTATAACTCCGCAGGTGTTAAAAAAAAAAAAAGTCTAGAAATTTTTTCACCATTATTTGAGACCTATTCCATTGAATTCATCTCTCTGCCCTTATCACTTTCATCCATATCATTTTTTGACAAAATTTTTGACCCCGCCCGCCCCTTTTTAGTTCACCCATCCTCATGGCCCATACCCATAGCCAAGACCTGGAAGCTCGCTTCAACACCATGCAATCTGGTTTCCTAGAAACCCAAAAAGAAGTGAAACAACTCAGTGCTACTGTTGCCTCCATCAATCTGTCCATCAATGCTACCATAAATACAACCATGCAGTCCTCAATGGAGGAAGTCAAACAAGAACTGACCACCCAGCTTGAATCTGTCTTTGCATCACTCTGCACCAAACTGAAGATCCCTACAGATGACCATTTCTCTGAAGCACATCCAAAGAATGAAGGTGAAACTTCCTCCCATTCCCATACCTTTCAGTCCCATCACTTTCAACATGAAATATGCCTTCCGCGGGTGGACGTGACCAAATTTGATGGCTTGGACCCCATTGGTTGGGTAACCCAAATGGAACATTATTTCTCCTTATATGGCATTACCGATGACTTGGACAAACTCTGGTATGGTGTTCTCCATCTAGATCAAGAACGTTGACAATGTAGTGGCAGATGCACTGTCCCAAAAATATGAAGAAGAAGGATCCATTTTTTCTCTTTTCTTCATTGTACCCGATTGGCTCCAAGCTGTGCACCAGGAATGGCTTCAAGACCCCAAAAGTTCGCATCTGATCTAGAAATTGCAGAGCAAGGCTCCAGCTCCCCTAAGGTACTCTTGGCTCTAGGATGAGCTTCGATACAAAGGTCGTTTGTATTTAAGTAAACAATCAAATCTTAAATCCATGGTATTTTCTAAGCTTCAAGCTACACCCACAACGGGGCACTCAGTGTTCACCAAAACATATGATAGAGTCAAATGTTCTTTTTTCTGGGATGGTATGAAACAGGACATCCATAATTTTGTAGCTGAATGTGAGGTGTGTCAACGCAACAAGGGAAAAACAGTCAAGTCTCCGGGCACACTACAACCGCTTCTGATTCCACTGGCTATTTGGAAGGATATCTCTATGGAATTTATTACCGGCTTACCCAAATTAGGGAATAAATCAATCATAATGGTGGTTTTGGATCTCCTTTCCAAGTATTCTCATTTCTGCGCTCTTCAACACCCATTTACTGCATCCACGGTGGCTTAACTTTTCATGGACCAGGTCTTCAAGCTTTATGGCATGCCGCACTCTATTGTTTATGATCGTGACCCAACTTTCACAAGCAATTTTTGGCAAGAACTGTTTAAGCTCCAGGGCACCCAATTGCATCTTAGCATAGCTTATCATCCCCAGACTAATGGTCAAATGGAAGTTGTCAACAAGTGTTTGGAAACATATCTGAGGTGTTTTGCTTCTGAAAAACAAAATCAATGGGTTTAATGGCTACCCCTAGTCGAATGGTGGTACAACACTTCATACCATACAGCTACTCGCATGACTCCTTTTGAAGAAGTATATGGACAGAAGCCACCTTCAGTTCTCTCATACTTACCGGGTACCTCAAATGTCCAGGCGGTTGACCAAACACTTACAGTTCGAGAGGATATTCTTCGTACCCTTAAAGAGAACTTGGTCATGGCACAAAATCGCATGAAGCAACAAGCAGATCAACGTCGCTCTGAGCGTCAATTTGCAGAAGGGGATCAGGTTTTTCTGTGACTGCAACCATACAAGCAAACTTCCCTTAAGGACGAGCATTGTCAGAAGCTAGCACCCAAATTTTATGGTCCTTATACAGTTCTCAAACATGTGGGACAAGTCGCATATCAATTAGCTCTGCCCAGTGAGTCGAAACTACATCCAGTTCTCCATGTTTCATGCTTAAAGAAGGTGATTGGAACTCGGTGCCAAATTCAAACTAACCTTCCTGAGTTAGCTGAAGAAGGATCCATTTGGCTACAACCAGAAGCAGTTTTGGACCAGCGTGAGCGTCGCCTGCGTCAGCAAACCATCAAGGAAGTGTTAGTCCAGTGGAAAGATATGAATCCAGCAGATGCCACTTGGGAACTAGCTACCATTCTGCAACAGTTTCCTCATCTCAAGCCTTGAGGACAAGGTTGTTTTTAAGGGGGCGGACATGTTAGGGTCCTAACCCGCACATAGGTAGATTAATATATTCAGATGTAATAAAGGTCAATATTAATAAGGCCTTTCAATAAAATAGAATAAGGCGGATGTAAGAAGACCTAATAGAAGCTTCCGCTTCTAGAAGGATCTTCCCCTAGATGCTTCTCTTGATAGACATATTTAGTATAAATAAGGGTCGAGGATATGAAAACCCTAGCTTGGAGATTATTGTAATAGAGCGCTACTCGATTGGAGGTTTCCCCCTCAAAGAGGCCTGTAAACATTGCTTTCTGAATCAAAGTGTTATTTCTATTGTTGTTCTTATATCATTTATGTGTTGTTGTGGAGATTATGCTGGATATATTACTGTTATTCTACCATTTCTAGCATTTTATTTTTGTTCTGCATATTTATTATATCTGGTATCTTGCACACCACATTGTTTTCATTTACTGTCTATGTGACATGCAGGGCCACACTGTACTCTTCAATATAAATTTCCATGCACTCAAAAATCGCATAGCATATAAACAACACTTGGATTTTTTTTGGAAGCATATTTCATATGGCATTTCTCTCAAGCTAGAAAGTAGATCGCATAGTATAGGTTCCATTCTAGTGTATTGCACACTATTATTTTCCATCGTGCATGTAATGGCACCCAAGAAATGTCAAATCAAAATCCATTGAACATAAACATGAGTGCATTGTACAACCCAATATTTACCATCATCTACAGAGAAACCGTCTTTTTAGATTGGATGCATTTTTTCATACACTCTTGCACATTGTTTGTTTGATGCATTCTGCCTCCCCTTTGCATTTCCATCCATCGAATTGTGGAGTGCATCAATACATCAGTGTTTTCTTTGTCTAGACATCAAAGATATAGATGAATTGCAATCATATCAATATGAACTAGAATCTTATTTCTCGCAAGAATTGCATCAAATTCCTGACATTAAGACATATCTTTCGAAAATGCAGCTATCTGCATATTCAAATGTAAATGAAAATGAAAGAGAGCAATCAACACATACATTTCTTGCAATAATTACATCAAAATCCTAGCATTAATACATATCTTTTGAAAATCCAACTATGTGCATCTTCAAATATAAATGAAAATGAAAGAGAACTATCGACACATACATTTTTGCATAGATAAACAAGCATTGAAAATACACAAGTGTTGCATATGCTATCCATATACCTATACGAAATATGGAGGTTCACAACACATAACGCCAACGAGTCTGGACATATGTTGATAGCAAAATCCTTCCGACAACCTAAAAAAAATGCCCCTCTAAAAAAGGATTGTTGGCTAGGAGATTATCCAAATATCAATACACTACCAAGGTGAATTTCTTTGATTCGCAATGCCCAACTATTGGAACTATGGGGATTCCCAAATGCACCAGGATAAATGGTATAAATTCACCTCACAAGTATTGAAAAAGACACAAGTCCTGGTTGCACTGGCGACAAGCCTCATTGTAGAGTGGACGTGTAGAAGACATAACAACAATGAATGTCGGAATATGTTCATAGAAAAATCCTATGAACAACATGGGAAAATCTATGGTCCAAAACTATTGCAAGTGACAATGTGAGAAAGCACCACAATGCAGGGATGCCATAGAATTGGTATCAATTCTCAGCATAGGAATTAAAAAAAAAACAAATTTTCATTGTGCTAGGAAAAAACTTGTACAAAGCACGAAATATATAGCTATGTGGGATGTGGACAAATTGTCAAAGCAAAAGTCTTCACACATAAGAAACAACACATTGCACATCGCAATATTGACCATCTACTATAGAGAAATCGTCTTTTTAAATTGGATGCATTTTTTCATTTACTCTTGCACAGTCTTTTTTTGATGCATTCCACACCCCCCTTGCATTTTTGTTACTCTTCCATTGAATTGTAGAATGAATCAATACATGATTTATTGGTTTGTCTAGACAACAAAGATATATATGCATTGCAATCATATCAATATGAACTACGATCATGTTTCTTGCAAGAATTGCATCTGATTCCTGACATTAAGACATATCTTTCAAAAAATGCAGTTATTTGCATCTTCGTATGTAAATGAAAATGAAAGAGAACTATCAACACATATATTTTTGCATATGATGAACAACTAAAGGGTTAAATAAAACACCATATAAAACTCTAGTAAAACACAACACCTACACTATACATAAAGTATACATTATTAGACAACAAGCACATAAACTAATTGCATATGTCCAAGAAACATAAGTGAATATCTGAGACAATTGGTCAAAGGAAAGGTAATAGATGGACACCCTCGCCTTCTTATTGCACATACTTTGTAAACATAACTCACAGGAACATTTGTCCACTACTTTAGGCTATAGCATCAACCACTTGCAAAGTAAAAAGAACAATACAAGCCCAGAACAACACACATTTTTTCTTTCTATTTAACTTTGATTCTTCCTGACCCATGCAATCTCTAAAAATAGCCATCAACTGAAGTCTGACTTAACTTAATTCTAAAAACGCAAAATAAGAATTAGTTTCTAATCTTCTTTGGCATATAGCATGCAATGAATGGGATTTCTTTCCCTCTAACATAGATTTGCAGAAGCCCAACACCACAAGTTTTGCAACTTGCAATCCACAACACTTGAAAATTGACAACAAATTTGTCTTTATGAACTATAACAAAACACAAGGTGGATAAATGCATTTCGCAACCCAAAGACAAAGTAAACAACACCACCTCAAATAAGCACACATTTTTTTTGTTAACCTTTAATTGTTTTCGGCCTACACACTTTCTGCAACAATCCTTAACTGGATTAAATTTTCTCTGAAAAAAAACAAAACAATAATCAATCCCCATTTCTATCTCACATATAAAACACACCAAAAAAATTATTCCACTCAACCATTCTAGCGAGTAACAGACCAGAAGTAACTACATTATGCATAAGGGTTTTTCCTTGTACACCTTTAACTGTTTTCGGCCTACACAATTTCTACAACATCCCTTGATCATCTTAACTTGATTCTAAAAAAAACAAAATAGTAATTAGCTCCTAATTCTCTTTTGCATATATAACACACCCAAAAAAATTACAACCCACCATTCAAGCTAGTAACATCACACAAGTAACTAAACTATGCATGATACAAACTACTTGCGCTTGTATGAAAATACATAAATTAATATGCAAGAAAACTAGTTCAAAGTAAGATAGTAGATGCACAAGATTTCTTACCCTCTTACATAGATTTGTAGAAGCCCAAATTCATGTCTTGCAAGTCACTAGTTGTAGCACTTGCAACTTCTGAAGAACCTCGTCTTTTTGGATCATAGCACACTATATCATGATCGAACACAAAGAACTCAACAATTGCTTAGAACAAAATAACTCAATTAAAACTCCTTGCAATCTATAAAATCCCCCACACAAAATCATTTCATATAGTACACAGAAATCCCTTCAAAATTTATGTATCATACTAAATTTAAAGAAGACTCAGAAGTGAATAATCTATATATAATTATTAAAATAAGTGTTTATATTATATAATAAATACATTTGCATATTGTTTGGCCCATAGCTTTCAATGTCCCCATTCAACAACTGACATAGTGGCAAGCTTTGGAAACTGAGATCATCTCGTAACTTTGACACTCGTACAAACACTTGTTCCATCCATATGCTACAACTGCATAATTAAATTACTTATTAAATTCTCGTCGCCGACCCAACAATAAGATCTTATTTTGAAGGAGCAATTAGAAGATAGGAAATAAAATTGGATCACTCGCAACAAAGTCAAACTATGGAAACAAGCAAGAAATTTGTTATCAACGCAAAAAAAAAACGTGATTAACGCAAAAATGATTGTTATAGTCCTAAGTCTTCGACAGGGACTAATAATATTAGTATTTATTAAAAATATATATATATATATATTTTGTTTGAAATGCCTTCGATTTAGTAACAAGTGACAACTTTCTTAACTTTCTTTATAAATTAAAATTATGTCAAAGGAAGCAAAGGTGTGCTAATGCCAACCAATTTCTCTCCAAATATCTTGAGTTGTTATTAATTAGGGGTTTGATTCCATTAAGCATTTGGTTTGGACTTTGTCTTATGTAAATGGTCCCGGTCTTGGACAAAGGTTATGCATTAAATTATAAGGAAGAAGAATCATCCTTTTAGATATAGATGGTATATGAATTGTCAAAGTCCCCGAGAATCCAACATACGATTACAAGGAAGGCATATTACTTGTGAAAATACCTCAGTGAAAATATGATTGCAATTACTTAAAACATAGGTTGAGCTTATACAATCCTAATAATTTTAAATATAAATATTATGTTAAGTTATGGTTTATCTAGTATAAATCTCAGAAAAGCTCAAAATAATTATATTGAACTATTGTTTGATAATAAATTTTAAACATTTTATATTTATTTATTTTTGACACTTTCATTTCTCTTGAGGCAGTCTTGTATAGGTGTATTGGGAGTTACTCTCTAATCATAAGTTTATTTTAATTTTAAACATTTTATATTTATATATTTATAAAGTATGATTGCTTATTTTAAGAAGTCCATTAGGCCAAAGGTATCAACTAAGGGATCAACAAAATGGTAGACAAATTAACAAAAGATTATTAAAATTCATATCTTGGCTGGGAGAAATATCTTTTATTAATTATGTTGTAGGTTAGATGACTAAACAAGGGGAATTGAGAGGAGATTGTTAATCATTATAAAATTGTTTCCCAATTAAAAGATCATGCATAGAATATAGAATGGCCATGTAAACTTGTCTAGATATAGTGCCAAGGTGCCTCGTTGAATAACAAATAAGGGTGTGCAAGAAAACCAACATTGAATACCAAATAAGGGTGTGCAAGAAACAAACAATAATTATTGGTGAGTTGAAAACAAAAAAATAATGAAAGTAGATAATGATTAATCTCTTGATGGGACCACGAGGCATCATCTTAAAAACAAAGACTATGTAAGTTCATATATGAGGTTTTTAACTTTTTCTATATATATTTGTATATAATGATAAGTAATTTTTTCTATATATATTTGTATATAATGATAAGTAAATTAAGGAAAGAGGATTTAAAATTAAATTAGAATATTTTTTTTATATATCCCCTTGGGGGTAAATGATATGAGGATGGGTTAAATTTTTAGAATGGGGAGAATTTTTATAAGTATAAAAACAAGAATGATTTGAACAATTTTTATAAAGTTAGTGCATGTGGATTGGAAGAGTTACTTTATCAAGTCGCTTCATGTGGATTGGATGAGTTACATTCTGAGTTGTACAAAGAAACATAGGATTACGTCAAGCTTACTTTGTTATAAGTGTAAAATGTAGCAGTCAAAATGAAAACCTTGGGTGTTAGAATCAACCAATCTCTCATCATTCACCTTAAACTATGGTGATCCAAAGAACATTAATAATTAGAGACTAATAAATCTATTACTTGTCTCAATCGAGATCCTAAAAAAGTCCTTGGCACTTCCCATAGATCGTATTTTGCTTAAGAGTATTCATCTTTAATACACGATTTATTAAATTTTCCTTGAGATTATTCATCTTTCATGCACGATTTATTAAATTATAGTATTTCATTTTGAATAATGTCCTAGCTATTTAAGAAGGCATGGAATGAGAAAACACTCTTAAGATACAATTTTGATAAATAATATGATCACATTGAATGGATATTTATATTAGCAATGTTAAAGTTTTAGGAAATTCTTTCTAAGGTTGTACAAATTCTCTTAATTTAATCCTGGGCTTTTCATGTTACTTCATTGGAAGAGGTAATTCAATCCTTGGCTTGTCATTTCATTAGAAAAGGTAATATTATTGAGATCTATTTAATAAGGTTGTACCTAATTTCCTAAAATAGGGTTTTGATTTATCTTATCTATTATCGAGTAGATTAAGATTTTGTTAAAAGTATCTCTTTCCTTAAAATTGGTATCAGGCAATTTGTTAATGAATATTTGGTTGATGACTCATTCCTTACCATTCTAAAAGACCAATTATATTAGGATAACACTATGGAATATTTACAAATCTTCTATATATCTTCTCAATATAATTTACAGTGGGACAAAACATAGTATTATCAATAAAATTAGAACCAACATGCTAGAGCGGTGGAGGGCCAAGGATGGTCTCTAATCCTCCTACACAAAATCTTTGAATTTATTGGTATCATGGTTTCCTTACAATTCTCTTCCAAACAAATCTAGATGTTGGCAATCCAAAAGGTATAAAAGAAGATTGAGAAATGGCTTATTAAGTCCATGGTGTTGGCATTCAAGTTTTAGATTTACATCAAGATTCTTATGGCCATGCATGTCTATTACCCCCCTTATTGGATGCCCTCAATTAGTGTATACCAATGGATAGATAATTCCTTAATAGATTTCCATAGATAGTGTAACACCTTGTTTTCCCCCAAGATTGTAATTATGTGTTAAGAACCAAAGACCTGAATACAAAATCACCACAATAGATATAGAAGAACAATATGCAAAACCACCACTTTATTACTATCAAACCCTTAGGGTGGGACAACACCATACAATGGATCCTATTATGGAAGGGATCTTCTCTTGTTCACTTGCCTCTTCGAGGGGGCATCCTCCTATTGAGATACAGCTCACAATGCAATAATTCTCTTCATGTCCCATTACATTGCTTGAACCCCTTTATATAGTGCTACCATCACCTAAGAACATTCTAGAGGAGGAATCTTCTAGAAGTAGAACCTTCTAAGAAGTCCTCTTACATTTATT